>JBDJHY010000001.1:3593866-3609543 GCA_039654485.1 Withania somnifera | reverse complement strand
CTTGAAACTTGTTTTACTGGACATTCATGGGATAACACTGTATGATTGTCGAAATTTCTCATTATAGAAATATGAAAATGTACTATTTTTTAATAAAAGTATTAATAAAAGAATAGTGTGAAATAAAAATAAGTATTCTGATTAACGGGGATATATTGTAGCATTCCAATATTAATGTCCATGACATATTACTGGGCATAAAGTAGAGAAAATAATCATTTCTTTTGTAATTCATGTAAACATAGCACTATGAGATGCTTTTCTTATTATTATTAATTTTTTAAAAAAAATGAGATTTCTTATTCTTTCATAAAATAAATTTTAAAAAATAATTTTTTTCAGACATTTTATGTGTAAAAATGAGATTTCTTATACTTAAAAAATAAATATATATTTATCAAAAGGCTATAAAATTATTATTCGTTACCTTAACATTTACCGTATGAAGAAAAATTCTATATCCTTATAAAGGATAATTTCTTCGGTACATTAAGCAGATGAGAAATATGTTGTAAATTAAAAAGAAAGATCCCATTACCTGAGATCACTTGTATATGATTTAACTTTCAAAAAGTAAAACATGATTAACAATATACAATTTTTATTCTTTATATAGACAGACTAAAATTGAATTTTTTTTAAAAAATGAAACTTAACTATCCATCAGAAAAGTTGATATTTTTTGACATTATAATTTTTGTGTTAGTATTTTAAAGTTCAGTGAATCTTGTATTAGAAAAAGATAATAAAAATGACTTTTATAAAAAAAAAAATAGTTGCCATGTGTGAAATTTACCCTCCGTTAAGAAATGCATTTTTGATATCCAACTGATGAAAAAGTCAATTTTAGAAGCAACTAGAGAAATAAATAAGCAAACGAAAGTGAGTTTAGCAACTGGGGAGAAGGCGTCTGGATAAACCATATGTCTGAGCATATTCTTTAGCCACAAGTCTAGCCTTAAGTTGTGCCACAGATCCATCAGGATTAACTATAACAGCAAAGACCCACTTGCATCCCATCTGTTTCTTACCTTTTGGGTAAATTTACCAAATCCCAAGTGTTGTCTTCATCTAAAGCATGTATCTCCTTTAGATGTAGGAGATAAGTGGTCATAAAAAACAAAATTAGCAACGGAATATGGATTTTCATTAGGGTGTGCTATAGCGAACAACAAATAGGAAGGTTAAGGTATTCTGGAGGATCAGGTGGAGAAGGATTTGGTGATGAAACAATTGGAGTAGGACATATATCATTGATCTCTCGTCTCCTCGAATATACTTGAACAATTAGCGATGTTACTGGTGTAGAATCAGAAGGCACAACGGTATGTTGGTGCTCAACAGAAAAACTGGAGTTCTAGGAGAAATATCATCGGATTGTTCTGGCAAATCATTGGCGACCTAATAGACTACCACTAATATTCCTCCTCCTGACTTGTAGAAATAGGAGTTGCATAAAAATATGGTGTGGTTTCGAGAATGCCACAACAGAAGATACCAACTATTTTCCATAATCAGTAGAGTAGCAACAAATCCTTACTGAAGTCGAGAATAACTCAAAAAAATACACTTTAAGACCTTGGGATCTAACTTGATAACAGATGATCGGTTATCCCAAACATAACATGTACTTCCAAACACCTTTGGCTCTAAAGGGATTAGTGGCATGTTTGATAAGAGAACACTATGACGTACACCACATGTAAGGACCATGTATGGCACACGATTATCAAGAAACAAGCCCCAAAAAACTGCATCGGCCTAAAATTATTTAGGGACCTTTATCTGAAATAAAAGTGTCCTTGCTATCTCAAGAATATACATGTTCTTCCTCTCAACAACTTCATTCTGAGAAAGTGAATCAACACAAATGATTGGTGAAGAATTTCATGTTGTCTCAGTAAGACTGAAATGATTCTAACATATATCTTTAGCATTATCACTCCTTAGTATTCGTACAATAGTTGAAATTGGGTTTGAATTTCAGCACAAATTGTACAAAAGTGAGAGAAAACTTCAGAATGATTTTTCATAAAATAAATCAAGTCATTTGAGAAACATCATCTAAAAAATAACAAAATACTTGAACCCAAATTTGAAAACAATTGGACATGGTCCCTATACATCAGAATGAACTAAATCAAATGTAGACCTCGCTCATTTATATACTCTAATACCTAACGAATTACGATGATGTTTTGCAAACTGACAAGACTCGCATTCTAATGTAGATACACTCTAAAATTGAGGATAAAGCATCTTCAAGTAGGCAGAGAAGGATGTCCAAAGTTGCGATGTGCTTCAAATGGAGACATAACACTATAGCAGGCAATAGACTGAGGCACTCATTCATCGAGGATATAAAGATTTTCAAATACATGTCATTTATCAATAATTTGTTGTCACAAGATCCTGAAACAAACACTAATTAGGGTAGAATTTGACAGAAAAATTTAGATCTTTGGGAAGTCTACTCATAAAAATCAAATTAAAGGTAATTTTTTGATAGACTTAATATAGATGACAATCAAATAGAAGGGGTTGGTTTAACTGTCCCAGTCCCTCAGCATTATAGGTTGACCCATATGTGTGGGAACAAAAATTAGAAAAGGTGCTAGATTACCTATCATGTTTTTTGTAGCACCAGAATCAATCACTTATTTGTTTGAGACAGATACAAGACATGCTTTACTGAATCAGCAGAAGCAACTGAAGTAGATTTCTTTTGAGATTCCAGAAGATGAGAAAAATTTGCAAACTCCTTAGCTTAGACGAGAATTGTTTATCAGAATATAGGCTAGGAACAACTGCAATATTAAACTTTCCTCGAATGCCATTTTGATTATGATCTACAACTTCTTACAATTCCCCTTCTAGTGGCCACACTCATTGCAATAGTGACAACCATCCTTTCTCGAATCTTTGGTTGAATTCTTGCTAGATTCCATAGTCTTATTTTGTCCTCCCTTATAATTTGTCCTTCTTTCCGGATCATTTCCTCCTTTAGCAACAAGAATGTTCTTTGGTACAAATGTCGTATGCTCTCAACATAGTACCCTACTGAAGACATCCGGAAGAGATGTAATTTTAGAGCTAGAGAGAGTTATAGATTTAACCGTCTCAAATTCGGGAGGGAGATCGACTAAAAAAACTCATTATAGCCATGTTCTCTTTGAGTTTGTTGCACCTTAATGTTAGTACTGAATGGCAAAACCATATTTAATTCCTAATAAGTATTCTTAAAATTCATGAAAAAAACATATTCTTAAAATTCATGAAAAAAACAGTGAGAGATTTATCTCCTCTCTCAGCACAATAAAAATTCTTGCACATATCATAAATACGAGACTTATTCCCTTTACCGGAATATAATAACTCTGAATAGTCCATTAGTTCTTTGACAAATTCACAATGAGTAATCAAACCAACAACTTAACTATCAATAAAGTTCCTAATTTCCAAGAATAATCGTGCATCATCTCTTATCCATGCCTTTTTTGTTTTATCAGTAGATGGTTATTGGACTAAGTGACCATCTTTTTCAACATTACGCAAATACACCCGATAGTCTTACTCCATTCCAAATAACTAGAACCATTTAATTTATCTTCAGTACTGGAATAATTTCAGTCACAACATACTTAGTTTCAGACATTTTCACCAAAATTTAGATATCTAAAAACTTTATCAAGTGTGCAACGGAACAAAAACAAATATGCAGCACAAGAAATAGATTCAAATGTCCAAAATAATTTCACAACCAAAGAGTGAAGCTCCAATCTAAAGCAGAACCTGAGCAGCAATGATTCGTAATTGCAATATTAGAAAACAAAAGAAATAGAACAGAAAATGGAACAACCACACCTGAAACCTGAGAATAGTCTCCAAACAAACTTCAAATACCAAATGACCACCAGGATCACGCCAGAATTGGATAATATGGCCTGAAATCCATAGTTGTATGGTGACACAAACCAGCTCACTTTTAAGGTGACCCAAATATCAAACCCCTTTTTTCAACAGGGACAAAAGGTTTGAACTTTGCAAAATTTTGAGCCCTGTGGCTCTAATACCATGTAACAAAAAGTAAGAGAATTCTTGATGTATTATTCCAAGAATCAACAAGTATAAATACAGCTGCATAGATTCCTAACTATGGAAAGAATAAACAGGAAATTCTATACCTATGACATCAATCCCTAGAATCATGATATCAATCCCTACAACTATGGTAGCAATCCCTTCAACTTTGCTATCTATGTATACAAGAAAAAACATGGCTACATTCATTTCTTAACAAGTAGTAATGATTTAAACATTTACTTATTACATGTCAAAAGAATAAAAGTCTAATGCTTTAAACCTTGATTTAAGAGTGTTTCAACTAGAATTTTGTCCTTTTGAATCTTGAACATTGAATTGTTTCTCATAATATTGGACAAAGGAAGTAGTTTGCAAGTTGATAAACTAATTGAAATAAGCTTGTGCAACTGTTCCAACTTCTGACTTATTTAAGTTTACACTCTCGAAATTGGAATTTTTCATTAGGATGTGTTGGTTTAGGTTGTGCTCTTGCGAGACTTGAAAATGCAGAAGAGCAGCATTGATCCAAACAGAAATAATAAAACAATTATTTGGGTCCTTTTTAGGCAACGATTTATGTTTTTGACCAACTTAGTAAGTCTAAAACTACAACGCTGTAAGTGTGACTGTATGTGATAAACATGTATAGGAGACAACCTTTATCTTCTTTGAACTCTTGTTATGACTAAGATTAATAGCTTCAGTACTCGTGGGTAACTGTTCTTGCTTTTAAACAATATTATGTATCAGAATGCTCTTTTGGAGTTTGGAAAGGTTGTGAATGTGAAGGAACAAGTGGTTGGTGGAACCATGTAAGCATATGAAGCCAAGGTTTGGGTGAAGCCACGGGAGAACGTCAAGCAAGTTGAAGACTTCAAGCTTATTGGGGATGGTGCTAGTACTTAACAAGTGCTGAATGATGTGCGCTTCTGATGTCTATGCAAATAAAGCTAGCCTATATTAGCTTATTATATTTGAATATCGTGAACTAAGTTCATAACTCTATCGTGATTCTAAATTATGAGTAACTATAACTTTACAATGTTCAGTATTCGTACAATGTGATCCTTCCACAGGATAGTTCTGTGCTATATCTTATATCTTATATATAGTGTACTACTTTTCTGTTCCTAATATATATGAGAAGCATGAGCAATTGCCAAATTATTGGTGAAGTTGGTGTAGGCGACTGGTTGGCCTATTTGTACTTGCATAAGTTGGAACATTTTGTGACAGACGCAGATTGAGGAATTATAACTGTGTATGGTTTCTAAATGTCCTCCTTATAGGTGAGCAGGAGCTGGATGGATCGTATTCTTTATGGTGATTTACTTCTTCTCATGTCGCAGAACAGCAAACTAACAATTCAGTTGATTCTATCATGTAGCATTTTTAAGTCTTTTCTGCCTATAGCTATATGAAATGTTTAGTGTTCCACCTTCACGAGCATGAATAAATATAACGACTAAATACATTTACGGCTGCTATATTGGTGATTTGAACAGAAGAAAGGTGATTTGGCAGCACGTCATCTATATGGATTTGATCAATTAGCAGGCAGACATCATAGTATCATACAAATCTTCCCAATAACCTTTGTCAACTTTCTTCTGACAAGAGGATAATGTCATTTATGACATGTTTCCTTAGATGCAGTCTCTATATACTAAACATTTTCTTTTTACTTTTCTGCTGATTAGGGGCAGAGCTACAAAAAGGAAACAGCGAAAGATGTACATGTTTGTCGGGTACTACAATTTTCCCAAATTGGCGGAGAATTTTACAGTTTGTATTACTTCTTCAATAATATTTATACTTGGAGTGTCAACTTTAATTGCTGGATAGTCAATTAATTATACACCAGAAGATACATTTTATTTGTAATAAAAGTGAGTTTTATTAAAGTATATCTTTTGGACATCTCATTCATAACTGCCAACAACAAATACCCCTAAATCACAAATAAGTTGGGATTGAGTATCGGAATTCTCATTGATGTTGCTTCTCTAACTCATTTCATTATCATACTAAATACAAAAGAAAAACAAAAGAAAAATAAGCTAAATAGATAAATAATAGTAGTAGCAATAATAATGTGGTGTTTCTATATCATTTGCTACTTTTGTTGGTCATATAGCAAGCAGGTAGTGACTGATTCTTTCTTTCTTGAATAGTGCATCTAACATGGAAGGAAGACAATACATGAATTATTGGACATTACATTTACCAGTGCAAAAACTTATCCTGTTGCTTCAATTTACAGGCTCCTCTGGAAGAGACTCTGACTCTTCAAAAGATGTGGAGAACTCAGGTTGATCAACATTGCTAGCTGAAGCTGGTTCCACATACCACTGATTGGCTGGTCGAGTGATGAAACTAGCTTCTGCAAAACTATGGAGAAGTCATTCTTTTGTGGTAAAGTAAGATAGAAGCCAAGGGAGGGGTAAGGTTGGCGTTCATCCTGTCCTTCCCAAACCCACTTGTGAGATCACATTAAGTATGAGGTTATTCTAAGTCAAAGCAAGAACTGTGAAATCTTAAGTTGAGGCTCTATCGAAAACTACATCTTTACCTCCTAAGGTAGGGGTAAGATTTGAGTACATCCCACCCCCCCAAACCCCACTTGTGGGATCACACCAGGTATTGTTGTTGTTAAGCCAAAGCAAGAATCTTTTCTAGGAGTACTTCTTTATTATCGTGTAATTAGGGAATGGTTGTAGAAAAAACAGTGAACTTTTAATTTCAGTCACTAAACTTTAACCACCATGACGCCCCATACTCTCAACTGTTTTTTTTTTTTTTTGGAGCAACTGAACTTTACTCACAATGACGGTGAAGTCGGACTATTTTCTGTCACATTCAAGTAACTAACCTATGTGTGAATTGCTCAGCAAGTACAAATGACCGAAACGTGTCAGTGGTTCTCTAGTCCTCTAGACAGCAAGGCTTGAGCTTCTTTAACGATATATTCTGGTTAGGGCCTTGAATGATCTTCATCAAGATTGGACTAAAAAGGAGTTTGAACCTGAATAACCATGGTTGGGAAAATGGACCCTAGGGACTCTCTCAGGATTTTCCCGATGGCAATTGGAAGAACGGGAATCTCTAATTAAGGATATGCAGAATACGGTTGAAATCATACTGTAAGCAGTTAAAACTATGGTTTTTGTTTGGTTTAAAACAGTTAGAGATGTGAAAGGGTGTATTTATATGTCCAAAAGCTGTTTAAGGTCACCAAACTTGAGGTTTCCTTATGAGCTTGAAATAAAAATGCGCCCTTCCACATCTTCGACAAATATATCAGACCTCGGAAACATTTCCAACATGAGAGTATCTTACAATAGACTACTCCTAACTTCAAGTCCTGCAATCTCATTTCTCATGTCTGCAAATGTTTGCCTTTTTCATTTTCTAAATATTACTTCTTTCAGTATCCTATTAGAAACCTTTTTACTGCAAATAGTGGTTGGAAACTTTGCACCATATGAAGATAACAACATACCCAGTGTAATTCCACAAGTGGGGTCTGTTGAGGATGGTGTGTACGTAGCCTTATCCCTACCTTGTGATCTTACGAAGACATCGTAAAAATAAGTTGATACTACTTCACAAAAAAAGATTGATACTGAAGCAGGGGTCAAAAATTGTTACTTTGTTATTTGGTAGATACTGGGCTCCCCCCTCTACCCTTCGTCTATCCTACTAGAGAGTAAAATCTAAACGAGTTAATATACTATAATGCAAACTAACTGGATGCAGATTGTATTATCATGTAGTCGCGTATTTTGTCATTTACCTGACAAGAAGACATCCTTGTATTCTTCATCGTCATAGACAAATTGAGGTGGATCTGGAGAGCCGACCCCTACGATTGTGCTTCCACTGCATTTCATTTTTGGAATTAACAACAATCTCGAACTAGAAACAAAGTGCAGGAATAAAACATTGTTATATTTTCTATCCTGTCACAGTCAACAACAGAGAGAAAATTTCTCGTCAGCAATGAGCTACAGCTTGCAGGAGCATGTGAGAAAGCTACCACATACAAATCCACTGATGTAAATTACCCTTAGCCATTTTATACTTTCCTCCCAGGAAGTTGGTTCCGAGGTTCAAACACTCTCTCCAACGAAATTTCAGGTGGCCAGTAAGAGGCTGTTTGACAACTTATATCATTAACATTAGACAATAGGCATGCAATCAAGAAAAGATAACCACTAACATAAATACATTATCTGAAAACATTTCAACCAAATTTTACTTATTTAGTGATTTCTGCATACTACATCAGATAGTAGAATTACAATTTTAAGTTAGTGCATCAAAATAAAAAGTTAAGCCAGTGAAAACTCTCAAGATGGTATCATTTACACGCAAATCACACATCATTCTTAAATTTTTAACCATCAGCCTAACTGTTGAGTTCACTAATCAAAAATGTTTCATAATAAAGGTCCACTATACAGATCTCCTAAACGCCCCTTGCTCGCTATGATGAGCATGACATAATTTCTATTACATCTAGGAACGGTTGGTGTATTTGTTGGTTCATAGACCATAAAAATGAATACAAACAACAACTCCTATAATGTCATAACATTTTCAGTTTTCCTATTGCCCAACATGCCTAATCCACATTGACTCACCCATCTGCTTGAAAAGTTTCTAAGTACAAGCGAAACGGATTAGAACAACGACAATCTAGAAAAGAGAAAGCAAGAATATAAAAAAGAACTAAGGCAAAAGCTTACTTTCCAGACATGAAGACTGCATCATATTGTCCTAGGCCTGCAGCAATTACTTGCTGTTTTAACCTTTTAAGAGATGGAAGAACTTCAAAGGAAGGAGGCTCTGCAAGAAATATTATCAGTGTCAAATGAGTGTAATCCTGAGCAAAAAAACCTGCAAACTGCAAGATCCATGCTGCTGATTTCCAGATGGATACATATTTAAGTGCTACATTCGATCAATAATGATTCCCCAGTCACATATACTGACTCAATGAGTTGGAGTGAAAAATAACCACTATTTTACCCAAAAAGGTAAGCATGAAAGGAAAGAACTGGTATAATTAAGAGCAATCTACTTCATGTGCAGCAGTCTGGGCTTTGAATTTATTCTACATTGCCAGCTGAAACAATTACCTGCTGCGACAGAAGAGGACAAGGAAACACTAAAGACTAATTATCTATTTACTTCTCCTGCACAACATACAACGTAAACTGGTGATAAGCAGACTCCTAGAACAGGCTATGAAATATGTTTCACAAGTGTGTTTGAAAGTAATGTATGATAAGGAGAAAAAAATTGAGATTCACATTGCATGACTGCCATCAATTAAGTGAAGTCCTCATTTGCACACACTGTATTAGGAAAGAAGCTTAGATAAAGAAAGATTAGTCCTTACTCAGTGAAACTAGGGGAATGAAGAAAGTGCATGTAGAAAGTTGCATTCCTAAGTTTACTGATCAGCACCAAGACTATGCAGTCGGAAGGAATCGGCATTGGCATTTATTCCTTAGCATAGCCACCCTACATGCCTGAACTGGACTAAGCAACTACAAGAACGATCCTTTTTAAGAAAGTTTTCATATTCTTTGAGCAATGTACATGAATTTAGAAATGCACACGAAAGAGATATCTATGTGACCAGGTGTTTGAACATATGTTAAGGTGTCTAATCTTCATCTCGTACCTAAATCATTGACACACACATCTTGAGATACTCCACTAGCTGAGATTTTCTCCAGCAAGCTCAAGGGATCAACATTACTGGACAGATACAACTGAAAACGCTGTCAACCCAAACTTCTCTTAGACTTTGATAACCAAAATCGTATTGTTTCATCCTAAATGTGTTCATCAACTTCATATTAGTATCACCTTGTAAACTTCAGCAGTAGAACATTCTCGTTGAGGTTTTATGAGAACCATTGGAATGTCAAATGGTATGGGTGATGGGATATCTTGAACAACCTGAACAAACAAAGGCCTATTTCCATAATTTGAATTTATACGAGACAAGATCAGATGTAATAACTTCTAGCAATTGACAAGCCATTTCTCATGCATTGACCACTGCTGCAGCTTAAATGTAAATATGGAATAATGGAAGGCCTCGACAAGATAGTCCAAGATAGAAAGTCGGTTCCAAAAGAGTTCAATTATACTTTCTTCACCAACATTTTGCAAAATTTCAATTTTCTATTCTATTTGAATTTTTTATTTCCATGTGGAATCTCAGGACATTAATTGTCAAATCAACAACTTATTGAGTGACTATCACACTACTCATTAATAGTAAATATGTGGCAGCTGATATCTCCTTTTTGCATGCCATTCTTTAAATTTTGAGAGGCACATGATTTTTGATAAGGCTATTCGTGATAAGGTGGGTGTGAGTTCGGTGGAAGATAAGATGCGAAAAGTAAGGTTGAGATGATTCGGGCATGTGATAAGGAGGGGCTCTTATGCTCCAGTGTGCAAGTGTGAGAGGGTGTTGTTGGATGGTTTCAAGTGAGGTAGAGGTAGACAAAAGAAGTACTGGAAAGAGGTGATTTGACATGATATGTAGCTGTTACAGCTTACCGAGGCCATGACCCAGGATAGGAAGTTGTGGAAGACGCGAATTAAGGTGGTACGTTAGGGGGTAGGTGTGAGTTCTTGCTAGTAGGGCGTTTCGCGTGCTAGTAGTAAGGCAGTGTCCTATCTTTGGCAGTGTCCTATCTTTGGCAATGAATTGAGGGTTGCTGTTTAGATTGATTGTTGTGTTATTTTCTACGTACCGTTGTTTTCATTATTTGCTTGTCATTTACAAAACTTTATATTGTTTATTGTCGTACTAGACTGTGGTGTTTGTCGTGAGTCGAGGGTCTTCCGGAAACAACCTCTCTACCTCACCTATGGGGTAGTGAAATGGACTGCGTACACTTTACCCTCCCAAACCCCACTTGCTTGGAAATTACTGGGTATGTTACTGTTGTACATGATTTGATCCAACTTGTCTGAATAAACTACACTTATACCTCTTGCCTGTCAATAATAAACATGCTTACTAAGTTCAAATTAGACTTGTCATGTGAAAGGATGGCGTTGCAGGAGAAATTCCAAGATCTCTTGCTAATTGCAAAATAAGGGATCTCTCTAAAGATTCCCTGCAATACATCTACTCCCTGAATTACATTCCATATTGAAATCATTAGAAATTATACTTCTCATATGAAAGGAAGGATTTGAGAAAGATGCCAACTTTGATATAACTTGCGACATTAAAGTGTGGATGCAACCTAAGTTGCAAGTGGAACAAGTTGCTATTCATTTTTCTTAGAATTTCTCTGACAAGATAATGGATTTGAAGTTCTGCTAAAGGATTAAAGTAGAACAACTGTCTTATTTCTAATCTTGCTTACAGGCTAGTAAGAGTTAGATGATCTCAACCCTTTAATCTGCATCACCTAGTTGAACCACTGCTTTCTACACAACTTCTTCCCCCCCCCCCCCTCCTTCTGGGGTATAGTTGCAGCTTTTCACCCAACTGATCAAAGACTGATCAACAGCACCAGAGACCCAAAGAGATGAAAAGAACCCATCGGATCTCATAGACAATTGAAAGGAATATGACATTTCGAAGCAAGTGCCAGCAAAAGCATACCTCACCCTTACCCGTACAGTAGGCTGCTCCATTAAAAAAAGAAGAAAGGAATATCAGAACCAATCTCACCGGACCACTCTTGGAGCTCCTTTTCAGTGGCAATACAACCACTGGAGTGATTTGCTGCCCACACAGTTGTTGCAGCATTACTGCTCCCACCACCAAGACCAGCTCCAGTAGGCACCTTCTTATCAAGATGAATCTGGTCAGAGAAATAGGTAATAAATTCAAACGAGTTGCAATACATCCCAAGTTATTCCAAACTGATTAATTTGCTACAATTTAAAGATTTTACCCAGAAGTAATTGTCAGTTCCAGTTTTTTCCCTATAAAGCTTGAGGGCCTTTATAATCTGCAAAGAGAGTGACAAATCACGAATGTACCAATCAGATCACTAAGATTGATGGATATGAGGATAACCATATTAGCTTCTTCCTTTACTAGATTTCTCTAATCGAGTGGAACTCCAGTAACATTAGTAGATAAACGATCTTTCGACTTCGATGGTGACAGTGAGAACTTTATTTTATCTCCAAGACTAATTACCTGGAAGAACAAAAGGGATCATTATTTCATAACCTATAATATTGTACCTAATAATTCATTCATCTAGAACTTTATAAGTAAATACCACAATAGCAGGAACTTACAATATAGTAATATAGCATAATTCCAATGGGGTTCTTTCAAGCATTACCATATTCTGATTTGATATCTCACCACACAAAAATCTGAAGCACAAAAAAGGAAGTTGAACGCTTACACGAAAGAGAGGTGCCAAATCATGATAACCGTTGTCCCTCTTGCCTGTAATTCTCAAGAAACCATTTACCTGCAGCACAAAAAGAAGAATAAGGGTAAAATCCACAAAGGAGTTTTGATACTTAAACAGAATTTAACTTGATTAACTTACCTTGCAAGGAGAAAACAGAGTAAGTCTTGTAAGCCCAGCCTCCCTATCCACTTCATCAGCTAACTTATTAAACTTCTCTTCAGGGTTATATGTCATCTAAGAACCCCCACAAAAAAATTCAGAAAAGCTCAAAACTTTTTACACAGTTACAGCTCAAAAGAACAATGAAACAAGAAAATCAAATGCAAACCAGCAGAGAATTTAAAAAAAAAAAGGGTCAGTTCGGTGCACTAAAGCTCAAGGGTACGGGAAATGGCCGGACCACAAGGGTTTATTGTATGTAGCCTTACCTACATTCCTGCAATAGGTTGTTTCCATGACTTGAACCTGCAAACTCCGGGTCATGTGACAACAACTTCACCGGTTACTCCAAGGTCTCCTACTAGCAAAGAATAAAATTCAAAAGAAAAGCCAAACTATGACAAAATTAGAGTTATATGCTATCTAAGCATCGCCACAACAAAATTAAGTCAAAGCTCAAAACCGTTTACACATTACAGCTCAAAAGAACAACACAAGAAAATCTAATTCAAACTTGCAGATAATAAAATTCACAAAAAAGAAAAAACTATGACAAAACAAAAAATAGAAGTACCTCTATTTGTTTTCTGCTAGTTCTTGAATCTGAAGCCTTCACAATAACAAAATTGCTGCTTCTAAACTGAGAATTCTTGTGAAAATAAGATGACCTGTGTGGCCTATTTGACCAAGATTGATGAAAACAGCTCTTTCTAAAAGAACCAATTTGGGGTCTGACATTACAAGAACTGTAAAGTTGGTAACTACAAAGAATATTACTACAAGAAGACATGGCTACTGTGGTTCCATTATGCTATTTTCTGCAGAATTTTAAAGCTGAAATGAAAAGCAGAAATTTGGACAACATAATACATTTCTTCAACCCCACTCTCAAGAAATGTGTTTCTTGCAAATATATTTAAAAAATTCCAATCTATTTTCACAACTGACCGAGAGGTATCTGTATCCTTTATTTTTTTGTGAGTTTTCAACTTTCGGTTAGGTAAGGTAAATAGCACAGGACAAACTAGGGGGAAAGAAAGATTTTAGAAATGTGTTTCACAAAGAAAGTTTAAGTCATCAGTTTAGTAAATTAAACAAGGAGATGAAAATGACACACTTTGGAAAGCAAGATAATTGGATTTAGTGTAATTATATTAGAAATAGTCTCCGGTATGAAGCTAAGCCTGTGTAAATAGATCCTTGTGTTCAAGACTAAATCTGATTCTATTTTCTGAATTATTATCACCAAATAATATTTATAAAATAATTATATAATATGTATAAATATAAAATCAATTAGTAATATATTTTCTTCCACTTAACCACATATCACTAATTTAAATGTTAATCAATGAAAAATCTAATAAGTAGACATAAAATAGCTTCATGCAACAATCATGGCGGTCTTACTCATTTTAAGTTGAGTACTTCCTTTCATGTATCACATGAACAATCCCACCTTATTGACTGTAACGAAAAAAATTATTTCTCTAGCTTCCAATAAATTTCCATCAACAACACTATGGATATTGATCCTTATGGGTTCAATCTTATATCCCGATAGATACTGAATACGAAAATTGAATGCGCAATAAAAAATTAAATTTCATATTGGTTCATTATAGTCGACATAAATTAAGTAAAAACACTTTATAAACAGGACTGGAGATAATATGACCAAGGAACGCAACTGATCTCAAGCAGAACTATCACATAGAGAATTTGACATAAAGTCGAAGGTCTCAAAGGCTATGAAGAACAACTCCAATATGATTGGCATGCTCCTCCTCACTTCTGAAATAAAACAAAAACCATCTACGAAGACTATCACGAACAGGTCCGAGAATTGCTTGAACACACTATTCACGAAGTCCATAAAGGTTGTAAGAACATTAGTCAAATTCAAGAACATGACCACGAACTAAAAATGGGCATAACGAGTTTTCAAAGCGGTTTTAGGTATATAACATTCCCTGACCTTAAGTTGATGATAAACTGACCTGAGATCAATTTTTAAGAAATAATTGGCACCCTGAAGTTGATCGAACAAGTCATCAATTCTAGAGATAGGATATTTATTTTCAATTTAACCTCGTTCAGCAGAAGATTATTTATGCACATTTTAAAAGAGCGATCCTTTTTTTGCACGAACAAGAAAAGAACACATTAGAAAGAAACACTAGGCCTGATGAATCCCTTATCTAGAAGATCTATTAACTGGTCCTTTAAATCTTTAAGATCAGTTGGAGCCATTCATGGTAGAATAGAAATCGGTTGAATATCTATAACAAGGTCTATTCCAAAGTCAATATTCCTATATAAAAGAACTCCGAATAAATCCTCGGGAAAGACATCTGGAAAGTCACTATCTGTTGGAACTGTCTGAAGTCTAGGGCCTCAAACTAAGAGCCCTTAATTCGAACTAGGTAATAAATGTACCCTTTAGATATCATTTTCCTCGATTTCAAATAAGATATGAAACAACTGGATGATATTTCTGAGCTCATCAATAGTGATATTGTCCAACTGGGGTTCAAGGGTGGAGCTTAATTCTGATTTCAGCCCTGCCAGATAGGTGTCATGTGGATTGGTGTCGGACGTACTGGATATCCTTATAGAGATATGATCTAAAATGTATAATAGCATGAACTAGAAGAGATTATCGGAGTTAAACTTCATCGCACGAAATAGGACATGAAAAAAAAAATTTCTAAACATTCTGTAGCCTCTCTATTATATATGTTTGTGTACTTCACACCTACAAAAATGACTATACTAAATGATGGCTTTCAGACATTCTTAGATATCTTAAACCTAATGCTTTGATACTAATTATATCACACCTTGAGTTTATATCCTAAATAATACATGACACTTATAATTACCTAGTGACCTAAGTGTGCCCTTGAATTTATTTATTAAACATGATGAGATATTTGGATGGAAGTATTTGTAAGATTTAGATAAACAAGTCCAACTGAGGTAATCATAATAATAAAATTAGTTAAA
>JBDJHY010000001.1:3572876-3593766 GCA_039654485.1 Withania somnifera | reverse complement strand
GTATGTGAACACGTTTTCCAGTTTTCCACTTTTCCTGGAAAACTTTTCCAGAAAACTGGAAAAGTTTTCCATTACTAAACAGGCCCTATACCTTCTCTTAACACTCTTCCAAGGCCTCCAATGCATTCCACTTCATCAATAAAGCTTGAAATCCTTAGAGATTCTTTGCTCCACTCCGAGTGAAAGGCCTTGTAGGAGTTGGATTTAGTGGAACCATATCATTAACATACACACACAGGGGAGGTTAAGAAAAACATCATTCCAAAATCAACGTATTGGCAAAATTTAAAATACGTTACTTTCTACATATCCCTTTCTATAAACAAAATAAAAAGGGAGGTGGGAGTCATGTTAGGCGGGTGAACTATAACCCCATTGTTTGACCAATAATGAATCAATTCATTTTAATGCAAATAAACATTAAACATGTTGTAACATGTTTATTGATTTGATCCCCTCAAATTTAACTTAACCCGCCCATTTGCCACTTCAACTAGATTGTGACTGATTTTTCTCTCTCTAGTGCATCCAAAGTGAAAGCATGAGATTACAGGAATTATTGGACATTACATTTACAAATGCAAAAAAATATCCTGTTGCTTCAATTTACAGGCTCTTCTTAGCCTAAGACTTGTCAAAAGATGTGGAGAACTCAGGTTGACCACCAATATTGCTAGCTGAAACAGGTTCCACATACCACTCATTGGCCGGTCGAGTGATGAAACTAGCTTCTGCAACAACAATTGGTTAGTAAATACTTATCAACAAGCCAAAACAAGAACACTGAAATCTTGAGCCGAGAGTCTAACAGAAACAACCTCTCTACTCCACAAAGGTAGGGGTAAGGCTTATATACATCTCCCTGAACCCCACTTGTGGGATCACACTGGGTATGTTGTTGTTGTTGAGACAAAGCAAGAACCTTCCATAGGAATACTTCTTTACTATAGTGTAATTCGGGCATGGTGTAGCAAGAACGGTGAAATCTTGAAGCAAGAGTCTATAAACAGTCTTTCTATCCCGAAAAGGTTAGAAGTAAGGTCCGCAACTCTGTATACATCCCACCCTCCTCAAACCCATTTGTGGGATCACCATGGATATGTTATTATTGTTAAGCCGAAAAGCAAGAATCTTGCATAGGAGTACTTCTTTACTATTCGTAATTAGGGTATGGTCATAGCAAGAATAGTGAAATATTATGGAGAGTGACGGTTGATTATCCAATGGCAAAATTTGAGTTTTAATTTCACTTAAACTTTAATCACTATGACGTCCGATACTCAAAACTGTTTTTTGTCTCATAAGTAACTGAACTTTACTCACTATGACAGAGAAGCCATAACTATTTTTTTTCACATTACTAAACTATGTGTAAATTTCTGCAGTTTCACAGCTGTGAAGATGTGGAAGGGCACATTTATATGTCCAAAAGCTGTTTAAAATCACCAAGCTTGAGGTTTCCTTATGAACTGAAAATAGAAGTGCCCTTTCCTATCCTACTCAAGAGCCTAGCTTAATATAGAAGTGCCCTTTGCTATCCTACTCAAGAGCCTAGCTTAATCTTTTCTCTGTGTGAATAACCAAGAAAACACCGAGGGCATGCCGGAGCAAGGTTTGATCTTGATGGGTAATGGGCTGCCCCTCTACCCTCCACCACTCCTACTTAACAGTTAATCTATATGAGTTAGAATACTATAATGTAAACTAACTAGATGCAGATAGTATTATCATGCAGTCGTATTTTTTGTTATTTACCTGACAAGAAGACATCCTTGTATTCTTCATCATCATAAACAAATTGTGGTGGATCTGGAGAGCCGACCCCTACTATTGTGCTTCCACTGCATAACAACTTTGGAATTAGTAACACTCTCAAACAGTCAAACTAAAGCAATGCAGGAACAAGCTGTGGTCAACTTTCTATCCTGACAGAGAGCAAACGAGACAAAATTTCTCGTCAGCCATTAAATACAGTTTGCAGGGTCATGTGAGAAGCTATCACATACAAATCAATTGTTGTGAATTACCCTTAGGCATTTTAGACATTCCGCCCAGGAGGTTGGTTCCAAAGGTTTAATAATCTCTCTAACGAAATTTCAGGTGGATACTAAGAGGCTGTTGGACAACTTATACAACTAAAATCAGACACTAGGCATTCCAATAAAAAGAGATAATCGCTAAATAAGTACATTATCTGAAAACACTTCAAATTTTTTGCTTATTTAGTGATTTTGGCATACTACATTAGACAGTAGAATTACAATTTTAAGTTGGTGAATCAAATAATAAAAAGTTTAGTGCAAACTCTCAAGAATGAAATATCATTTCCACTCAATCGCACATCACACATACTTTTAAGTATTCGGCTTAACAGTTGAATTCAGTAGCCGAAAATGTTTCATAATAAAGATCCAGTTGACAGATATCGTAAAAGCCCCTTGCTTGCTATGATGATAAAATCTACAAGCATGACTTAATCTTTCTATTAGAGCTAGGAAAGGTTGGTGTGTTTGTTCGTTCAGGGACCATAACGATGAACACAAACAACTTCGTCCACGAGAATCTAACTCCATTAAAGGCATAGCACTATTAGTTTCACTTTTTCCTATTGCCCGACATGGCTAAGCCATTGACTCACCCATCTGCTTGAAAAGCTTATAAGTACAAGCTAAACGGGTT
Organism: Withania somnifera; assembly: GCA_039654485.1. Taxonomy (NCBI): domain Eukaryota; kingdom Viridiplantae; phylum Streptophyta; class Magnoliopsida; order Solanales; family Solanaceae; genus Withania; species Withania somnifera. The sequence goes on along the minus strand of JBDJHY010000001.1, from coordinate 3,591,087 downwards.
AGAACTACGACAATCTAAAAAAGAGAAATCAAGAATATAAACCAGACTAAGCCAAAGCATACCTTCCAGACATGAAAACTGCATCATATTGTCCTCGGCCTGCAGCAATTACTCGCTGTTTTAACCTTTTAAGAGATGGAAGAACTTCAAAGGCAGGTGGTTCTGCAAGAAACCTTATCAATGTCAAATCAGTGTAATCCTGAGCGAAAATATCTTCTAAGTACAAGATCCATTCTGCTGAATTCCGGAAGGATGCTTTAGTAAAATTCGATCAATAATGATTCCCAAGTCACATATGCAGACTCAATGACTTAGGATGAAAAAAAAAAGTATTTTTCCAAAAAAAATAAGCATGAAAAGAAAGAACTTGGAAGTATAAGAGCAATCTACTTCACGTGTGGCAGTCAGGTTTTTTATATCTATCTACCTAGCCAGCTGAAACAACTACCTGCTGCCACAGAAGAGGACAAGGAAATTATAAAGAGTCTTTAGTAAAGACTAATCATCTATTTACTTCTCTTGCACAGCATACAATGACAATGGTAGTTCTCAAGCAGAGTCCTAGAAAGGGATGTGAAGTATGTTTCACAAGTGTGTTTGAAAGTAATATATCATTAAAGGAGCAAAGTTTTTAGAATCACATTCCATGATTGTAATCAATTAAGTGAAGTTCTCACTTCCACACACTATATAAGGAGAAAAGCTCAAGTAGATAAAGAAAGATTAGTCCTTTAAAGAGGGAAACCAGGGGAATGAAGAAAGCGCGCTTTCAAAGTTGCATTTCAAAATTACTGATCAGCACCAAGACTATGCAGTTGGAAGGATATTGACATTGGTGTTGCTATTTATTCATTAGCATGGACACCTTACATGCCTAAACTGGACTAAGCAACTACAAGAATGGTCCTTTCTAAGAAAGTTTTCCTGTTCTTTGAGCAATATCACTAGGAAAGTTACTTTAATGCACATGAATTTAGAAATACACACACAAGAAGAAAAGATATCTATGTGTTTGTGTGTTAGAACAAATCTTAAGATGTCTAATCTTCATCTCATACCTAAATCATTGACACATACATCTTGCGATATTCCACTAGTTGAGATTTTCTCCAGCAAGCTCAAGGGATCAACCTTACTAGACAGAGCCAACTGAAAACGCTGTCAAAACAAATTTCTCTTAGACACTGTATAACCAAAATCACACATTTTCATCCGAAACTTGTTCATTAACTTCATTTTGTATCACCTTGTAAACTTCAGCAGTAGAGCATTCTTGTTGAGGCTTTATGAGAACCATTGGAATGTCAAACTGTATGGGAGATGGGATATCTTGAACAACCTGAACAAACAAATGCATATTTCCATAATTTGAATTTATAAGAGATAAGATCAGTTGTAATAACTTCTAGAATTTTACAAGCCATTTCTCATGCATTGACCAATGCTGCAGCTCACGTGTAAATAAGGAATAACGGAAGGACAAAATAGATTCACTTCATTTATCACAATGAATTATATTTGTTCAATACACTGTTGTCAATATAAATATTGAAAAAACAGATTTCAAAAGAAATTCCTTCCTTTTTTTTAGCCCTTTTTCCATTAGGAAAGCCTCTTTAGATGAGAAGGAGAATGCTACCAAGGCGAGAAGGAAGAAGGAGAGTTCCACTATCTGATTTAGGCCGATATCATTAGATAGGTAGCCCAGGGAAATCAAGGAATAGAAGCTACCATCCTAGAGGGAGGATCTATTATCTCTCTACCCAGCTCCTCGTCTAGCAACCAAGAACAAGAGAGCTACAACACTCAGGTTGTTGAGTGATTTACGATCAGATGAGAAAACCCACCTTTTTCCCCTCTTCCTTGCCGGTAACCTCAACAAGACAGCTGAAGATAAAAAGTCAGTTCCAAAAGAGTTCGAGAATTCTTTCCTCGCCATCATTTTGCAAAATTTAAATTTCCCATCCAATTTGAATTGCAGACTCTCAGGCCATTAATTGTCAAATCTACAACCTCTTGAGTGACTATCACCCTACTCATTAACAGTAATAATGTGACGTAACCTGATGTCTTCTTTTTGCATGCCCATTTTTTTAAATTTCGAGAAGCACAAGATGATATGACCCTACTTTTCTGAAAAAACTACACTCATACCTATGGCCTATCAATAATAACATGCTTAGAAGTTGAAATTATACTTGTCTTGCAATGGAGTTGCAAAAGAAATCCCAAGATCTCTTGCTAAATGCAAAACGAGGCATCTGTCTAAGTTCTCCATGCATTACATCAACTCCCTGAATTACATTCTGTCTGGAAATCACTAGAAATTATACTTCTCATGTGAAAGGAAGGAACGGTAAAAGGTGACAAAATTTGATATTTATACATTTAGCTTATGATGTTAAAGCATGGATGCAAACTAAGTTGCAAGTGAACCAAGTTGCTAGACACTTTTGTAAAATAAAAAATTGTCAATGATAACGAATTTGAAATTATGCTTAAGGGTTCAAGCAGAACAGCTGGTCTTATTTTAAATCTTGCTAACCATATGGGCTAGCAAGAGACAGATGATCACCTTTATCATTTAATCTAGCATAATCACAGTAGAACTACTGCTATCCACCAAACCTCTTTTTATCCCCCCTCCTTCAGGAGTATGGTTACAACATTCCACCCAGCTGATCAGAGACCACTAGAAACCATAAGATATGCAAGGAAAACTACAAGATCTCATACACAATTGGAAGGAATATGACATTTGGATGCAAGCGATAGGCAAAAGCGTACCTCACCCCTACCCGTACAGTAGGCTGCTCCATGAGAGAAGAAGAAAGGAATATCAGAACCAATTTCACCTGACCACTCTTGGAGCTCCTGTTCAGTGGCAACACAACCACTGAATTGATTGGCTGCCCACAGAGCTGTTGCAGCATTACTGCTCCCACCACCAAGACCAGCTCCAGTAGGCACCTTCTTATCAAGATGAATCTAGTCATAGCAATAGGTAATCAAGTTAATGCAGTTGCAATATACCCAAAAGCTACTCCATCTGATTATTCTGCTACCAATTTATAGATTTTACCCAGAAGTAATTGTCTGTTCCGGTTTTTTTCCTATAAAGATTGAGGGCCTTTATAATCTGCAAGGAGAGTGGCAAAGTCAACAATATACCAATCAGGTCATTAAAATTGATGAGTATGAGGATAACTATATCAGCTTCTTCCTTTACCAGATTTCTCTCATCGAGTGGAACTCCAGCAACATTAGTAGATAAACGATCCTTTAACTTTGATGGCGACAGAGAGAACTTTATTTTATCTCCTAGACTAATTACCTGAGCAAACAAAAGGGCTAATAATATCATAAACCATAACATACCTAATAATTTGTTCTTCCAAAACTTCATTAGTAAAGACCACAATAACAAGAAATTTTGCAATTCTTCAGAACTTGTAATGTAGCATAATTCATACGTGATTCTTTCAAGTCTTACCATATTCTAATTTCTCACCACGCAAAAAGACAGTTGAACACTTACATGAAAGAGAGATGCCAAATCATGATATCCATCATCCCTCTTGCCTGTTATTCTCAGAAAAACATTTATCTGCAGCACAAAAGACAGCAGATTAGCCAAAAGAAGAGAGAGAATAAGGGTAAAATCCAAAAAGGAGTTTTGATACTTAGAGAATTTAACTTACCTTGCAAGGAGAAAACAGCGTAAGTCTTGTAAGCCCAGCCTCCCTATCCACATCATCAGCTAACTTATTGAACTTCTCTTCAGGGTTATATGTTATCTAAGCACCTCCACAACAAAATTCAATCAAAGCTCAAGACTTTTTACTCAATTACAGCTCAAAAGAACAATAAAACAAGAAAATCAAATTCAAACCAGCGGAGAATAAAATTCACCAAAATGCCAAACTATGACAAACAATTAGAATTATATGTTATCTAAGCACCCTATAACAAAATTCGGTCAAAGCACAAAAACGTTTATACAATTACAGCTCAAAAGAACAAAAAACAAGAAAATCAAATCCAAACCAGCAGAGAATAAACAAAGGAAGCCTGGTGCACTAGAGCGCCTGCTATGCAAAGTCATTAAGGGTCTAATCTATTGTACGCAGCCTTACTTAGAATTTCCACAAGAGGTTGTTCCACGGCTTTAACATATAACCACCTGGTCACATGGCACCAACTTTACAGGTTTCTCCGAGGCTCCCTTCCAACATTGAATAAAATCCACAAGAAAATCCAAACTATGAAAAAAATAGGGTTATATGTTATCTAAGCACCCCCACAACAAAATTCAGTCAAAGATCAAAAAGAACAATAAAAAAAGAAAATCGAATTCAAACTATGACAAAAAAAGATATAGGGTTTACCTCTATTTGTTTTCTGCTAGTTTTTGAATCTGAAGCCTTCACAATAACGAAATTGCTTCTTCTAAACTGAGAATTCTTGTGAAAATAAGATGACCCATGAGACCTATTTGACCAAGATTGAGAAAAGCAACTCTTTTGAAAGGAACCACTTTGAGATTTGACATTACAAGAACTGTAGAACTGGTAACTACAAAGAATATTACTACAAGAAGACATGGCTACAGTGGTTCCAGTATGCTATTTTCTGCGGATATTTAAGTAAAATAAAGCAAAATTTGAACAATATGATTCAAGTTGACAACCCCATTTTCAGGAAATGTGTTTCTTGTAAATACAATTCAAGAAAGCTTCAATCGTTTTTTTTACTGTGGTGAAAGGAACTGACCAAAGGGTATCTGATCTTTAAAAATATTTTTTTGTGTCAGCAGGTAGGTAAAGGTACACAGCACAAGACAAACAAGGGGGGGGGGGGGAAAGAAGGATTTCAGAAATGCGTTTCACAATTAATTTTTTTCCTGGTTTTTGTCTTTATTGAATGGTTTAAATTTAGAGGAAAATGAAGTTTGGAAGTAAAAGTAATCTATTTAGTGAATTCAACAAGGAGATGATGACATACTTTCCATCTTTCATTAAGCTTTTGTTACCGATATAGAATTGTATTGTGCCTTTTATTAGTTAAATAAATATTGTTTGACTTGTTATTTAAATTTTGTTGTACCACTAAATAAAAATTTCATTCTGGTTGACAATATATTGAAGTAATCCCTAGCAACTTTTCTTCTTCTCCTTCTCATTTTCTGTTTGTTATACCATTTGTAGTAGAATTTTAATTTACATTCTAATTTTTTTATATAAGTTTATTGTTTAAATTATGTCTGAGGTTATATAACGATATAAGATAATATAATTTATTTAAAATTGCAATACTAAAACTATTTGCGAATAAAAAAAAATTAAATTATTATTAAACTCTAGGAATAATGTAAATGGACCCAATGTTGATTAGGTGGCTGATAAGGTACATAATACTTCGTCTAATTCAAAATAATTGATATTTTACAAAGTCAAAAATATTTAATTTTTTTTCTAAATTTTTCCATGGAAACAGTCTTAATCTCCATGATAATTATGCCAGCCTAAAGAGAAAAAAAAAATAAAACATAATGAAAAATAATTTTCTTTTAAGCTAAAACCTCTTTTAATCTTTATACCATTTTTCATAGATTTTTGTTTGTACACGTTTCTTAGCAGAATTTTTCATTGCTTAATTAGTGCAAAAGCAAGTAAATACTCCTTTATTTTTAAGTAGTTAGTCACTTTTTTTTTTTTTTTAAACTTTCCCTCCCTTTAAAAAGATATTAATAATTTAACTAAAATGCTCCTATTTATTACTCTAATTAGTACCCATCTTTTTTTTTTATTAATATCTCTTCATATTTATCACTATAAATAAAAAACTAATTAGGTCTTGATTTCTCAAATAATAAGTATTATGAAATTTTTATTGATATTAAGTATTTAAGAATGGTGGAGGCAGCAAACTAGCATATTCTAAAATATATTTGAGGTTAGTATTTCATATATGATTGTATAAGCAAAATACTTTAAGGAAATTACAGAAAAATACACTTTACAAATATATATTTCATTTTCGTAGAAAAAAAAGTACATTATGTTTTTATGGCCTAAAATTAAAATTTGGCCACGGAATGAAAAATAATTTTTTTATATAACATTATATATATATTGCATAATGTTATATATGTACAATTATTCAATAAGCTATATAATTATAAAATATATACATACGTATTAAACATTGTATAAGGATGTATAAAAGGAAGAAAACAAAAAAATCATGGGAAATAAAAAGGTTTGTGTTGTATATACAATAATATACAGAAAACGGAGTTCGTCTCCTTCCTCGAATCCAAGCACCAAATTGATCCAAAAACACTTCAAAACTACACCAAATCATCCTTCATGTTGAAGAACACCACCAGAGTTCATATCAGCACAGGACCATGAATCAAAGAGAAGGGAGGGTAATTTTGAAGTTACAAAGAAAGAAGAGATGGAACTATGCTAACTAGAAGCAAAATTTATTGTCAACAGATGTACCATTGACATATTGAGAGAACATCATTTACACAAAGTCCCTCGAACCATTCTTTTGAACAACATACATCCCATACTAGAACATATTTTTTAAGAAAAAAACTTCCACTTCCATTCAATAACTAGCACTCAACATAAACCCCTGAAACTAATTTCAGAACCTTGTGAAAGTAGTAAATCCCAAGATGCTGGAAAGAAAATTTTAATAATTAAAAGCGCCAACCAGGGTAATTTGCTTCATTATTCTCTTCATAGTGTGTGGTTGAGCTACTTCCTCCTCCAGTGTTTTGGTTGGACCAGCGAAACGGCCACAAGAATGAAAAAGGATTCCTCCTCCTTTGGTTCTGACCGCTGTTGTCCCTGCTGCCACTGCTAACGTTTCCAGTTCTGGAACTCCAATTGGCCGGGGCACTCCCAGCAGCTAGTGAAGGAAGCTCAAGACGGCAAACAGGGCATGAGTTGTGCCGAACCAACCAGGGTACGATACAATCTGAATGGTAAAGATGCTTACATGGCATCTGCCTTGCTTCGGAACCCAATTCAAAGTTATCTTGACAAACTGAGCACTGCGAATCAGTGTTGAGGTGCCTTTGTGTGATCTTGACAGTAGGCAAAGCATCTATTGCAGAACGAGATGCCGGGGGAGGCCCCTGCCTATTATTCATACTGAGCTGCTCAATTAGCTGTTGCAGCCCAGGCCCCATCAAATCATCAAAATTACGTCGTCGATGGCCCATTCCCGGGCTTCCATTGAAAAAGTATCCAAATGCATCATTTTCAGTCATACTAACAGGTGTTTGGCCATGAAATATCAACCACGGACCAGAACCAACACCCCTACCACTTCCAGGAACAATGCCAGAGCTTGTCATAATGTCAAAGTTAGGATTCCTTCCTGCCATTCTCTGCCTCATGACCGCAGCAAGGGCATCCATTATACCAAATCTGGGGTCCGGGAAAGGATCCATCAATCCAAAATGAGGATCATCCTCAATATTAGATCTAGCACCTACCATGTCATCAAGCTCTTCAATGAAACCTCCGCCACAATTTGGGCAAATACAATTACCCCCTTGAGGCAGAATTGGCTGCCTGCATCTGTGGCACCAGTGTGTATAGCTCCCACTCGACATCCCTTATAAGCACTTTCTTGAACAAATCCTGAAACTTTTAGACCATCCTGCACCCACAAACTAACTGTTCAACTATAATAGAGATTTTTACCACTTCCATTATATGCAACAAGACAATGTTTTCCGATAAAAGTATCAAGTAGTGCTCAAAGTGCTTAAAAATGATGCCATGCGTCAATCGTATTCACCAAAACACATGACATATTAAAACCTTCCGAATTCAAATTTTACCTTCCCCTTTTAGCCAATTTTAGAAGGTCTCTCTTTTTTGTTTCCTTTAGGAGCTGGTAAACCCACCTCTCCCTCTCCCCAAGAAAAAAAGAAAAAATCCCCCTAGAGATTTCTGGGGAGAATTCATGACTATATGAAGTCAGTATGTCTGAGACTTCTAAATTAGAAAATGTAAATTGTGGGTTTTCCACATTTCCCTCGTTATTCAAATTCTCAACCTCTTGGTTGGAAGTAGAGAGCTCTACTACTAGAGAAACCCTCTCTCGTCAAGAGAATGTTTTTTTCTTTTTCAAAATCCCTTTCTATGATTCATCAAAGACGGAAAACCACAAATTGAAGCATACTTCTTACAAAGCCATAGTGACATCGTAATACGCTTCATCCCAGTTTTACTTTAAAGAACTCCCAAAACCACTTCACTAACAGTATACTTTCTTCTTCATCAAAATAAACTTCACCCCACTTTTACAAAACAACAACAACATACCCAGTGTAATCCCAAAAGTGCAGCCTGACAAGGGTAGGATTATATGTACGCAAACCTGACCTTTTTGGGTAGAGAGGTTGTTTCCAGCCGATCCTCGGCTCCCACTATTAATTCGAATAACTCTCAAAACACAATTTATTAACATTTCAAGGTCGGGGCAGCAGTAGAGTTGCTCCTTTGGTGCAGAGAACATATTTTTGAGGCATGCATACAGCCTCTTACGTAAAATCAAGCAGAGGATAGCAGATTGTATACACCCATTTCTCCTCCTACCCCGCACTATCAAGGGAGCACCCTTCTTCATTCACGCGTTAAAACCCTTTTTTCCGGTAACAAAAGGTGCCTGAGCCAGCTTGTGCCTAGCTCGACTATCCAACTAGATACATACTACCTCCTACCAGCACAAGTACCAAATACATTTGTCGGAGTCAAAATCTTCACTAAGGGGTTCAAAATACAAAAAGCACACGAAGAAATCAAAAGGGTTCAATATCTACCACATATAGCTCAAAAAATAATTTCAACCATATATAAACAGTGTAATTTTCCATCACTCTCGACCCTACCCAGCTCCACCCCTCATAAGCCCCTAAAAAAAGTTACTGTAGAAAATATACAGTAATTGACCACATAATCAACCCAAGAAACTTCCCCTCTTATAATCTTAAATCCTCAAGATCATACAAATTACACATAAAGCTAGCTCCTTTACACTTCATCTTAGATAATAATACACATACAACACAAAATCTTGAAAAAAATAAATACAAAAACACAAATAAATACATACAAAAAAATCAAATTGACAACAAATAGGAAATGAAACCAAGAATTAAAACTGTAAAAAGAAACATTGGGATTTTTTTTTTTTTTAAAAATAAAAAAAATAAAATTTGGGGCCTTACCAAGAAGATGATGGTGTATGTGTGTGTAAAGAGTGTTGAGTGAGAGAGAAAATGAATGGAACCCTAGAAGAAGAAAGAAAGGAGACAAAAAGGGGGCATGAGAATATGTGTTGTATAGTCGATGTGTACTAAAACGCGCCTTCTTACGTTTTTACTAATAATGTTCTCACTACATGCCAAAATGGTGATTGGAAAGGTTAACAACATTATAACAAGTTAATCATTTAATTAGAGATTTTGATTTGGAAACAGTTATCTAAAATAGGTCCAACTGACTTTAATATATAAAGAAGCAAACAAAAAAATTTAATTAACTAAAATGAAGTATATTATTACAAATCTATTCTATAAATTTTTATTTCTTGAAACTTATTTATAATATTCTATGATCGGGAAAAGAATTATCTACTTTTTAGATTAAATTCCTTTTTAATTTGAAATCGTATTATAATAATTAAAAATTAAAAAATTGAGCAAAAGGGACGAGGATAAATGTTTAAAAGAAACGAAGCATCTGCTAACTACTGGACATTCATTTAATGCCTAAAAGAAAGGAGCTCATTTGTTGTAGGTGGGTATCGAACTCGGGCAGTAGGAATTATTAAAAACTTGAACCTGTTTTCCCACTAGACGGAGCGTTGCATTAATTTGAAAGCAGGTCAAAATTTAATATGGAATGTACATTTTCAAAATAATGAAAATAAGTATGAATAAAATAATTGGTATTATGTTGGAAGGGGTGGGTAGTTTTGAGACCCAGAGGAAAGAATGAAACTTGTTTTCTTTATTGTAGTTATTCTAAAGGAGAGACTTTTTAAAAATTTTATCATATAAAATCAGTGGTGGACTCACGGTTGAGGGGTCAAAACTTTTATCATATAGAATCAGTGGTGGACTCAGGGTTTAGGGGTTGTATGTGTATTAAAAGTCCGAATCTCCTATAAGTGTTCCGGTCGGGGGGCAACTCTGGGACGAATTTTTAACGTGCTCGGAGAGCCAGTTGATAATTTAGGGCCTATATATACTAGTACAACATCTCCTATTCATAGATCCGCGCCTGTCTTTATACAGTTGGATACAAAATTATCTATTTTTGAAACAGGAATTAAAGTAGTAGATCTTTTAGCCCCTTATCGCCGTGGAGGAAAAATCGGACTATTCGGGGGAGCTGGAGTGGGTAAAACAATACTCATTATGAAATTGATTAACAATATTGCTAAAGCTCAAGGGGGCGTATCCGTATTTGGCGGAGTGGGTTATTGATGCCTAAAATTATAAGGTTTTGCTTGAAATTTATAGTACCCAACTAATTTCTTGATTTCTTGAGTGTTTCTCTAAATATTTAAAAGGAATGATCTGTTTTGACTTGACACGAAATTTAAGAAAATAAAAAAAAAATTTAAATCTTGTAGTTTTAAATTAAAGTTATGTCAAAAATAATAAAATACTCTAAATCTTGTAGTTTTAATTAAAGTATTGTCAAAATGATAAATTATCATTCTTTTTTAAATAAAATATATTAATTTTTATATAATTATACCTAATTTATATCGTATTTAATAAATACCAAAATATTAAAAATTAATACATAAGTCCACCCTGAATAGAAAGAAATATTTTTAGAAGTGCACACTCGAACCGAAACCAAAAAAGATAATGGGCCGGGGCCGACCACAGCCCACAGCAACATATTTTTCTGTCTTAAAAAATAAAAGAGTTTCAAGATTTGAAGAAAATACTCGTATTGTATTGATACGTGGATTCTCATACGAACGACAAGAAGTTCCCTGTTGTGTGTGTGTTTTTTTTTTTTTTTCAATTGTTCCTCTTCTTCTGCCAGGTAATAATACCCTCTTTTCTTTCCCTTTCTTCTCAGTAATACTTTTATTCTTTCTCTAGAAATTCTTCATGTTACTTAGTCTATATCTATATTTCCCTTTTTGGGTTTACTGGTAGTTGAATATTGGAAGGAACTGAATTGATGTTCTTGATTTTGTAAAGTTTGTGAATTGAGATAGTGGTAGATATGTAGATAGAAATAATTGTGTCTTCCTTTTGAATTTTAATAATTAAATGATATGGGCTTTGACAATTTTGTGTTCTTGTAAATGTAGTGATTGAGATAAGGGTTTAGAGTAGTGGATCTTCCAGAAAAAAGTAAGGCTTTTTGATAGTGAAGATTGGGTAAAGGATCTTTTTGATAGTGAAGATTGGGGAAAGGACAAGACAGGTTGCTCGAATGGTAAACACACTTTACTTTGGGAATATGTTGGTCAAACTTTTCAAAAATGTAGACGGTGCATTTTGGATTTTCCAAAAGTAGCATATTTTTGGAGAATCTAGTAAGGTTGCGGCATTGAAAATGAAGAGTCTGCCCAACTTAGCTTTCAACCACAAGGTTTTGGCTTTGAGTCATTGAGCAAAAAAGGGTGGGAGTTCCTAGGTAGAGGTTTAAAATAAAAGATTGTGAATGGGTAAAAATACTACCCTTTTTTGTTTCTAACTCCAACCCTAAGATTTTGGGTTCAAGTCGCCTAGGAAGAAAGAGAGTAAGAGCTTCCTAGCAAGGAGTTAAAAAAAGAAAAACGAGAAAGATAGGGTGCGGGTAAAAAACTATCCTTTTTTGGTGGACGGGAAATGTGGCTTGAGTAGAGCAGAATGGATATTGAGGATTTTGGAATTAGGCTTTTGTTTAGTTGTATGTGCCCATCACCTAATGTGTTGGGGGATAGGCATACATCTCAAGCTTTAACCCGCAATGGACAAAAACCCAGTACTTAAGTAGAGAAGGGTAAGGGGCAGGCTATTATTCTGGATTTTATGTGTCCCTCCTCCTTTCTTTAGTCTGCATCTAAAAATCCTACAAATGATTTAAGGAAAAGATACGGGTTTTAGAATTTTTCCAACAAGTTTAAAAGGGTTTTAGAGTAGGAGATCTGGGAAAAGTAGGATTTTTGATAGACAAGATTGGTGATGGCCTGATGGGTAAAAAACTAGCCTTTTTTTTGTTTTAATGGGGAAATGGGGCTCGAGTATAGCATAACGGATATGGAGGATTCATTAAGTATAATTCATAGTCTGGAATTAGGCTTTTCTTTAGTTGTATGAGCCCAACACCTAACATGTGGGTTTAGGGGCACATCACGAGTTTCAACCCGCAATGGACCTAAACCTGGCTTTTAAGTAAAGAAGGGTAGAGGGGTAGACCATTATTCTGAATTTTATGTGTGCCTCCTTTCTTTAGTCTGCATCTGAAATTGTACAAATAATTTGAGAAAATGATACAGGCTTTGAGAATTTTGTTATGTAATTATTCCTCTAACCGATTCCAACTAGTTTAAGAGGGGGTATAGAGTAGGGGATCTTCCAGAAAACTTTTTTAGCTTTAATGGGGAAATGTGGCTCAAGTAGGGAGAATGGAAGATTCATCAAGTAGAATTCAACTAGTTTGGAATCAGGCTTAGGTGCATGTCACGACTTTGGACCCACAACGGACAAAACCCCAGTATTTAAGTAGATAAGGATAAAGGGGCAAGTCATTATTTACCAAGTTTCCAATTAAGCCCCAACAGGCTCTCTCAGTTATCAGAAAAAAAGGGGTGAGGGGTTGATATGCAGTTGATTGATTTATTTAGTTATACTTGACCATGAATGCCTCTCTACCTCACCCCGAGGTAGTGGTATGGGCTAAGCACACTCTATCATCCCCAGACTCCTCATTGTGGGAATATACTGGGTATGTTGTTGTTGTTGACCATGAATGTTATTTTTCAACAGTGTAAGTTTCTATTAGGGTTTAAGGTTGGAGATTTTGATGAATGGGGATTCAGACCATGAATTCTCATGGGAGTGGGAAACAATCTCATTTACAATCATTGGACAGGCAAAAATTATGGTTTAACCTCACAGTTGACGAGGTTGAGAATCAGTCGGTTGATTTAGGTAAGCCTCCGGGAGGTATAAATCTCGATGAGTACTCACAACTTTGTGGAATGCATATTTTATTCAGTGTGCTGGAGTGAATATTGATGATACTTTCATTGCCACTTCTTTTCAGCATCAGGCTAGCTTAACCTGGCAAGGGTGTTTAGTAGTAATACAATTGATAAAGTGTGGAGAGACATACAACAAGGTCAGAAGGTATAAATCTCGCGGACATGAACAATCAGAAAAGAGAGCCATCTCTTGGCGAGACAACTTTGGAGGACTACTTGGTGAAAGCCGGGCTTTTCGTTGCTGATGCTTCTTTGGGACATACAATGTCATTGGATAATCCTACTGCAATGCAAAATCTTGTGCCTCCGATAGGCTTGTCACCATCTCCTTCGCTGTCTGATACACAAGTATCTGGTCGGAAGAGGGGTTCTACGGACATCGATAAGACTGTTGACAGGAGACTGAGGAGAAAGATCAAGAATAGAGAGTCAGCCGCACGCTCCCGAGCCAGAAAACAGGTGTGCTGCTGTTTGGTAATGTTTTGCTTGCATCCCCAGTTTTCGTTTACATTGTCATTTTAATCTATTCATTTCCATGGTGTAGGCTTACCACAATGAGCTGGTGAACAAGGTCTCACATCTGGAAGAGGAAAACATGAAGCTTAAGAAAGAGAAGGTAGGGATTCTCTCATTATTGTTTGGTCGTGATTTCATTCTTGAACTTAGCAAGTTGATCGACGGCTACTTCTATTCCTTGTGCCATTTGTTCTGACACATGCATCTATTCTCTCTGCCATTTGTCTGTCTCGAGTAAACGATTGAGTAACCAGCTAAGGTTTATTTTAGAAGTGGACTGTGATTGATTGTAGAAAGATGAATCGTATTAGAAGTGAGATAATTAATCTTTAAATGGTAGTCGCCTTGGCATTAGAATTTAATGTAGCTTAAAATTTTGATTGACGTGTCTATTGGCAACGCATCCTGTATTTTAAGTAACTCAATAGAAAGAGTAAAAGTAGGTCATGGATGGGCCTTTTTGTCTGAAGTCCATTTTTTAAGCTACTCCTTTTCTTGTAAATGTTTTGTCGAATAATCTAATTAGCTGCTGGCTCAAACTAGTTGTTAGTATAGCGTGTTCGTACTAGAACTTATGAATGTCCCTGAGTAGATACTCGTGGTTCGTTGTCTTTAATTTGTTTCGAGGGGAAGTGGGGAGGGGGAGAAAGGAGAAGAATATCCTAATTTTGGAAGTGTCAAGCAGAAGTTGGCTTTTGTTCAGATAGAGAACTCAGGTTTTCATTCTCAGATTTCTGTTTGACGTGGGTTTTACAGGGTAAAATTGGATAAATGATGAGAACTGTGTATGAGCAGTGACTCGTGTCTGCAAAAATTCCTCCTCCAACCTGACATTCCATGGTCCCTTATATAGAAATAAGGGTCTCTTATCTTCAACTTTGGTGCATTTATTGTCCTCTATCTTTATGGTGTTTCCAAAATATTCCTTTAACTTGCCACAAATATTCGAAAAAGGCTGAAAGCCTTGAAAACAGGGGTCAAAAGTACCTATTAAAGATACTGCAGGGGGAACCTAGCACCATTGTGTATTATTTGCCTTCTTTAACACATGTATTATGTGTGTATATCACTGTAGCTCAAGAAGTACACAGAAATACTTGGGAACTAACATAAAAATAGAGCAATAAATGGACCGACAAACCAAACCACTTGAACAATAAGGTTTATTCATGGTTGTTTTATGATTTATGGAAGTATTTGACTAGAGAAGGAGCTTAAGAAAGAAATAAGTTAAATATATATAACATACCGAATATCAAAAGACCTAGACTGATAGTTGTGCTGGTGATAACAATAATTACTTTCATCCTCCTTTTAAGGGATAACCTATCTATCTAGCGGTCCTAAGGATGAAAGGCTATTCGCGTAGTCTTACTTCAAATCAAAGAAAGGTCTAGTTTTCAGTAGTTCATCAGTCAAACCAATGAATCTTTTCTCGAAGTAATAAAGAGTCTTTATTCTTAGTATCTATTGGTTTCCTTCATGTGAGTTCCTACAAAAGTATTCATAAAGTAAAATGAGAATGGTAAGATTAATGAGTTTACATATATCAAAAGGTGTCAGTTCTTTTGAAGCATGCTAAGAAAGAAGAGTGTCATTTTCAGTGGAGCAGGAGAAGTTTTATATACATGTCATATTTGGGGTCAAAGGCAGCTTCAAACTTGGTTATAAAACCCTTTTTACCTCCAGAGTCATTCCTAGTGACCGTGAGCGAGTTCTAGCTTAACTTGGAAAATGCAAAGTTGCATATTCTCCAACTCTGTGCCTAGTTCACAGACCATTTTTTACAAGCTCTAAACAGGGATTTTTTTTAATTTGTTATGATACGCTAGCTAGGCTAGTAATATATGATAAGCATTTGCATTTTAGTGAGTATAGATAATGCTTTTGATTTTCTCCAATATAAATAAATACCCATCTAATGTGCACTTACTTGTGTCATGTGTCTTGTGTGGCTGTGATGGATTGTTTGGTATCGTCAGTGTCTATGATTAGTTTAGTGGAGTGGAGACTTGGAATACCATGCTTTTACCAGTCAAAAGAGAGTGTTGTGTTTTTACCCAGCAAAGGATGTTATGCTTTATCATGCTAATGAAAATTTTGCGTTTCCAAACAATTGATGCAATGATCAGAAGTGCACACTGCCTTTGATGATTGATCTGGTGTTTTTGGGATGCTTGGTGGACTGATGGTCCTAGATGCTTGTAGTAAATAGTGATTGAATGAGTTTTCCTTCAGTGATTGTCTTGTTTGTTTCTTGTTGTAGTAGAATTGAGTTTACTTTGGTACTTCCCTTCCTCTGCTGGTTGGCAAAGTGATAATTAATTCCTTAAGTTATAGAAAAGGAGAAGAAATTATGAGCTGACATTCGTTTTTTTCTTATCAGTATTTTGTTTCACTTCTGGTTCATGTTCCATGGCCTTTTTCCCGTGTGTATGACTGCATTTTAGTGCGTTTGTCAGTTTTGAGGATACTTTACCTTTTGCTAAAACTTGGTCTGTCGATAGTTTGGTTACCGGAAGAAGGCAGTTAGTTTTTACTGACTTACTAGAAAAAACCTTCTTCTGTTGCTAACTCCTAGCAGCCTGGTCATTTGGGGTCGACACATTTAAGATTTTCTTATGGCAAAAGTCTGGTTATGGTCCAAAATTAGGTCTTTTGTGGTTATGGTGTTTGTTGATCATTTCACCTTGGTGCTGGTCAACATAAGGACTTCTTATACTAAAGCTTGTATTCTTTAACCTCTTTTCTGATGTATTCCATTTGACTTAATCTCTAGGAAAGAAAGCCTGATAGCCAATACTACTAGTGACTGATTACAAGGAGTCTAGATCTACAGATATATTGAACCCTTGAACCGCTTTATCTACAAAATCGAGAGTAAATGTGGTGTTCATGCCTTAGGATTACCGTTCTAGAAATCAGACCTTTGATGTTATATACGTTTGATATTCCCTGCAAAATAATAATTATTACATATAAGATGTGTTTACTAACCTTTAAATAAGTGATCGATGGTACTGATGCCATTTTACATGACATAGGAATTTCCACCCCATGTCTTCTCAACAACATGCCTATTGTGATCCCCCAAGTGGGGTTTGGAAAGGGTAGTGTAGATGCAGATCTTATACCTTGTGAGGTGGAGAAGCTATTTCTAGATAGACTCTAGTCTCAAGATATATGGGATCCCTGTCTTCTCCATAACTGATATATGGGATATGTAAAAGATCCATCTCTGATTGGTATTATTAGGACCAAATTGTACTCTTTCATATCATCTGTTGAAGTGTGTGCACAGTGCAGCTATGATAGATCCTTGGTCATTTTAGTTGTCTTCTTACTGCTAGTGGGATGGTTGAGATCCCTCCACCCTAGGGGTTTGAACCTGGGATCAGAGAACTTCTAGGTGGGGAACACTGTACGCCCTTGCTACTGTATCGTTAAAAAAAAACAATTAGTGGACATTGATGTAGAGGTTCTGTTCTTTCTCATATTGTTAATTATATCCAGTAAAGCAGTACAAACTACTCTATTTGGCTAATCTTTTGGTTAGGATGCAGATCCTTTGTCCTTTCAAATTTCATGCGGTCTTTAAGATATTTTTGGACAAGCACCAGTTTTCTGTGGATGCTACTGTTGAGTTTTTTAGCTTGGTGATTCAAGTTGGCCGTCAAATTCGGACCTCCAAAAAAGTTCCTCATACCTAGAGGATCTTCATACCCCCTGTTATATGAAATTTTTGTGAAAGCAGTTCAATTACTTTTCTTCAATGCAAGTTTGATTTTCTACTTTTGGGCCTTGTTGTGGACGATCCTTGAGCCGCTTGTCTTTGGGAAACAATATCTTCTACCTCCCAAGATTGTGTTAAGGTCAGCGCACCCGCTCTAGACCCTACTTGTGGGATTACATTAGATATGTTCTTGTTGTTGGGCCGGTTGTGGGCAAGGAGAGATTCGATCCTCCACCACTGTGGTTTGTAACCACGTGCTCTAATCCTCCGAGCTACAGGCCCCTCTCCGTCTCCACCGGATCTGTTCCCGGGATTTCAAATCTATGGTTTTCTGCTTTATTTTTTTCCGAATGCAATCCTGAAACCATATTACCATGACAAACATATTTTTTGTTTTGTTGAAGTTTTTCTTATATTACAGATTGTAAATTTTGCTGAGGACATGAATCTTGCTATATATGTCCTACTCATCCTAATGGTATAGATATGAGTACGAACTTAGCTAAACGCGCTACATCTACATGTTATAGGAAAACATCATTTCTTATTTCTGTTCCTAAGTTCAGCACGCCATCTTGCCTTACTCTTTCTAACCCCTGTGTTACTGAACTCTTACCTTGCAGGAGCTGGAGAAGATGCTCTCCGCGCTGTCGTCTGAACCAAGATATCAGCTAAGACGAACAACTTCATTCTGATCGAGTGGTT
>JBDJHY010000001.1:3537270-3550411 GCA_039654485.1 Withania somnifera | reverse complement strand
AAAATAAGAAATTTAAGATATTTCTTAACCGAGTCGTCAGGGATCCGAACTATCGATCCCAGTAAGTCATAAATGACTTGGGGAAACTGTTGAAATGCTCTAAGATGCAAGACGCGCGTGTTTATCATAAATGACCATGAGGGTCATTACAGTACCGATCCTATAGTTTTCAAACTAAGGATGCTAATTAGTACCATTATTTCAGATATAAATCCAATCTTAGATCATAAGTCATAACCTATCTAACGTCCAAAGAAGAAGCTCAAAAGTACCAGGAAAGGATTTAAAGCTCAAAAAATGCTCTGATGATCACGATACTAAAAAAATCTACACGTTAATAGGAGTCAAACGATACCTAAAAGGTTATTATTATAGTCGAGGTCAAAATCCGAGTCAAAACAGGCCTTGTAAAAAAATCCCAAAATAAAACACACCAATAAGTTCCTTACGATACAAAGACCAAAGCCCTAAAGTTTGAGGTCAGAACAAGAAGAAATGGAAGCTCAAATACCTAAAAAAGAGGGAAATTTTGGAGAAAAATTGAGAATTTAATGAAAAAGTTTCAAGAAACATATTGTAAAACTTATCAATAATTGCTTCAAAACTGAAGATGGACAAATCCTAATAATTTTCAAATCAAACACTAAACCCTAATTCAAGAATTTAAGGAGAAATCAGTAAGTGATGAAATGGGCGAAATTACCATAGAAACTAAGAAATTCGAACAACATAATTTACCACAAGGATCAAAATTACTTAAATGATGTTTAGAGAGGGTTTTGAAACTTAGAAATATTAGAAAATGCCTTTAAAACTCATATAAAGGTTTAGACCAAGTAAAAAAACAAAAAATCTCCTAAATAACACATTGGAAGCTTTCCCCAAATGACCGTACAAGGACCATAGCCATATAGATCTTTATGACAGTAAATATGTCAAAATTCAAATGGATTTTCGAAACTCGTTTGGAACACCGTATATACGAACCATGTATTTCAAGCCTAAATGATATTACAGACTCAATAAAATTGATGAAATTGGCATATGAGGTCGTTTTGCTGAGATATGACCAAACCTTTATGGATAATCAAGAATTTCAACTGAACACTCAAAATAAGACCTACACACACTCAGGAACCAAGCCAACACTCTACCTAACCTAAACTCTATATTTCAGAGCTGATGGCAAAGTCAGATTTTCAATTCGAGACTCTAATCATCAAGAGTCGACCAAAATCATATTTTAAGCTCCAGTCTATCTGTTATCTTGTCAAAAGAGATAAAATCACATTGAGAACTCCTGGACCATAACCAAGGGTCCATTTAGACCAAAATCCACATTCTTAAGCTAATTAAACTGTCGAAATTTAATTTCGAACTCATTTTCAAGGAATATTGATTGAAGCCAATGATTTTAAAAATTATGGCTCTAAAATAAGAAAACTGACATAACAACCAAATGAACGACTTGGGACCCGAACTACCGTCCCTGATAAGTCATAAATGACTTTGAAACGCCACAGAAAAGCTCTAAATTGCAAAAGGTGCAAAATTATAAAAATGAAAGGAAGGTAATTACAACATCAACTACTAAAAAGGACTTTCTTCCTCGAAAGTCCGAAAAAGGAAGGAAGAGCACCAAACTCAAAAATAGGATGATACAGACCACACATGACCGGCTTGGCCACCTAAAAAGGCTCTTAAGGTAGGAAATACTTCTATGGAACCTTGATTGTAAGAAACTCGAAGATCAGTATATTCTCAAATACCAAGAAGATGGAATGACCACAGGCTCTCTCACAAAAGCTAAAAACCATCCTTCAAGATGAAAAAACTCTTTTTCGAAATACTCAAAACTCATCTAGAAAACAACACCACAATGCCGGTCGAAGAAGGAGAAACTAGAACGGATGCCCAACAGAAGTTAGTAAAAAAGAACTAATCCACATGCCACATCAACAGAGTCCAAATCTGAAAATTACTTAGCAAACCCACTATCCATGGCCTAAATCGGTACACGCTCGGGCTTAACCTATGGAGCTCTGACAAGTGAAGCAGCTTTTAGGGATTTTGTAGTACGAGCATGTCCTCGACCTAGGGGTCGACCTCTAACACGACCCCCACTAGATCTCTAATTGGTGGTGCTATAGGCTTTCCATCTCCTGCTACTGTCGATGATCGTGCACGTGCCATCTATGGGAGAGTGAACATGAACAAAAGAGATTGCAACGCTTGCTAGGAAATGAAAAGAGAATAATTTCCTAAAGATGTCATTGCAACCTCCCAAAGATAGGATATGGACATAATCATACCGATTTGCGGGACTCTACTATACATTGACTCATATAACGAGGATACCAACGAACCTAATATATAATACCAAATTATCACAATTCAATTTATCAGGTCATGAGGGCACCTACAAAATCCATCGTAGGTGAACCACCCAAAGAAGATGAAAATAAAAGATAAGATATGAAACATATTCTAATATCATAAAATAGGAATAAATCTTAAAACCTGGTATTTAGTACATAGAGTCACTATGTAAGAATACAGGAATATCCGAAAGGTAATACAACAATTTCAAAGTACGAGTACAACTGTCTTAGAAAATATAAATAAGAGGTCATAAAGATAAGAAAGAGATAATGCTAGGATTCGGTCGCCAGGAAACCTCATCTGCCTCGAAGCTCATAAATCGCTCCTGAAATCACGATTAACGCCAAAATCTCATATTAGGTTCTACATCAAAAGATGGCAAAAATATAGTAGGCATCATCGACCGACTGAGCCCATATAAGAAATAAAAGTAG
Organism: Withania somnifera; assembly: GCA_039654485.1. Lineage (NCBI taxonomy): Eukaryota > Viridiplantae > Streptophyta > Magnoliopsida > Solanales > Solanaceae > Withania > Withania somnifera. The sequence continues at coordinate 3,547,595 of JBDJHY010000001.1, read as the reverse complement.
TAAGCAATAGATAATGAAGAAAATAGGTCACAAAAAGCAAGGAAAGTATGAATACGTAAAAACAAGGCTAGCTATCGATAAAGTAGGAATAAAAAAATATAAATAAGCTAGCTAACAACAATAATAGGAGAACCCAGATAAAGTAGTAAAGACATACCTGGGTCCTTGCAACATTTAATACAATAAGGAAATAAAGAATGACATTGTACTAGTAACTTTAATAAAAGACGAAGGGTAAAAACATAATCTAGATAAAACCCCACACAAATAGATCCACTAGGTAAGGTTACTCAAAAAATAACTCTCAAATGATCAATAGGAGCAAAAAAATATACGAATTAATATATAATAAGTACAGATATAACCATACCGATCCCTCATAAGTAAGGAAGGTACAATCAAGTCAAGCTCACCCGCTAGCCCCCCATAAAACCAAAAGGTACATTCAAGAAAAAAGTGCAAAAAATAACATAAAGATGATGTAATCGTATCAAATATCTCAGTAATATTATATGCACCGTCTTCCGTCTCTCTGGCTCGCAAAAGCGGGACAAATAGGAGTCCTTGATATTTACCGCTTTGTTGATTGCAACATGGATCGACAAAGCTCATAAAGGCCTTCAGCATATACTATCTCATAATCTCGTAACTGGAAATATCTCATAATCATATGTATCTCAGAGGTCCAATGTATGTATGTGCCCGGCCGTCACCGGGTCTAAAATCTGTCAAAATCTCAATATCCCTTCCCGATCCTCACCGGGTCTAATACTCAACATTTGACATTCGGCCGGAGCTATAAGTGCTAGCAAGGTCATCAAACCCGACACAAGGTTCAAGACACGGATTAAAACAATTAAAAAAAGAAATGTCGGGAGACCGATTAACAGTCGAGTCTAAAACAAGTTAAGAAAATTATTTATCAACATTTATTATCAAAGATCCTTTTTTATAAACCAATTTCACGACGATATTAGTCAGTAGTATCAAATCTTTGAATTCAACTTTCATTTATCATACAACTCGTAGTCGTGCCAATTAATAATATCTGAAAACGAGCTTTTAAGGAAATGCAAGGTTTCAAAATCACTGATACTGCGCCCTCAATCGTAAACAGTAGAAACTAATGCAACAAAAATCTGTATTTCATGATGATACCATATATAATCACAAACAATAAATCACAGAAGGACCAATCAGCTTTGCACAGGCTCAGATAATCACTATAACACATAATAAATAGTTATCAATGTTAGGGATTCACGGAGATTCTTAATCCACCCTCTATGTTTCAGAGTCAATAAAGACAATCATAATACAATACTGAAGCGTAAGTCAAGAACTGAACTAAAGAAGATGACAAGGTCAAGGGTACTAATTCTATAATTCCCGACTGAAGTATGCTAATTAGTACTATTATTTTAAATATAAACTCAATCTCAAATTGGTAAAGCCATATCCTACCCGACGTCGGAAGCACAAGCTCGTAAATATCGAAAAAAGGCTCAAACAACCCAACACCTTCAAAAATTCTTCGACGATCATGAAACTAGAATATTAATGATCTATGCTTTAATAGGAGTTAAACAATAACCACAGAGTTATAACTATACCCGGGGTCAATATTCGAGTCAAAATAGACTCATGGCTCTGGTAGCCCAAAACCTGGAATGAAATACGCAAATGGATTCTTGCAATAAAAAATGAATTTATTATATATAATTTTATTGTGCATTTCTATAAAAAATAAAAAAATTAATCAAATTACAAATTAAAAATCGTACTTTCACCGGCAACAAATATATTCCAGATAAAAATATTATCAACCTATCTTTAAAACAAATCATAATTATTTTCAAAGCAATTCTACCAAATTATCAGTATAAACCCAAAATTAATAATCTCATTGAAATCATACTCAAATCTTTCTTCTCAGAAAGAAGGCATTGATTGGACCCATAACCTCAAAAACTAAACACAATCATTTTCAAAGCAATATTTGCCAAATTCGACCATATAGCTAAATCCCACCCCCAACCATAAATATCAACCCCTTACATATGGTGTGGATTCTCTCTCTCCCGAAACCCTAGCCCCTAACTCAAAAACCCTAATTTCCCACTTTCTCTCTCTGTTAACCTCAATGGCGAAGAAGAGAAAAACCAGAGCCTCTGAAGCTTCACAACCAGTTGAAGAACCCGAGATTCAACCCACACAAGAAGAAGAACAATACGAAAACGACGTCGTAGAAGAAGTTGAAGAACAAGATCCCGAAGAAGACGAAGACGAAGACGTTGACGGCGATGATAACGATGATATCGAAGTCGAAGAAGAAGAAGAAGAAGAAGAGGAAGAAGAAACCCACGGATCTGGTAACGACGTCGTTAACGGCGGAGCCGCAGCCACTGAGGAACAAGATGAAGAAGATGAGCCGCTCGAGAAGCTTCTAGAACCTTTCACAAAGGATCAATTAACAGCGCTAATCAAAGAAGCATTAGCTAAGTACCCAGATTTCAAGCAAAATATTCAGAATTTAGCTGATAAAGACCCTGCACACCGGAAAATCTTTGTGCACGGTTTAGGTTGGGACACTACAGCTGAAACACTCACAAGTGTTTTCGGAGCATACGGTGAAATTGAGGATTGTAAAGCTGTAACAGATAAGGTTTCGGGAAAGTCGAAAGGTTATGGGTTTATATTGTTTAAGCATAGGAGTGGTGCTAAAAAAGCATTGAAGGAGCCACAGAAGAAGATTGGTACGAGGATGACTTCCTGTCAGTTGGCTTCTGCTGGTCCTGTTCCTGCTCCTCCGCCGTCTACGGCTGCTGCACCTGCACCGATATCCGAGTATACGCAGAGGAAGATTTTTGTTAGTAATGTAGCCGCCGATCTTGAACCACAGAAGTTGTTGGAGTTCTTTTCGAAGTTTGGGGAGGTTGAGGAAGGTCCACTTGGGTTGGATAAGCAAACGGGGAAGCCGAAGGGGTTTTGTTTGTTTGTGTATAAGAGTGTTGAGGGTGCTAGGAAGGCGTTGGAGGAGCCACATAAGAGCTTTGAAGGACATACTCTTAATTGTCAGAAGGCGATTGATGGGCCAAAGCATAGTAAGGGTAATTTCTATCAGCAGCATCAGAATCAGTCGCAACAGCATTACCCTCAACATCATCATCATCAGCAACAGCCGTATTATCAGCATCCTGCAAAGAAAGGGAAGTATTCAGGTAGTGAAGAACTCTGCCTTTCTGTGCTTTTAATCCGGAATTTATTGTAATATTGATAAATTTGTTACTTTATCCAAAAAATGAGGTAGTAGAGTTTCATAAAATTGATAAAAATTGTCACTTTATAAAAAAAAAAATGAGGTACTAGATTGTCGTAAAATTGATAAAAATTGTTATTTATCCAAAAAAATCAGGTGGCAGTGGCAGTGCAGGAGGAGGTGGTGGGCATTTGATGGCGCCATCCGGGCCAGCACCACTGGCGTACAATCCAGCTGTGGCAGCTGTGACCCCAGCTCTTGGACAGGCACTGACTGCCCTATTAGCTACACAAGGAGCTGGTTTGGGGATAGGGAATTTGCTTGGAGGTCTTAGTGGGCCAGTGAATCATCAAGGTGTTCAACCAGGGATGAACAATGCAACAGGATATGGTGCCCAGGGTGCTGCTGCTGGCTATGGAGCTCAGCCTCATATGCAATATCAAAACCCGCAGATGCAGGGTGGTGCAAGACCACAAGGTGGTACACCATACTCGGGCTACGGAGGTCACTAGGAAAACTTAAGGTGTGTTTTCTTTGTCATGGCCTACATGTTGGTTTCTATTGGTTGTATAGTTCACATGGAACTTCTTACTGACTGGTATCTGTGATTACTGATTGTTTTTTTTTTGTATTCATTACATGCATCTGCATTAAGGTGGACGGTAGCTTGTACCTAGCTTATTTCATAGTCAATTAAAATGTAATGGATCTCCAATGCTTTAAAAGAAGGGGGTCCTATAAGCAATTTGTGTAATGCCACTTGACTAATAATCCACCCAGCATATGTTGCTAGGACTCTCCAAATATGTTTGTGGCACCCATGAACCTCCAGAAATATGGAGGATCCGACAACATATCTGCAAAGTCCAAGCAACATACTAAAAATTTACTAAATTTGGAGTAGAAAATACGGTGAGAGCTGATCATCTATTAGGAGAAAGATTGTCTTACTGTATGGAATCTTAGCCGCATTCCTCTCTTGGAGGAAGTCTTTGATGAGATGTTAATTGTATGCATGTGAAACTTGGCTTAGTTAATTGCTAACCTAGTGCTGATTGTTGGTTCTTCCACATTTTGCTCTACCAAAGCTTGATAAGATAACCCCAAGTTGCCTTTGTTAGAATATAGAAGAATTATTTTTTTGAGTTTTATGGTTCTCTTTTTCCATTCTATTTTCGTGGACAGATTTCTTAATGCTGTGGTTGTATTGATTTGTTGCTTTGTTAATAAGGTTTGCAGCTTGCACTCATCTGGTTTGTATGTTATGTTACTATATCTTGTTTGTGTTAAATTGCTTACATAAAAGCAATATCCTTGAACTTGTCTTTCAGTTTGCCGAAGGTATTACTTACATCTACATTTCATTGGTCTTCCTGCTAAAAGTATTTTTTTTACATAGGTTTATGTTTTACCTATTCACTGTGCAGATTCCTTCATAAATGCATCAAACTTTTAGTTTTGGACTGGTGATTCTTCTGAAGTTCCGGGCACTCTCCAAATGAAGTCTTTTACTATTACCAAAGTTATCTTTTGTTTAAAGACTATAATTTTCAATGTGTATTTTTCTTTTTATTCAAGTACTTCTGTTCTGGTGAATGCTTTTAAAGACTTTGTAGTATTTTGCACTTAATTTTTCTATCTTAAAAAGGATTGAGCAGAAGGTAGGGTATCCTACCCCTGTCTCACCAGTATTTTAGATATTTTAGCAATGTCTTTCCAACTTCCAACATCTTATTTTCTGAATGGGTTTCTTCTACTGCTCCACAAAACACCAGTGTGTCTCATAAGAAGCAACTTTTGCTTTTCCCTCTGTTGAAATAATTGAAGTAATGAGCACATCGAATGGTCGGCTAATTTGTTTTAAGGATTTTGTCATGTAGCAATTGCTGTTGCAGGTAAAAGGTGATGTTCATGGCATTTCACTGCAGGTGTCTTCTGGTTTCCTTCAATTTTTTCACAATGATACTTATCTTGCTTGTGGGGTTAAGCATAAATTTTATATATCGATTGAAGACTGATTTGATATCCACATCACAATCACTTGAGTTTATAGTTAAAGATTTGATTAATGTGGGAATTACATTTTTTTTGTTTGAAGTATGGGCTTCTGGGTCCTTTTTAACCTTTAAATGGTGGTTGGAGAAAGGGGAGGGTATCTTTAATTAGACAGGTTTACAAAATGACATTAGGGATTTTTTTCCCTTCCCTTTTCTTTTTGGTGGTGGTGGTGGTGGTGGTGGGGGGGAGACGGGTGCTAAAGTTTCTGCTAATTTTACATTTAAAAATTACCATGGAGGCGAAGGGAATGTGTTTCTATTCGAGTTGATCTTTACTGATGTTTATAATGAGAAAGTTATCTTAAATGCTCCACGAAATTGGTTTAATAAACAGCTTTACAAAATGACACTAGGTATATCTTTCCCCTTTTTTTGGGGGGTTTGGGGTGCCAAAGTTTCTGTTTAAATTTAAAAATTACCCATGAAGAGGAAAGGAAAATATTTCTGGTCTCTCTAACATATCTTGTAACATACATTTATGAAGTGGGTGGAATCCAAACAAGTGTATGGTGCAAGAATGCTATGTAGCTTTGTTGCATCCCGCTGAACAGGTAGGTTGTTCTCGTGGCATTTGAAGTAGAAGTCTTGTCAAGATGGATGCCTGGTCAGATATGCAGACTTGTTTCTACTTATGTTTATGGGCGTTGGTGCGCTACTGATGTTTATAATGATGGTAAATGACATTTCCGTTGTGAGGTGATAGAATCGGTCACGTTTCACTTGTGGTTTGTCACTGAGTAGCCTTCTATCAGTTCTAACCCAATGTGGCTGCTACCACTCAGTTGAGTTGCTTGTGTTTACTCTTTTGGATCTGGGAGAAGAATGAAATGTAAAGGTTCTTGTCCTGGGGAAAATGGATGTACAAGAAATTAACTATGAAATTGACATGATAGAATCCTAGAAGGGTGGAAATAGCTTGGCTTTGCTTCTGTTATTGTCTCACTACCTTATAACACCGACTGTGTTGCTGTGGTTGAGTTTCTAGGTTTGAATTATTTACTAGCATCTAGTTGTTAGATTGGGTTAAAATGAAGGGCCGGTCAGTAGCTATAACATGTTCTTTGCTCTGGTTTTAAGTTTCCAGGTTTGGATTACATTTGGCATGCAATATTGTAGTTTGCAGAACGAATGTAAGCTGATATGTTTTAAATGATCTGTCAACTCAAGATGTTTCTCTTTTGGTGATAGAAAGGGAAATACAAGGTGGATGGGTAGCTCTTATAGAATGCTGTTAAAGAGTTTTCACATGTTTGTTGAAGCCGCCAGAAGTAGGGATAATACATGCTTTCCTTTCAGAACCACTAGATTTCCCAATGAATTTCATGTGGAAGAACAATTTGGTAGTTTTAGGGCAACTGTTTTTTAAGTTAGCCAACTTATCTCTTGAATTTCTGTTTCTAAGTGTTTGATTGAGATTTAGGCCAGAGCAAGAACCTTGAAACCAAACTGATTTTGGGACATTTTTTTAGATCCATCCCAGGATTTTTTTGGGGAGATCCTTGAATGGTATGGGATGTTGGGAAATGTTTTCTTATTTCCCGAATACAATCTCAAGAACATTATGATAAGAGTTTAGGAAAATAGTAAACCTGGAATGATATCTATGGAACGTGTATTTTCTACATATGTTTTGATGAACTATGGAAAAATTGGGACGTATGTAAAAAATGAAAAAAAAAAAAAAACTTAGGTGAAATTCTCGGATTTCGACTTGTACATTACATTTGCTTTAAAAGCTATTGAAGAATATCAGCGAGGTATCATAATTAGTCGTTATAATTTAATATTTGGAGAGGATACGCAACTGTATCAGTGAAGATAGAGATTTAAATTATATATTATGTATAAAAGAAAAAAAAAAACAAAAAACAAATTACCTAGCAAAATAATATGATAATTAAAATATAATAATCAATAGGCGATGATATATCAAAGGTGAGAACCACAATAATACAGTACAACTACAGTTTTTTATAATGGTCTTTTGTTATAATGATAATTTGCTATAACAATTTCATTTTTTTGGAAATTAATCTTTCATGTTATATATTTTTTTTTTATATAATTTATAGGTAATAACAATGACATTTATTATATCAGTATATTTTTTGTAAAATTATTTGTTTATAATAACATATTTAAATATTATGTAATATTAATATTTTATAAAAGTATAATATTTCCTGTATAAATGATATAAAATTGTGTCTTGAGTTTTTTCTCTATATATTTAAAGACAATAAGTCTAATGTATGATAAGTAATTACTTTTTCCGTCTCATTTTATATGCATTGCTTTGACTTGGGACTGTATGAAAAAAAAAATTTAAAATTTGTGGCCTATGGGACTGTATGAAAAAAAAAAATTAAAATTTGTGGCCTAAAATAAGTTTTATATGTATAGTTATAAATTATTTCACTAAGGATGAAAAGTGAATTTTAATTTTTAAAAAAAAATTATAATAATGTGATATTTTATTAAGACAGACTTAATTGAAAACTCTGCCATATGAAATAGGACGAAGGAAATAATATTCTTGTAGAAGTATGAAATAATGTTAAGACTTCTATCATTCTGTATTGTTGGAGAAATATATTTTTTTAGATGTAGATAACAACTTCAATATTGGTAGTGAAAATTTGGAACTTGTTGAAGATATTGGCAGTGTGTCAATCACATATCGCTCATATTCCATCTCATAACATCAATCAATAATGGATGTTACACCTTATATGGAGTTTGACGTATCACTTTCAATACTTGAAACTTAAACTAATGCATTATCGCACAAGTCGCTGAAGTGGAAGAACAAGAGACAACAAATATAGAAAATGAATATAAAATTGTTAAAAGTTGTAAATAGCCTTCAAGAGATATATTGTCGCTAACATATTAGAATATACAAAACAACTTACAATTAAAGTTACGTTGATCTTGAAATATTTAACTTTTTAATTTTAAATGCAAATGTTTCTTAGATTTTAATTATTTACCGATACGGTATAACTAGTTATGAGTTTTTTTTTTTGTTTTGTAATGTATAGTCCTTTCATTGATGATCTGAAAATCAATTGAGACTTTAAATTTAAAAACTATATTTTTATTATAACAACTAAATGAGATCTCAACATCAAATGCCATTGTACATATATAATAACACCTTTTTATAGCGGTCATAAATTTTCGGACAAATACTCACACTATAGAGAAGTCTAACTCTACTAAGAAGTTTAAATTCTTGAAAGGAACGACAATATTCTATTACGTACTAACCTTTTATCTTAATATATGTTGTTAAATTATCTAATGTCATGCCACATTGACTTAAAGTTGACATGTCTTATTTAATTACCTCTCCTTAATACTTCTTTGGCCTACATCTACCTCTTCTCATGCCTATTATAACTAACCTCTTGCACCTCTTTATTGAAATTTTTGTGCATCTCCTCTTCACACGTCCAAACAATCTCAATTATATTTCGTTATATTATCCACCATGGGAGCTACTCCCACCTTATTTTGAACATCCTCATTTCTTATTGCTTTAGTATGTCTTTACATTCACCTCAGTCCTCTTCTCCGTATCATGGAACTTTTAAAGATGTGAGTCATTGATTGGCCAATAATTTACCTATACAACAATGTCTGTCTAATTATTACTTTATAAAATTTGCATTTAAGTTTTGATGGTACCTTTGTCACAAAAGACTTCGAAGTCAAGCTTTCATTTCATTCAACCCATTCAACATTTTGTGTGATATTTTTACTTTTTGAATTGTAGCTTCAAGGTACTTGAAACCCTTCTGACTTGACAGCAACATAGGCAAATTAAGAATTGATATAACATGAAATGTGAGAACAGATAATTCAGGAAAAAAATTTGAGTTAATGGTTGAGATATGAACCAAATCAAATCGTTGATAGAAAGATCACCGTATAATTCTTTCCTCTTAGTGGTATTTACAAAGTATTAAATGAGAGAATTCAGAAAGCTTATAATTGTACTATAAAAAGAATATTCAGGTTTTTAGTTTTATCATGATGTTGAATGTGGGGCGATTTGAATTCATAAATTCAAATTTATATAATAAAAGCTCTTAAGAAATTATATTAACAATACATAAGTTAGAATCATTAATCTTACACTCTTATACAACTAAATCTTAATATTTCCCATTAGTAAAGTAGATTTAGTCATTTTTAAGTGTTTAGTTATCTTAAAGTGAATGAATGATTTTTCAGGTAAATATACTTTACTGCGAGACAAACATAATTTTTCATGAATGATATGTCAGTCCACCTGGGTTATTTTCTCCAAATTATAAATTTTATAATGAGGACATTGATTCATTAAAAAAAAAAAATTAATTACATAAGGAAACTTCTGCCTTATTAAAGATATCTAGTGCTCATTTATTCCACAATTTCATTAGCTTCTTAGTATGCATGCCCAATTGATATCCTTCCTGTTTTATACAATACACACATGTCAAGAACGAAGAGTTGTTACATAGCATACTAATCAATTCCTTACAATCGATTTTTAAGTACTAGAGATATTAATTTTATATGTTTCATGTAGTTTTTGAATTCTTTTTATTTTATGCAGTATGTGAATGTTGCGATTTTGCACACGTAAGTATGGGTGGTTTAGTAAATAATATAATGACTTTTTCAAATCAAAATGTCGAACCTATAAGACTTCTTTCTAACAAATAACTAATCGTGGTTTTACTCTGAAAATAAATAAATATGAGTTGATAAAAATATTATAATGAATTTTTACTTTAAATTAACTATTAAAAGTAACATACGATAAGAATTTGGTAGGAGAAACAATATCTAAGAGAGTTTCAAGGTCAAGGCATACTTTACATTTATACATAACTATGGTTTCTAACATGATGCAAGTCTCGATATGAGGTAGCGGAAGCAAAAACAAAAGATAAAATAAAAGGGATTGATGGATATGTGATTCAAAAATTTTAAAAAATACTAATAGGCAAGCT
>JBDJHY010000001.1:3475209-3489908 GCA_039654485.1 Withania somnifera | reverse complement strand
TTTATTCTACATTTTTTACAAAGGGTAAAAATGGCTCTTTTCATAAAGTAGAGGGGTAAATTTGACCCTTTTCCCTATTATTTTTCCTAAATATTGTTATTTGCAAGTTCATAGATTACTTACACTACTTGATGATATCAAAATTCAAAACTCCCCAACTTTTTCCATCAAAGGTTTAAAGGACAAGTTTCTTTTGATTTTTGAATGCTTACGAATGAAAATTTTTACTATTTCATCAACAAGTTCAAAAAATCATATTTTTAATTATATGGTATTTGAAACACTTAATTCATCCCATTTTGTCTCTCAAATATCATCTTCTTGTAGAAATTTGAAAAAGAAATTCCAATCACTAGAAGATAAAAAGAAGAGATAGACTAGTAGATGAAAACCATATACTGGTCTTTGCTTTGACAACATGTTCAAAAAAGATATCCACCTAGTCTAGGTAGAGGAACAACTTTTATGGTTGTAATGCTTGTAGTTGTCACTAGGAATCAAGACTACTATATTCTTGAAAATACACTAAAATCCAAACATGTCCTAACAAAGGACAAGAAAAATGACCTCACTTTATTTGTTTCATGAAAGGGAATTTTGTAAGAAGAAAAGACAATTCAATTTGGTCTTTATCACATAAATACTGATGCACAGTATGTGATTCTCAACTATGTCACTCTTCATCAAAAGATTGCCCTAAAATTAAGATATTTATAATTTACAAGAATAATAAGCACATTGATATTTTGTCCTTTACTTGTGCCCAAAGGAATGGAAATTTTGGAAGTTAACAACTTTATTTAATGCATGATAACAAACTTTGGACTATAGGTAACTTGAATCTTTGTTTTTCCAAGATTTTATGCTTAGTTAGTAAATGTGACTACTTTGTAACTGAATTCATATACAACTTGCAATGTCATACTACTGAAATTTCAAATCACTCTTTACTTATGAAATGTAAATAAAAATAATATTTTAATTTCAAATCGTTATTGAAATTTATTTATTTTTTTATCGGTTCATATTATATTCCTTCTGTTCAACTTTAGTTGTCACTCTTTGTTAAGTAGATGTTCAACTTTACCTGTCAATTTTGAAATATAAAGAAAAAACAATTTTTTCTTCTTCATGTTTTACCCTTAGCATTAATTACTTATTTCTCAAATTACTTTTCAAGATCTAATAATAAACATAATTAATAAGGGTAATGTGGTAAAATATTCATGTTAATTATTATTTTCTGAAGGTCATTTTACACAAATACCACATGTTTGAGACCTGATTACAAAGAATACAATAAATTTGCTTAATAACAAGTTTTGTGTGTATCTCAGCGCACATATCTTAGATACGCTAGGGGTAATTGGTTTATTCAAGGCATTCGATTTTATTGATATAACGGATTAACGTGAATTATGGAGAGAACCAAGAAAAACGATTTGGCAAAAAAAATATTCTTATCTAATTTGTAACCAAATTCAAATTTCAAATTCATATCTTAGATATTTTAAAGCTAATGTATCTTGAATATTGTAAGGCATTGTGACTCTTTTAATTTTTTTTATTGTGTACCTTAATATTTTTTATTCGTGTGTATCTTAAATATTTTAATGCCTACAAATTTTTAATTTTTAAGTCTTATGTATCTTGAATATTTTAAGGTTTTGTGTGTATTAAATATTCTGATGCATGTGTAATTTGTATTAATTTTCATATATATCATAATTTTCACTCAAATCTCAATACGCATACCAATGTATCTGTGCATAGAAGAAGAAAAAGATATATAAAAATAATTAGTATCATGTATCAATCTCTATGTATCTCATAATTCCACTCAAATCTCAATACATGTATCTCATGTGTCAATGTATCTGTGCATAAGAGTCCAGAGATACATAACAATAATTTTAGTTGTACATATCTTTAAGGCTCCATCTCCAAACGAAAACTCATTTTTCACCTGCCTCCAACAACACCATGTACAATATTTCTTACATATTTTATGGCACTTGAATCTTTAAATCTTTTTACCTATATATCTTAATATTTTTAATATCCATATATCTCACAACACATTATTAACGACAACTGTGAAGGATATGAAGCCGCCACCACTAACGTCAGTGATGGCGGTGGTCTTTGTTGGAGTAGTTCCAAATTCGGCCATCTGCAGTGCCGGATCTAAAGCAGCCACTAATGACGGCAATGGCGGTGGTCTTCTCCGATGGTTTTGCTGAAATCTAATGACCACCACCACCCTCACCGATTACAATACCATAGTTTCACATCTATTCCTTTCACACCGCTGGCAAATTCAACCACTTCCGCAGCTTGAATCTCGTTCAATTCTTTGAGGCAGAAGAGAATATTGGCTACTCACTTCCTAGCTTCCTAATGGACTACAAGGACTTCCCGCGAGCTTAAGACCTGAATACGATTGCTCCTCTACCAACCAGTTGAACATTATTGAAAAACTCATAGTCCAATCACCACAATTTTATCAATCCACCAAAACTTCGTCAACAACAACAATATCACAATGCCGACCAATTAAATATGCTCAAACAAACTCACAAAACCACGATGATGGTTATGATGATAATAGTTTAATGTAGGGGTTACAGTTTGGAGTGAGTGAGAGAGGTTGATCGACTATAAGAAGAAGTGAGAGAATATCTGAGATAATTATTGAAATAAATATAGGCAAAAAAAGAAAAAAACTTAATTTAAGACTAAAATAAAGGAGAATGTATCTTCCTATAAAAGGTGAAAAATAATGTAATTTTTAAAAAATTTCTCTAAAAATTATAATTACCTTGTCTAAGTATTGCTATTCATGTAATTTAAGTTTTTCTTAATTGGTTTGCCAAACTCATATGTAACAACTAAACTTGAACTAAAGGAGTGTGATATTTTTAACTTTTATATTGAATCTAAAGTAAGTAGTTTTTATAAAACTTAGATGATATTAGTTAGTACTTATAAAAAAAGTTACCCCTGTTTAAATAAATATTTTTTTACATAATCAAAATATCGTATTAAATATGTACTATTTATTTAAAAGTAATTCAGTTAAAACACCTAATGATTCAATTTCTCTAAAAAAAAAAATATCCGAAATCTAACTATTCCCTCCGTGTTTATTGAAATAAACACAAAGTACAAGAGCTTAGGAGAGGCTCTATCCAAAACATTATAAAAGAAAACAACAAATTCACACTTCACTTTAGGAAACTCTGTGCAAACCAGCTCTTCACCGGAAAGAATGGATGTTGGCCCACTACAACAACACAGAAATCTCACTAGGAGGTTGGATCCATTCCACAAAGGACACCTATCAACTTCTCTATGTTCGTGTCAGACAAGGTAAACTCTTTCTAACTCCTTGAGCCTCATACCACTGTCAAAGACAGGAGACTGATACCCAAGCTGGAACGGAGAGATTGTGGTGACTTGACCTCCCAAAAACTCATATATGCTTATTCACAACATTATTGGTCGTTGATGAGTCTTTGTATTCTGAAATTTGGATTTTGACATCATATTACAGATTTCTTGTCTCTCCATGTTTATACTGTCTTGGCCTTCTGTAGGAATCTCTTGATATGAGTTGAAAGAAACTGTACCTGCAAATAAGGGTGTCCAACGGGCCAGTTTCACCGGCCTGGTGGTTTGGTTCCGTTTGGCCATTTTGAACTAGTTCTGTATTAAAAAAATATTTTTTTATTTTATAAAATAGATATAATATATATTTTTAGTATATCGTATATATCTTTAATATATTTTGTATATTTTCTTAATATGCTGTTATATATATTATATATTTTTAGTATAAATATATATCTTTAGTAGATACTATATAGATTTTTAGTATATCATATATATCTCTAGTATATTTTGTATATTTTCTTAATATATAGTATATATCTTTAATATATGTCGTTAGTATATTGTATATATTTTTAGTATATCGTATGTATCTCTAGTATATTTTATATATTTTCTTAATATATAGTATATATCTTATATATATATATATATTATATATTTTTAACATATTTAGTATATGTCATTGATATATAGTATATATTTTAGTATAAATATATATTTTTAATATATATTCTTTATATATTTAGTCTATATCATTATTTATAAATTTATCATTAGTATAAACTATTACCTAAAGTGATCAAAATTCCTCGGAGCTACCTAAAAAAAATATAAAAAAAGGCATACTCACAAGGAGAGAAAGAAAATGGGATGAACAAGGAGTAGGTTTTTTTTTTTTTTTTTATCCATTTTGAATATAATAGAGACACAATAACCAAAAGTTGTGAGAGGCACCATTAACCTTTTGACACTTGTAAGTTATTTCATTTATTTATTTTAAAGCAAGAATAAAACTAAGAGTAAGTATATTTACACAATAAATTAAGTTGAATAAAAATGCTAACAGACTTTTTTTTCTTTAGTATTAAGCTAGTTTGGTGTTTTTTTTTTTTTTAATTTTAGAATCCTTAGAAAAATTTGAAATTTCTGCAACAATCTCTGACCCTCTGGTGAGGCAAACTCATTTTGATATGATATTTTTGGGCGTGTGTTCATGCAGTGAGATTTTAAAAAATTTCTTCGTAATTGCGAGTTTTATGCAACCATTCTATTTTTTATGATTATTAGAAAAAATAATTTAATGCATTAAAACTTCTACACATATTTTAAAAAATAATACAATGTATTCTATTCTGTTTTTATCTATTTAAAAACCAAATTTATCACTCCCTTAGTTTAAAATTATTTGGTCCTCTAAAGTAACTTTTCTTTTTTAATTACTCATTTAAAAAAAAAAAGTTAAAACTTATTTTTTAGTATTTATCATTAAATAGCTACATAAATAGTCAAATTTAAATTTTCCATACATAATTAATAATATTAATTTAGTAAAATAAATTTATAATACTAATACAATTTAATGTATAAAAAAATTGTGAAGCACTGTCATGTATAAATATTTAGAGTTTATGGACATAAAAAGCATGCGTTTTGTTATTATCATTAAGTTGAAAGTATTTACAACTATTTCAAAGTTACATTTTAGTTTTTTGCGAGCATTATCTCATTTTTATAATTATTTTGGCTTGTTGCACCTGAGCCAAGAGTCTTTCAAAAATAAACTATCAAACTTTACGAGGCATGGTAAGATCTTTAGATACAGTTGTGGTATTATTACGCTAGGTATGTTGTTGCATAGGCACGGCCCTTGTGCCGAATTCAAAAGCTGCCTCTGTATTTGAGTCTAGTATCCGCTTGAAATTTTCCATAAAAGAGGTATGAGTAAAGACACAGGGCATTCAATTTACGATCTGGTAATGGTTACTTACTATGATCAGTTAAAATCACTAGCATTAGCTGCAATATTCATCTTTCAACATTTCGAAGTAAGATTTGTAACGCTGAGCCAACCCAAACATACCAAGTGTACCTCCTGTGTGAAGCATTACCACTTCTCCACATTCCTCCTGAACAAGTTGAGTTGCCAGTTCCCAAGCAGCCAAAGTATAAACCGGATCGATAAGAATACCGGTCTCTTGAGCAATCTTTTGACATATCTCAACTTCCCCCTTCAGTACATTGCCAAATCTGTAAGACAAGGAGAAAAAGAAACTCCCTTAGTTATTCAGTTCCAGTTAGTGCAATTCAACGTGCTGATATAGTAGGCATTTGGAGCCCTTCTCAAAAAAGATAGAGCAGGATCTGCAAATATTTGGTTGAAGTTGAAAAAGAAAAGCATAATACATGAACAGACACGAAACTTGATTTTAGTTGACAAGTAAGTACTCCAACTTACAAAATGATTATCTAGACACCTTCAAAATGTATGTGTCACATATGTGCTGGGTGTCTACGAGACACAGCGCAAAGAGTTGGATTGTTTAGTTGTCAGTTGAGATCAAGTTGAGGTGTCTAGATGTGAATTCTCAAAGTTGGAGTGCTTAGTTGCTAGCTGAGTCCAAGTTCGAGTGTCAGTTTATGTATTATGCCTTGGAAAAAGAAGATACTTGAAGTTGAAGTTGAGAAAGAGTATCTGACTAGTACAAAAAAGCCAAAAATTTGTGAGTGAAAATCATTACTATCACTCAGTCAAACAAAATTTCAAATATTTTACCAGCATTTCAAATACAGTTGTTCATTATTTACGAATACTGATGAACAAGCTAATATTTGCAAACATTGAAATAAAATATTCAGTTGCATAATGCATGTTTGTCCCAGACACAAAATACTATGGAACTTCTCGGGGTGAGAAACACCAGTTATTACTGCATCAAAGATGAGATACAACAACATACCCAGTAGATTCCCATAAAGTAGGGTTTGGAGAGGGTTGAGTGTATGCAGTCCGCACCACTACCTCAGAGGTGAGGTAGAAAGGTTGTTTCGAAAGACCCTCAGCTCAAGACAAAAAAATAGCCCAGAAACTAATCCAGAAATAATATATAATACAAGAACATGGAACGGTGGGAAATAAAGATGAGATGACAAGGAAAAAACAAAAAGAAAGAGCTATACTTAATAAGACTAACAGAAGTAAAAATTACTTTCTAGGAGAGCTGCGTTCAACCCAGTGCACAAGTCCAGGTTCAAATCCAGTCAGAACTTGCTCACTGAGATGAAGAGTAAAGCATCTACGGAATTCACAAATTAAACTTTCCTCCTTTTTCTGGTATCCATCAATAGTGTCAGCCAGCATAACAGCAGTGACCTCCCATGGGAGCCTAATAATAAGTGAGTCAGTTTGATAGAAATTGGTTATTATAAAGATGCAGATAATTTGACGCATCAAGGATGAATACAAGAATCTCACCCTAAGCACACTGCTCCAATTCCAAAACCAACAGCAGTTGTTCCTGTTCCAGCATCCATAATAATTTTTAACTGCTGATCTTTCCCAAATAGATGGTCTTGAGACAAGTACTCCACAAGGCGCACAACACCTCCATGAAACATTAGTTTGACATAAATACTCTGAAGTTATAAAAGGAAACACACTAGTAGCAGAATCTTCAAATGCAATCAGCACAGAAGTACTAAGATATAAGAAGTTGGACAATTACATATTGGATAAGGTACTTCTTGTTCTTTGGCAACAAAATGATGGAAAAGGAGGGACAAAATTCGAATTTTGAGGCTCATCATTGAGAGAGTGACCCTTTGACGACATGAAAAAAGATAGATCACTGAAGCATTCTCGTTAAGATTTCATCAGCGGTTACTTCTTTTCCACAAGGCATATGCACAGCACGTTATTTAACATGTTTATTGTCAAACCACATATGTTGACCAACATGTAACAAGATCTCTTATTAACTGTCACCACAACAAACAAAGAAATTACCTAGCAATGCAGCAGCATCTCCAGCCCCTTCATTAATAATAGCTACCTTTTTACTCCTTTTTGAAAGAGCATCCACTTGTGAAGAGTGTTCATCAGATTCATTAGGGGATAAAGAAGCTTCTAAATCAGCTAGTGAGAAAACTAAGCCATCATTTCCTGCAACAAGATGTGCATGCTTTAAGAGCATCTCCTCCCTCCTAGAATATAGAGATCTCGGAACATATCTAACATTTCCATATAATGTTGAAATTAGATTGTAACCCGTCAGAGTTGCTGGCTGTTCTCCTCGGAGAAGTAAATGTGACTTCAATCCCCTTTCAGCACATGAAACAGCTGCATTACAGGTAAACAAAAGGTTAAATGCAGTATCTAGCTCTATCCAGCAACGACACAAGTAAGATTTGAAAAAGGAGAATGAAATTAATAAATTTGGCAGTTAACCTGTGGCATGACGTACCAACAGCTGCAGCATGCGCACTTTGGCAACCTCCACATGTGACCTAGAATTTTAGAAGTATCACAATGAGACACAAATGCCTTTTTACACTCCTCGATCTCGAAGAGACTAAATATAGGGTTGCTATTAGGTCATGGACTGACAGAAGACAAAAGCTTTTTGATCAACTAGTCTTTCCTTCCGTATACATGTTTCTTTTGGCTTTGAATGGGAAAAGCAAACAAGAGCATTTAAAACATAAACTAGAGAGAATGTAAGAAGTAGTAAAGGAAAGATGTTACATGACTTCACTAACTGTAGTTACTTGCATAGCACAGACTCTCCCAAAAATATCACCAACTTAAATGGACATTCCCACTTTGGATAACATTAGTTGATTTTAGTGCAACTATCAACAGCTAAAGAATAATGTCAACAAAGTAACATATCCATCTGTGTAATAATCTGTTGATACAAACTCCAGGAAACTATATTAACACTAATCTAGAAACATAAGCAAATCTAGTTTCGTTTAGCTCTAAACTTTTGGTTCCCCTTGCTCAACTTCTAAAGTTACAATGATGAACAGGCAAGTAAATTGGCATTTTTAAATTTAATGAACTAACTTTACTTTTAGTACAACTTTAGAATGCTGAATACTCAAACCTTTGAATTCAGTATGCTTTTAAGACACTGAAAGAAAGACAAAATACAAGAACCACCAAGCTTTTTAATGAACTTCAATACCAATATTAAGCAATGTATAAATAAGAAGATATAAGCTATTAAAAAAGCTAGTGGTGTCAAATGGTCTTACAACATCTGTCACGGAATTATCTTCCAAGAGAGGGAGTAGTGCGTCCAGCTTCCTCGCCTTATTACCATTCACCAAAGGATGTAATAAATCATCTCTTATAACATAAAATGAAGGTTTCTTCCGGTTGTTTCTCATCAATAGATCACCCATAGATGGTTTTAGATTATTCACAAAGGAAAGATTCCCAAGATTTTCACCTCCCTGTTGAAGACCATCTTTTGATATCATTATTTGGTTAATTTTGGTATCTGGGCTATTCAATGCCCATTTCCTCTTAAGAAATCTGGACACGTACTCCTCCTTACGCAAATTGGATTTCAATGCTTCCTGAAACACAGTCTAGAAAATTATTCAAGACTATTCAATCCTGAACTTACATGTCTCATTGAAGATTTGAAATACATCAAATATCCAGATGCTAAAGCAAAATGTAAACCGATTTCACCAAAATTATCAGAGAATTATCAGCATATCACGAAGCCATCTAGTCAAAGCGTTAAATAAAGCTACAGTTCTACTTTTATTTTTATTTTATTTTTCAATAACTAACTGACAAACCTGTGGTTATGAACTTTGAAGCTTGGTGTACATGAGCACTCCCTCTACCTTTCCCAACTTAAATACCAAACTTGGTTTACAACAAGATTCATACTAGTGATTGACACGATTGCAGTTGTACTAACTTTGCCAGTGAACCAAAGCTGTGGCACTAGATAGATAATCTTGTCTATTTTTAATACATAGCTAGGATAGACTATGAACCATCTGTATTCACTCTACTCTACTTAGGTTCATTTATCAAGAGATTCACCATAATTATTTTGATTTATCAGATTAACCCGCTAATCTTCCTCTTTTATCTGATGTTTGGAACTGGAAATTGTTAGAAAAACTCGCATAGATGGTTTATTGAAGATTCCCAACCTTGCATCCTCATAAATCATACAAATACATCAATAATCTAAATGTAAAAGCAAAATGTAAACCTACGCGTCTATGAAATAAACGGTGAATTATTGCGAAACTTAAATTAAAGAGATAATTTGAAATATGTACAATAAAGTAATTAGTTTGCAAAAAATATAGCCATGTTTTTTAAAAAAAAAAATAGCCAAAATATGTACTAGCCACAAAAAAAATGGCCACATGTATATGTAATGTATAAAAGTTATGTACCACCACCAAGGGATCTTCCTCCATTATGGAATACGTTGACAAGAAACGTACTATATCCCAGTCTAGCGCTTGCTGCCCGTCCCATCACGGAGAACTTATGAGCTCTATTCAGTTCAGACTAGTCTCTTTGTACTACCTTTTTTCCCACCTTGAGAACCTTACTACTGACTCACTTGGTTTACTTCTCCAGAAGGAGAAACTTGTTTCTGAAACCAAAGCTCCAACTTCAAGCTCAAGCCAATGTTGTAATACATCAATACTCCAAGTGGTCTCCAATCACTTAACATCCTAATCAGCAACACTTCACCACCTCTCAAAAATCCTCCAGTCACCCAAACAACATTTATCCCTCCCGCTCTTCTAGCATATCATCTCCTTGCGCTATCTATCAAATATCTGAGAAACCCAACCATCTATGCTCGTAACTGCTACAACCGCAATAACATGGATACCTATCACGACAATATGGTCACTCCCTCTACTAATACGACGTCTCCTTTGGCTATTATTAACAATTCATGGTTTAACAACTCCGGTGCCACCAATCATGTTATTTTGTACTTCTCTCAACTATCCATTCACACAAACTATGATGGTAAGGATCAACTTGTTGTAGGTAAAGGCCATAAACTCTATTCATCACACTGGCTCATCCAACCTTCCTCGTACTACTCTGCCTCTCCATCTAAATAACAAATTTCATGTTCCTTCCGCCACCAAGAGTTTACTAAGTGTTTCCCAATTTTATTTTTTTTTTGGTAAAGTAATTAAATGATATTAGAAGAGCATCAAGAAGACGCAAACTTACAAAAGCACATTGTGCAAGAAAGCTGCTCCAAACAGAAATATATGGAGCTATTTAGCAAAAAACCTGTAAACAACCAAAAGGGAACCCTGCCACTCTACTGTACTAGAGAGAGGGGACTAAGAAAATTCAAAAAGTTATTCACACTATTTACAGGGGCTAAAAAATGCCAACTAAATAGACTAACTAGACATTTGGCTTTAAGGGCACAAAACGAGGTTGATATTCCATTAAAACATCTGTTGTTTCTCTCCTTCCTAAGGCTCCAAAAAAATGCTGCTGGGATCATGACTTTATATTCCCAATTTACTAAAGATAATAATAACTCTAAAGATAATGACTTTATAGAATGTCACCCCTCCTGTTGTTTGTGAAGAATCCTCTGGGAAGAATACTACTTTGAGGGACAATTGTGACAACATATATCATCTAAATGGTGGTTGGGTCCTTGTTATCTCGCCCAAGTCTTCCTCATCCTTGGCTGATCGCTCCTTTGTCTGCTCTCGAGCATCATTCCAAGTGTGGCATGAACGTCTTGATCATCCTCAAGAGCAACTTTGGTGTTGTCTAGTCTCCTTTTTTAATCTTTCATTGTCATCAAATGAAATGTCTTCAATTTGTGGATCACAACTCTTCTAGAGTTCATTAATATTTTACCTCATTAATATTTAACCCCATCGATCTGTCAATTGGAAAAGAACCATAGGCTCCCTTTGTCTTCTTACAATTATAACTTATACCCTTTTGATTTGATGTATTCTGATGTGTGGGATCTCCTCTGCATCAATTTATTAATGGAAATAAGTATGTTGATCAATTTCTTGATGATTCCACTAGCTTTGTTTGGATATTTTTATTGCAACAAAATCTCAAGTTCCTGATGTTTTAAGTACTTCCATAAGATGGTTGCCACATAATTTGGCAAGAAAATCAAAACTTTGCAAACAGACTGGGGCGAGGAGTATCGTAGTGTGGCTTCCTACACCAAATTCATTGGCATGACTCATCATCTCTGTTGTCCTCACACACATGAACAAATTGGGGCTCCAGAAATACATTCCAGTTATCCAAACATGGTGAAACCTTTGATAATACATCACTATATTCTTTGCTCATCGATCTTGGGCCCCTATTTTATATTGTCCACACTCCAATTAATGAGGACAGGTAGTAGGGTGAGTGTTAAGAGTCCCACATGAGATATGGAATGTGAAATTTGATCTCCTTATATGGACTCGAGCAATCATCACATTATGAGCTAGCTTTTGAGGTTGACTTAGGTCCAAGATTCATTCTCTAACGTAGTAAAACAAGCTCATCCCAATTCTTGATTCATCGATGTTGTCCCCCATATTATATTATCCACGCTCCAGTTAATGAGGTTTGGATATGCGGGGGAGTGTTAAGAGTCTCACGCCAGATATAAAATATGTAATTGGTCTCCTTTATATAGACTTGAAGAATCGTCACCCTAGGAGCTAGCTTTTGGGGATTAAGTGTTATTTTCGGGATGAAGAACAAGTAAACTTCAAATTTAACAAAAGAAAGAGATGAAGTTAGAAATAATTAAGTCCACCGAATATATAGTGTGTCCTTAAGGAAATTATTCCCCTCAAGTACCCGAGGTTAGGGAATATATCCTCCCAAGATCAAACGATTAACTGCTACAGAATAACGGTACCTTAAATTCTGTAGAACTACGGACTACTCAATGGCAGCAAATCGCACTAGATTTTGATGGTAAGAAATGTAGAAAAAAATAATTATTTCAATATCAATATCTAAGGAGAAATCCGATATTTATAGCTAACAAACACCTCCTAAGAAGAGATGCAATTGTTTTGGAAAGTTGCAACTTTTCACCAAAAGTTGTAATTTTTTTTATGCGTCGAGATCATTCATATGTGGCCACATATGAGCCATTTAAAATGAAGATAGTTTCTGGACCGATATGCGGAGCCATATGCGGTCCGCCTAAGCCCTCCGCATATGAAACCAGAAACTTTGAACAAACCAATACGTCCATTCGAAGCGTATGCGGTCCACATATGACCAAATGCCGCCATATATGGGAAAAATTTATTGAGTTTGATTTTTCGGATTAAATAATTGCTATATAATAAATTTTAAATGAATTTTATCAAAAAAGATAGTCACTCGATCGATCATTTGACAAATCCAAAGTCAAGCCGAGCAACGACGAGGCGAGACTCATCTTTTTATTAGCTCATCAATAGCATGAAGATAGCAAACTCAATATAAATACCAAGAAGATCCTTTCTCCCACCAATGAGGGAAAAATTAACTTCCATAAAGTAAAGCTCACTTTACTTGAAATTTCATTTCCCTCCAAAAAAATCCCACCATTTTCCGTTCACGTTCTTTTTATATATTCCATATTGAACATATATAAAACCCAACGATCCCCACATGAATGAGGAATGACTATATTTCACAAAGAATATACGGACAAATGTGTGATTTACAAACAAATACTGATTGCATCTCAATAAGTAGGTTTTTCTTTGAACTTTTCGTAGTGAACTTATATCAGATGCACTCGATCACTCGGTAGATATGATATATTTGAACCGTTGAACTTTATTGTACGCCTAGATAATACAAGTCACACAATCAACCTTTAACCATCTACAGTTCTTGCAGTTTAGTTTATTTCAGCCATGAACTCTCTTGGTTTTGAGTGCGTAGAGAAACGGCTTGTACTAGCATTATCCATGAAACGCTTCCATTTCACACTCACATAGGTGATTCCTAAATGTTTAATCCTATAGATAAACTATTTGGTGATATATGTCAAACTTAGAAACCATTAAAAAGCTTAAACTCCTTAAAGCTTCATCTTTGTTTTTGAACATTGTCTTCGTCAAGAATCGGTTAAATTATTTGACAATGTTGAACCCTCATACATAATTTTGTTTGATCTCCTTGAACCTAGTTGTTGGGATCTCCAGTCTGCTATGTAGAGTTACTACCATGCTAACTTGTCCTGAGCCTTAAACCCATTCCCCTCGATGATCTTTCAACTGCCTCTCTAGATAGGCCTTTTGTAATTGGATCCAACACAATATCCTTGGACTTTACATAGTCAATAGTGATAATTCCACTAGAGAGTAGTTGTCTAACGGTATTATGTCTTCGTCGTAGACGAGATTTACCATTATATATAGTGTTCCCTGCCTTTCCAATTACCACTTAGTTATCACAGTGTATGCATACAGGTGTCAACGGTTTAGGCTAGAAAGGAGCATCTACCAAGAAATTTCGGAGCCACTCAGCTTTTTCACCGACATTATCTAAGGCTATGAATTCAGATTTCATTGTGGAGTGAGCAATACATGTTTATTTGGATGATTTCCAAAACACTGCTCCTCCACCAAGAGTAAATACATAACACTTGTAGATTTAACTTCTAGAGACCCGGTGATCCAATTTGCATCACTATATCTTTCAAGTACCGCAGGATATTCGTCATAATACAAAGCGTAGTTTTGAGTATGTTTTAGATACCCCAAAACTCGTTTTGTTGCCATCCAATGAGTTTGATTGGAATTACTTATGTACCGACTGAGTTTACTAATAGCACATGCTATATCTGATCGGGTATATCTCATGATATACATTAAGCTTCCTAACGCTTGTGCTTATTCCAACTGTGAGTCACTTTCACCTTCATTATTTTAAAGTGCAAAGCTCACATCCACTGGAGTCTTGGCAATGTTGAAATTCAAATACTTGAACTTGTCAAGTACCTTTTTCAATATAATGAAGTTGTGACGATACTAACCGTTGAGGAGTTCTATGAATTCTTATCCCTAAAATTACATCAGGACTTCCTAATTCCTTCGTATCAAATGTGTTGGCCAATATCCGTTTAGTAGCATTTATGTCAGAAACGTCTCTACTGATGATCAACATATTATCAACATACATACAGATAACGACTTGATGATTCAGAGTGTTCTTAACGTAAACACATTTTCACACTCATTAATTTTGAATCCATTTGTCAACATTGTTTGGTCAAATTTTGCATGTCATTATTTGG
>JBDJHY010000001.1:3452651-3463307 GCA_039654485.1 Withania somnifera | reverse complement strand
AACTGCTCTCAACATTTTTGATCCTATTGTCAACAAAACTCATCCTTTGGGAGAGGCTTGTGATTGCCTCCACTATGTTACCTAAGGCAGCCCCTCCGTTGGGACCTCTTCCATCTCCTTCCGTTGCCCTGTGGACCTGTTAAGAACGAACACTTAACAAAACAAGCAAACTGTTAGTGCTTAGTGTAATTAATCTGACAATACAATCAAGTATACACTCCTTTGAGTAGTCCTCACACCTTGGCTTGGTGATGTTGAGATTTGTTCGACTTAGTGCACATCACCCAAGGTTCAATCACTACCCGAGGTCCGGAGTGATTCTTGTTGACACAATCAACGGACAAAGCAACAATAGTCTAGATACAAGAATTAACTAAGAAATAAAAGAGAAAAGCATGCAAAGAAAAGGTCAAAGGAAGAACGGGCGCAAGAACTTACTATGAACTAAGTATGAACTAGTACTAGTTGAAAATTAGCTAATAGAATCAAAGGAATGAAAAAAGGAATTAAAGAAATGAAACTAGGATTAGAACCTTTTATTTGAGCTTTTGGAAGTATTTAGAGTTGATTAGGAATGAATTGGGGTCGCCACGAATCCACTTGATATCGCCAAAGGGAGTGTTTGGCCGTCGGGAATCCAGTGAGGGCCGCTGTGGGTTCGCCATCTGGGCAGTTTACACGCCCTCGTGCACAACTTGCACTTGTACTATTGGGGTCCCCCTTTGTACAATTATTCTTCTCCTTTTGAAATATTTCCTTTTTGAACCTTCCAAACTCCTTCCAAACCCTTTCTTTTTGGATCAAAGTGTCATTTTCTCAATATTCTTCTTTTGGAAGACTGAATTTTTCTCAAGAATACCTAGGACACCAAGAACACACACTAGGTTCAAACCCTTATATCTCCTTCACCCTAGCTTGGATCTCTACCAAATTTTAGATTTATGCTCCTTTTTGCATGAGGAACACAACCCAATACTTGTTTTCTTCAAAATCCAAGCCAAAATTTTCAGATTTTTCAACACCAAGTTGAACCTTCAAAGCTTTAAAATTATCAATGGCAACCTTGAAAACCCTACTCCAAATTGGCTCAAACGTTGGATCTAGAATCAAATAATACTATAGAATCCAAATCTAGTATTAGAAACCACAAACAAGACAAATTTTGACCCTTTTTTTAAAATTTTTGATTTTTTTTATAACAAAACCAAGACTAGATTTCATAGGAATGAAATCTAAATGCGGCTCTGATATCAGATGATATGGGGCGGGATAACGGAAGCAAATACGATTAAAGTAAGATAGATGATAGATAGAAGATTAGACGTAATCTAGAGTAAACAATGGACAACCATCAGTAAAGAGTGTGACCTTCCATTAGAGTATCAAGAAAACGCTCAGCCTATATGATTAACACAAAAAGAAAAAGGATTAAGAACAATAATTATATGTTATCAATACCCTTAATCACAAAATCCTTAAGCACTAACCCTAAGCAACCTCACATAGCAAACACAAATCAACAATGGCTTGTACCAAGCTCTCATTCGCTTACAAGAGAAGAATTCAATTTTCATCGACATAAACTAAGTCTTGAAAAGAAAGACAACCTATTTATAGAAGTCTAAGTTTACTTTATTATACTTAGGCTAAAAGTGATCTAAAGTGTCAAATTGACCCCAATATTTTTGGGTCTATCCTACTTGAGCCTCAGGGTCTTCAATTATGCTTCCAAATGATCCTCCACACAAATGCTTGGTTCTTTAGATGCTCAAGAAGCTCAACAAGGCCCTCCAAAGGGCTCTCCTTCATCCATAAGCTCGGTGTCTCCTCTAATTGGCCTCCAAGCTTGGTATTAGTAAGAGTAGCGCCTCTCGCGTCCGTATCACCGGTGCACTAAGCTCCCGCTATGTGAGGGGTTCCAGGGAAGGGCTTGATTGTACACAATTTTTTCTGCAAGAGGCTGTTTTCAAAGCTCAACCCCGTGACAACCCGTTACTCCAAGACTCCCTTTTTGAAAGGAGGGATGCGACATGAGGATTTTCCCGGGGTCACCCATCCTAGTATTACTCTCGCCCAAGCACGTTTAGTTTCGGAGTTCTGATGGAATCCGGTGTGTTAGTGTTGGACACCAAGGTTATAAAAAACCAATTCGGCCACCAAATCTAAGTTGCTATTGCTATTTAGTAAATTATAATATTGGTTCCTTTTTTATTGGTCCATATATATGATAAGAATGACGGGTAAAAATGGAAAGTTATTATGAAACATATTCAAGTACTAAGCATTTTACTTGTACAGATTTTTAATTCTTACCTTCTGTATATAGTGATGATTTGCTGTGTTTCTGATGTTTGAATTAAATAAATGACTATTAACATGCAAAAGTTGTGAAGGCAAAACGAAAGAAAAAGTCCTTTGAGAGTACTATTTGTGCTTTGTAATTTGAATTTAGTAGTATAGAAGTCATCCAATACTATATTTTTCCCCACAGGTAAATGAAGAGTTGGGAAAGTCCAATTAGGCAGGCAGTAACAAAATAGTTACTGAAATTCGAAACACATAATATTGCATTATTATGATCAATTTTAGGTTATTTACATACTTGTACTGTGTCTTATATAAAATCATTATACACGAGGTAATGCATTTAAAATGTTAAAAAAATATTTTAAATTTCCCATATAGAGCACATATTCCGTATTACATGGAAGTTTTATTTTTTGTCTGTCGAGAATTGTTCATAAAATAGTGTGTATCTTTTTTATACTTTGTCCTTTTTCCAAATCTAGTCAATTTTTATAATATAGTCTTCTACAAAGAAAATTGGACCGTAATCACAAGGGTAGCCCCGAAAGATGGCAGTGTATGTCACAAATCATTTCTTTCTCTCTTCATAAGGAGTTTTTGTTACAATATGAAGAAAAGAGTAAAAGTGAAGAAAGAAAAGCCAAAAAAAGAAGAGGAGAGGTTACCTATTAAAGGCAAGCCTTTTCCTTTCTTATTTTTCCTTTATTAATTTTTTCTCTATTATATCTATCTGTACGTAAAGTAAATGGCAATAAATGACTCTTTTCCTTCAGAAAACAATAGCTGAAGAGTCTTACTCCAATATTTTCAGTAACCTTTTTGGTCACTGTCAGACTCTACTTGTAGGTTATGCAAATTTGAACAAGATTTTTAACTTATATACCACTGATAGTGTCATAATTTTTCTAATTTTCAGTATGTTTAACATGTTACACAGGTTACATGTTTTTGTTGTCAGGTTACTAAACATATTATGGATGGTCAGCTGCAAATATCTTTTATTTGACTTGATAGTGTACAAAATTCCATTCTTACGTACCCGCTGAGCTCCCCAAGCATTCTATACACTCAGATACTTCATCTCTATGAAGCCACAGAGAGAAGATTCAGAAAATCGGACTTACTGGTTTGTCTGAGAGCTTTTGAGTATCTTTTGACGGTATGCTCAAGTCTCAGCTTCTTTTTTTTTGTCCACCAGTTACATTCTTGAAGTAATCTGTGTGACGTGAGTTTCTGTGTGCTTCTACACGCTCAAACAAGCACGTTTTTGAACTTGTGTAGATTTGACTGCTTAGGTCTGCTTGTTTTTTGAGTTTTTTGAGCATTTTTTCTTTTGAACTATATGAAATTCATTGATGTATTTATGACATCCTTTATATATGGGATCTTTCTAAATTGGAACTCCTTAGAGAATGACGTAACAAAAGCAAATCTAGGATTTCAAGTGACTGGGTGTAAATTCTTTACTTGTTATAAGGGATACAAATAATAGTATCATTGTCATAAAGATACAATCAGCCCCTGATAGCAAAACGTGTTTATCTTGAAAGTATGCTCATTAATACTCCCTTTGTCCCAATTTATGTGGCACAAGTCAAACATCAGAGTCAAAACTTTTAAATTGTGACCGTAAATTCGGACATGGAATCTTTTTAAGTTTTGAATATGAAATTTACATATTTGGAAGCTATGTAACCATATAATTGAAGATTCAATATAGTTGCGTGCGAAAAAATCTCTATCAGAACTCTTGTGACACTCGAAATTCGAAAGGTGCCACATGGAGAGCTTTTTCTTTCTTTGCTTTTTGCCTATATGATATGGGATTTTGGAGTTGGCAGTTTGGCTTTTGTTTGTTTCCTTTTTATTTGAATTTCCTTATAAAACATCGGAAAAGAGAGGGGATACAACCACCTCATATTGATAAAAGTTCATTAAACAATTTTATAAAAATAAAGTGTTTCTAATCATAAATGAAGTGTATGCATGTCTGGTCTGATGGACTTTTTATGCCTTTTTTTTTTTTTTGTCTTTCATGAAGCTATGGCCTCAAAGGATGAGCTTCACGCAAATGAGGGAGTCGAAAAACCCTCAAAAATTGGCAGAGTTGAGACATCTACCAACCAAGTGGGCGAAAGTTCTGTTGTCTTGCCACGTGTTGTACGTATCTACATGCCGGACAGTGATGCCACGGACTCGTCTAGTGACGAGGAGGAAAAATTTGACGGAGAGAAGTCCAAGAGACATGAAAAGACGTGTATAAAGGAAATCATCATTGAGAATGGAAAGACCAGGGTCATTTCAAAGAAGATGTCCAAAGAGAAAAAAGATACAAAGCTGCTCCAAGAAAATGTGAAGAAGTGCAGGGGAGTTAGACAACGAAGATGGGGCAAATGGGCGGCAGAGATCCGAGACACAAGAAACAAAACTCGACTTTGGTTGGGCACTTTTGACACTGCTGAAGAAGCTGCTTTGGCATATGACAAGGCAGCCATTGAAATAAAAGGTACTAAAACTATCTTTTAGTCAGCCAGCAGTTCCGTCTTTGTTTCATTTCTTTTTTATTTGATTTTCCTTCTAAAAATTTCTGAAGTGGTTCACGACCACGTCATATTGATAGAAGTTCATTAAAGAAACAATCTCTAATCGTATATGAAGTATATGCATGTCTGGTCTGATCGACTTTTCGTTCTTTTTTCTTCTCATTCCATGAAGCAATGGCCTCCAAGGAAGAGCTTCAGGAAAAAGAGGAAGTAAACAAACCCTCAGCAATTGGCACAGTCGAAAAACCCAGTAATCAAGTGGGAAAAATTTCCCATGTCTTGCCGCGTCTTGTATGTATTCACGTGCCGGACCATGACACCACGGACTCATCTAGTGATGAGGAGGAGAAGGCTGAAGAAGAGAAGTCCAAGTCCAAGGGACATGAAAGGACGTGTGTAAAGGAATTCACCATCGAGAATGGAAAGAGCAAGGTCATTTCAAAGAAGATGTCCAAAGAGAAGAAAGATTTAAATCTGATTCAAGGAAACATAAATAAGTATAGGGGAGTTAGACGGCGAAAATGGGGCAAGTGGGCAGCAGAGATTCGAGATACAAGAAAGAAAACACGGCTTTGGTTGGGAACTTTTGACACTGCTTTGGAAGCTGCTTTGGCTTATGATAAGGCAGCCATTGAAATAAGGGGTGCTAATGCTTTGACAAACATTCTCAAGCCACCACCGAAGAAAATCAACCCCATCAAGATCAACTTCATTGTGCCACCACTCAAAAGACACAAGGCGGCGGATCCATAGTTTAGTTGAACTTGTTTGGTTCAACCTTTCATAGGCGGACCCATTGCACCTTTGGAATTATGAGTTCAAAAGTTAATATTTGTTGGACTTTAAGTTGTTTTTTCACATATACGTATATGTATCATGTGAAGAATACTAGGTTCATTTGAACACATTAAAGAAAAGCTGCATCCGCTTCTGAAGGGGGAGATCAACTTCTTTAATCCACCATCTCTACCCTTAGTGTTTTGCTGTACATTATCTGTAGTATTAGACTTAGTTCCCAACTAATTGGGATGTTCTTAAAGCATGTACAGTGGTTTGGTAATGCTTTACTGCATGTTTTGATATAGAGGAAACTGCAGCTTGCTTTTGTTAACTGGGCTTATTCTTCATTTTGGAAGTTTCTCTTTTACAGTTCATTCGGATTTTTGAATGTTATTACTGCTTAGTTTAGCGTCCTGTAGTAAGCATTTTATGGTAATTTACTTACTGTACAATAGCTTACAAACCACACAGGAGATGTAAGTTGCACTAGGTAAGCTTCGTACCTGAGCGGCAGGCGGAGGCTAGATTTGATTCCAGTTTTCCCAGATGGTAGATCCACCTCCCAATCACTCAATCATACCCTTGCTGGCCAAAACAAACAAACTTAGCTAGGCACAGTTTCTTGCTTTTACTCTTATGAATATGATTTTTGGTTCTGTAATCAATAGAGTTTGGTTGATTTTCCACTTTATAGCCCTTACTGGAAAGGAATGTGACAGTCAATATTGTTTTTGCATATTTTCAAGTGGCTTTGTATCTGTATTAAATGAGATCTTTTAGTGTCTTATAGGGTTCCTTTTTAATGAAAAGGAGTAGAATGAACGGAGCTTCTTGCAAGAAGTTGATGTTTGACCCTCTGATAAGATTTTTGAACCATTATAAGAGACTACTAAACAAAAAGACTAGTATTTGGTGAAGAAATGGTCCTTTTTTTTAAATTCTTTTTACTAATGTCCTGCTATTAGTCTGTCTACTGGGAATAACCTCAATACCTATAAGGGTAAGGCTTGCTTAAAATCCACCATCTCCCAACTCCACTAAAGGAATTACTGGGTCTGTTTTTGTAGAACTAACGTCCTCCTATCCAATTGATTAATAATTCATTTTTGTTTTAATCCTAATGCCTAATAGGGATATGATTATAGGTCCGTAGAAATTATAGGGAGCTTCTACCATTGTTTTCTTCAAATTTTTTATTTTATATAGCCTTAACTTAGATAACTTAGTTGGAGCTTATGATCCAGGTAAGAAAGAAGAACGTCTAGGATTACGGTAGAAAATTAGTAGGTAATCGAGTGCGGTTGCTCACTAGGTGGGACAGATAGGGGCTAGCCCCGTATCCTTTTCCCTTTATATATTAATTCTTCAAGGTGTTTTTATTATCTATCGCTTTATTTGCTTTGCATCTCGATATTTTTCTATCCTTTTTTTCTTGTGGCAACTCTTCCTTGAATAACTTCTCTTTGAAGCCAAGAGTCGTAAAAAAACAACCCATCTTCCATAGAAAGGTAGGAATAAAATCTACCACCAGTGTGATTACATTTGGTATGTTATTGTTGAACTTAGTTGGACGAACATGAATAGTGATGATTCCTATCGTCGATTCCAACTTGCATAAATTGACCAGAAGTTTTTTTTTATTATTGTATTCCTGGTTAAGATTTACAACAGATATTGTCTAAAAAGTGCTACTTTAGCTAAATAGACCTTGGTATAAAAGAAAAAGTCAAGGCAATATATTTTTAATTTGATAGACTATACAACAGTCACCACCTCGCCCTAATTGTCTAACTCCTCTTTACCACCACCTCTACCGACCTATGGTGCACCTTTACTTACCTGTAAAACCACCTTTACCTCTAGCTGGTGGTGGTACTACTCTAACTAGATCCTAAGAACACTATCGTTGACCCCTCTGCCTAAATTGTGGGCAATCTCTCCTCAAGTTCTCGGGATTACCACAAGGAAAGCAAGACCTAGGAACCTAATTTGCTGGAAAGAACCAGAATGACCAAAAACCCACAATATGGGAATCTTGTCCAAATAAAAACCCTCAGACTGGTATGCTAGACTAAGGGTGAAAATCTCTCCTGAATGAACTCCTACCTTTAGATGAGGTACCACTAAACTAATCAAAAGTGTGGGACCTATTGTCCCTGGAATTCCAAAACTCCTCATGGCGTATAAGCTTATACTCATTGGTCGCCTCAATCGCTTTCTGAAGAAAAACCCCTGACTGGGCCACCTGAAATGCTGCAACAAAAATATGGGAAGTCAATCTTCTTAGAAACCTGTGAATCCTCTCGGTCTCATATGAAAGAATCAATAAGGCATAGAATGGAATCTGGTTTTATACTCAGCTACTGAGATATGATCCCAGGTCAACTGCTCAAACTGGTTCCTCTCTCCTCTCTCAGGCTTCGGGGAACAAAGCTCTCTAAGAAAGCCTGTGCAAACAGAGCCCAAGTCATCGAAGGGGACCCAACTGGTCTAGAATCCATAGAAGATTACCACTAGTACTTAGCTGGGCCATGCATTTGAAATGCCGTATAATTAATGCCATAAGAATCCACCAACCTACATTCTGTAATCTCTCGTGGAAACTCACTAAGAGCTCTTAAGCATCCTCTGTTTGTCCACCTTGAAACTGAGGTGGATCCATCTCCCTGAAATGCTCAAACTTTTTTTGCTCCTCATTTTTTTCTCCTCATTAACATGACTGTTCTAGCTAGGCCCTGAAAACCCAAAATAGGATGCCGATATAGAGTTTCTCCTCCTATCATAGTCTGAGAACCATTCGATGTACCAAGAAAAACACCTGTATGATTCATACCCTCTAATAAATCCAGCATGTGACCAAGGGCATCCTGAAGAGCTAAGGTAGCTTCAAATTTAGATGGAGCTTGAGCTAGGCCCACCCCTTCTCCTGGAACCTGATCAGCCTCAATATCATACTCAATCTCTAGGAACTCTGCCCTATTTAGTATTAGAGCAACTGTTTGGGCTCTCGCTCTCATCGGTGCTGCAAGCCGCCCTCGGCCTCTATCGCGCTCTTTGTCTCATTCACGTGTCCTGACATGAACAACGAGTGCAGGTACTGGAATGGGATCCACATCTCTCTCCACAATTGGGCACGTCTTCACCATCAGTGAGAGAGTGAAACAAAGAAGCTTCGTTATCAATAGAATCAAGAACACATAAGAAAAAAAGAAAGAAATTTTCCAAAAGTTCTATAGCTATTGAAGATAGATCACAGATGTTTCCGCACCATCTGCTAGACTCTACTACCCTCGGCTTGTACTTATGCGACAAATGAATCTATAGCTTTGGTACCAACTTTCATGGCCTAGAAACGAAGAGTAATGACACCTATCTAACCCACCAATAGGTAAGCCAACCCAAAAAACAATTTTCCAAAAAAAAAAAAAAAAATTTAACTAAAATATACAGAATATAACAAATCAAAAGGATATAAGTCAAAATTTCACTCTTTCATAGAATCTCCAAAACTTGGAAATCACTAGTACAAGTCAATAACTAACATTAGAATACAAGTATGACACAACAAAAATATTCAAACGAAGTACAGAAAAGGATAAAACATAGAGTAGATTCAGGGTACTACAAATTAGCCAAGCAGCTACCTCAAGTCTTGGGAAAATCTTCTCCAAACACTGCTAACAATCACTGCTCGGAGATACTAGTATCAGAACCTACACTAAAATGAGAAAGAAATAGTGAGTACGAGATCCACGTGTACTTAGCAACATCATCGATTGACCTAAATCCTAAGTGATGGTGATGGTAGGTCTTTACTACTCATACCACACTTGGCAAAATAAATCACCAATTTTGATCAAGACAGACCTGGACTAGCATCTAAACCAATAATAGTAGATATAAATCCAAAGTAGATTCTCAATCCAACGCCAAATCAAGTATAAGTTAAGGAAATTCATATCAAAATCGCATACCAATTTTCATATCAAGGCAATGTAAATCAAATGAAATAATGCATATGATGTATGCCTCATATCTGATTAGTATTCATATACACCCACTGCTATCTATAGCTAGCCAAAACCCATGAGGGACTGTCTCGACCTGAGTATGCACCCTGAATTAGACATGGTACTTAGAATAACAAGTTATCCCAAGCTAACTCTTATATATGGCATCATACTAAATCATGAATTGAAGAGCTGAGCGAAAGCATAATTTGACTGATAAAACAAACTAATATAGAAATCTGGAATGATTAGCATATAAAATCTGTAGAACCCATAAGCTGAAATGAAATACCGGTACTATGTCTGATAGTCTCTAATCATGACTTACGAGTTGCGGGGACAAACCGCTAGCTAACTCTAAAGATGTCTGATAGTCTCTAATCATGACTTATGAGTTGCGGGGACAAATTGCTTGCTAACTCTAAAGATAACTAACACTGAAAACTGTACTAGTGTTTGAATAAAACAACTAAGTATGCA
This sequence comes from Withania somnifera, assembly GCA_039654485.1. Taxonomy (NCBI): domain Eukaryota; kingdom Viridiplantae; phylum Streptophyta; class Magnoliopsida; order Solanales; family Solanaceae; genus Withania; species Withania somnifera. The sequence continues at coordinate 3,453,187 of JBDJHY010000001.1, read as the reverse complement.
ACCGTCCTCGAAGGATGATGGATTACTAAAATAAACCGATGGAAATAAGATATGGGCTATCCACGAATGTGCTATGGGCTGACTGAATCTAAATTATAAAATAATACAACACAAGAAAGTATATGGTCGATACTATAAGATGTACTAAGTATGTGGGAAATGCAAATATGTGAAAATATAAAAATAACATGCTAAAACTGAAGGAACATCTGAACTGAGTATGCTAATGTAAAACATGTAAAAAACTGAGTTAATATGACTCATGGTACTCATGAGAAGTAAAATGGGAAATTGCATATACAATCAATAGAAAATAGTCATGTCTAAGTAAAAGTAGTGAGTCATGTAAACATATAAATACCATCAAACTGATAGGGCTGGATATTATGAGAGATTCTCTTAACTGACATAAACCATATGAGTAACATGAAGGCCAACATCTGGCCATGTTCAGGAGGGCTGCTTTAGACTCTGCCATCGACATAGAATATGATACTGAGGTGGATCCACTAAAATGAGCTATAAAGGGGATAAAT
>JBDJHY010000001.1:3354918-3373901 GCA_039654485.1 Withania somnifera | reverse complement strand
TATCAAAAGTTGGATGAGATTGAGTTTGGGATTAAATTTATACTTTATTTAGTTGGAGTTAATTTATGTCGGGCTAAATTTGTGTCTTCAATTAACAGAGTATAATTTAATTTCTAAGTTAATCTTGCGATATCTCACCTTATCGCGCATACCAAATGATCCCAACACTTTTTGCCTAATGGGTTCAGGATACATTGTTTATACACATCAATTCAATTTCTTAATATAAATATAGGGATGGGGTAAATCTATTGGGTTTTACCGAACTAGTAACTTCTATAGTAGTTCTCCGCACCTGTTTGATCTGGTCTTATGACTTATTGTTGAGTAGATAGGTGTATTATAGTATTAGAAGTGTGATTAGTATTGTTAGCATCATTAACTTCCCGCTGAACGCATTTTATATCAATTCTCAATAATCTGTCTTTTATTACAGATCGTGTTTTCTCACTTCTCTATTACTAGAGATCTTTTGCATTTTTATTTTTTGATAACCGCGGTGTAGCCTAGCTTACAGGTACCTCGACTAATTCCGCGCATCAATTTTCAGGCAACTTTGTCCACCAAAACTAGTACAGATGGGTTACCTAGTGTTTTTGTCCTACTGGGATTTGAACTCGAGATTCCGTGGTTCTCAACCCACTTCATTACCCACTAAAGCACATCTTTGGGTGGATTCTACATTTTCTAGTGATATAGAAATCTTTAAACAATGGTCAAAATTTTGATATAGCAGTTAGTTAAAAGATTCTTGATGTAATTTTATTTTGGCGGCATTGAAGTAGATTTCACGGCTAGTCCTTGTAATGAGAGTTAAGTATCTTATCCTTATCAAATACTTGAAGTCCATTAATGCCAATAAATTTTCCTCCTGTTCCTGTTCTGGTACAGAATTATGGCTTATGTTTCATTGCTTGTTACCATTTAATGAATAGAATATAATCTTCCTGTTGTACAGGTTTACTGCTGTGTTATTTGATTAGACGATAAAGGTTAAGCTGATTGATGTGGATTTTGATTTTCAGAAAATGAAGAGCATTTCTGAGGAAAGGCACCAAGTTGATTGCGAGAACAATCATCATGGTGTCTGTGCCATATGTTTGAATAAGATAGTGCTTCAAGAAACTGCTCTTGTAAAAGGTTGCGAGCATTCCTACTGGTTTGTATATAGAACCAATCTCCATATATTTACTCCCTTTTTTAATCATCACTACCCTGATAAAATTGTATCCAATTAACTGTTTGGGATAATTTTGATCACTTAAAGTTGGTTCTGAGCTAATTATCCTACGTTTTGTTAGTTATCTACTACAATATGATCAGCATGCTTCTGATAGGATTTATCCAGCTTACTGTTTAGGTGAACCAATCACTTATATTGGGGTTTGCATCAGACTATTAAGAAAGATAGCTTCTTATGTTTGTTATTAGGGTTATCAATGGCAGTAAATAGATAGTAAAGAACTGTAAAGAAAAGAAACTCACATGCCTGGGAAAGTGGGAAACCGATTCCCTCAGAAGCACCTCTCCATCAGCCGAGTTAAGAAGGGATAAACTTAGCAATTTTGTTTGCATCTGTTCGGTTTTATTGCTGTGTGTGTGTTTTGAGGGGGGGGGGGCACCCTTTGCTTTTTCTATGTTAGTTGAGAACAGGAAGGAAAGAAAGGAAAAATTACCTACCTCCCCGCAATCTATAGCATAGTCTCTTCTAGCGATTCTATGCGCAGTCTACTCTACATGCGACAGAATATTCTGATTCAGTAGTTGTATTACTAGACTTTTTGTTGAAGTTGGGGATTCGTTTTAGTTATAATTTAAGATTGACTTTTGTGAATCAAATTGCATTGATCATTGTGTTAGTTTGTTAGGTTTCAAATGATCATGCATTGCTGTTTTCAGCTGGATGGAATCTGTTATTTATAAGCTTACCTGAAAAATGTACAAAGGTTTAAATTGCTTGGCTTTTGGTTGAAATGCGACTTCCACGACGGTCTTCCAGTCATGTTATGACTCATGCATATTCCTATAAAATATCACCTTCTCAGAGGATATTGTAACAATCTTCTAATGTTTACATTTGCCTCTAAGCCTTCATGGCTTTTGCATGTCTACTCTTGGTAATAATGAGGAAGTACTAACAGCAATATGTATCTCCTTACTTTTGTGTGCAGTGTGACATGCATCCTTAGGTGGGCAACCTACAAAAAGGAACCAACATGCCCTCAGTGTAAACATCCATTTGAGTTTCTCTACATCCATCGCTCACTTGATGGAAGGTAACTGATTATATGTTATACATGATGATGCTAATAATATGTCACGTGTGGTATTTAATGTACATCCTTATTTGCACCAGTAAGTATGCAACCATGTGCATATTTTTTCGAGGAGGAAAAATGTATTTTTTACAGATGTTAAATTAGTCGAAACTGTAGCTTCTTTCTTGAGCCATCGCTTATTTTCTTAAGCTGCTTGCTATCTTGACAGAATACAGGCTATTTGTGATTGTATTATTCCCTTCACTAACACAATGATCTACTTATCCAGTTGATTTTTGTAAGTGTCGTAGAGCTGATTTGTTGTCTTGGTAACTGGACCAGTAAAGGTGGGGTGGTAAATGTTGTGTCTTTTAGTCAATTGTGGTGCAACCTGGAAAGATCAGGGAAGCTCATAAAGAATCTGATCTAGAGAGATCCACAGTGTTTCTTGATTTTATAGCGAGTCCTTATTCTGTATATGCAACAAGCTGACTTCTAAGAATCTGACCATTATGGTGTTACTAAGCTCCAAGAGATGCTGCATCCATATTTAACCACTTGCCTGATTTGAGGTCACCTAAATGAGTAATTCTTCATAGATTCCTTTCGATGGTTCTCCTAGTTAAAGAGAGATTTTTATTATCCTTGATAAAGTATGGTTTGTTTGTCAAAAGCATGTTATTGGATTGTATTGTGGACCAAAATCTTGGCTGACGTCATCTTTTCCTTGTTTATTTCCTGTAATTTTGTTTTTGAACATCCCCATAGTTGTGGTTGGTTATTTTTATCCTAAGAAATGACACATTGTTTCAGCAGTATTCAGGACTACATGTTTGAGGAGAGTGTCTGCCTTCTCCTGAGAGCATCATGGTTCAAGCCCTTAATCGTGGAGGAAAAACAAGAAGTTGATGACATGGATTACCTCTATGCATATGAGGATGATGAAGAGCTAGAAGACTTCCATTTTACTAGTTCCCCCAGTCTCCGCATAGGCAACAGGAGATGGGGCGATAATGGTTATGTTAGAGCAGGAAGGCGAGAAGCAAGGCTTGCTCATCGACCAAACTCTCAGGACTTAGGTGCTAGCTCCTCACTCCAGGCTAAGAAGAACGATACTGCTGGTCCTAAAGAAACTGTTGGCCGGCGTGCAAAGAGGGCACTCAAGCGCGAAGCTGCTGATAAGGCGGCTGCTGAAAAGCACCAGCAGCATTTGGCGAGGCTGGGTCGGATATGAGTTTGCTCCATCTCCAACCTAAAGATCATAACACAATGAATCACCTCTGTACAGTATCTAGTTTCTTTTATTTGTAGTATAATGCAACAGTTTAGATGCTGCATTTACTGAATGAGATAAAACCATTTCATGCCTACTAGAAATAAATTTATGACAACAGGGAAGCAAGAACTCTTGTTTATATGTACATTGTTGGTTAAATTTAAACTCCTTCACGTAAGGTGGTTGTTTCATTTAATTCTTCCATTGTTGGAAAGGGGTATTAGCTTAATTGTAGTATTTAGCCAAACTGCTGTTCCCGCTGTGATGTTTTGCTTCTCGACAGTGTCCTCTCTACTTCTGTAGTGAATTTGGTTAGCAAGTAAATGGCAAATTGTATCATCATGTAATATAATATATTGTAAATATTTATATTAGCATTTTAAAATTAAATTTTGAATTTTTAAAAAAGAAATAATTACATCACACAGCAGGTTCAAGACCTTAATTATGTTATGATAATAATTTAAATAATTATCTGACATAGTAATTATAGCATTAATGATTGATAATAATGGAAATAACTAATGAAAGGTATAATAATTTACAATAATGGCAATATATAGAATTATATCTACTTAATGATTTTTTTTTTGAGGATAGTCGTTATTATTAATATTATTTTAATTTTTGTTTGTTAATGAATTATTGTTATTCTTGATGAAATAAACAACTAGAATACTTCTTTTTATATTTGACTTTATTATTTATTTTTAGAGAATTATTTTGTATTTTTATTTCATAGTTTACTGCATTATTTTGTATTTATATTTATAGTTAAATGCATTATTTGTGTTTTTCTTTGTTTCATTTATTTTTGATTTGTATTTGTATTTTTATTTTTGTAATTGACTGCACCTTTTATATTATTTTCATTTTATTTTGTTTTATATTTACTTTGACGGCATGATACTTGTCTAGACACAAACTCAAATGATAAATTTGTCACACAATTACAAATTGTATAACGCAAATAATGAATATATTTGTTTATATATAAATAAAAATAATAAATTAAACTTATTTACGGATAAATTATTTAATTAAATATAAATGATAAATTTATATGAAATGTATCATTTGATATAAAATATAAAAAAAGAAAATTAGAAAAAGAGGTTAAATATAAAGTACAAAAAATAGAAAAGAAGAGATTTGTGAAAATATAAAATTCAAAAAAAAAAGAAAGAAGAGAAAGAGAGAGATGTAAAAATATAAAAATATAAAAAAGGGAGAAATGTGAAAAATAAAACGAGAAAGAGAAAAGAGAGAAAGGGAGAAAATCAAGGAAAGGGTCACGATGAGATTTAGTTAATAAAATATTATTATGTTATTCTTTAATTGAGAATTATTTTTGTTATTTATGAAAATTAACTTTAAAAAAAATTATGTAATTTTTTTTTTTGACATTCAAACGTTGTTCTATTCATGAGAAACCTCTTCAAAGAGTTTAAACATGCCATTGCATCATTTAGAACCCAATTAGGAAAAGTTGAAAACCAAACTACTTTAAGTAACAAAGAAATAGAGAACTTTGCAATGTTATGGGCTATCATATTTCAAGAACGAGGAATACGTATAACCTTGACATCATCAAATAAAGTTATAATTTTCAAATGTCTTCAAAAGTAATTTCTATCTCCGATGAGATTATTATCTTTTTTAATATCATATCTATCATATTCAGCATTTCTAGCTTTCCGAATTTGCCATATTATAGAGAAAGCTTAATTACACCAACTCAACAGACTGAGGATATTGATTAGTATTCCTAGATTTATCGGCCCGCAATCTATAAGAACTCACATTTTAGTTAATATTAGGCCAATTAATCGGATAAATCTTCCATACTAGTTGTGATTTTGGACACCTAAAGCACATATATTAGATAATTTCACTTTTTAGGCCACACACTTTATAAATGTCACACCTATTTTTTAACTGTTTACCAATAACCTGATTAACCGGAAGCACATTCAGTTCCGGATAAAGGGATTGTACTTGTTCTTAATGTTTAAGGAACAAGGGAACTTTCAGAAATTTGGGAAAGACTGGAAACTAGATTGAGGTCTCTCATCACTATCTTGGGTACATCTTTTAACATTCATAGCTAGGTAGTATCCAGATTTAACCTCATACTTACCCGATTTGATATAATTCGATATATCTTATCCAATAACCCCGTGGTAGAGATAGGAATAAAGTTGATAGCTAGTATATCATCTGAACAAAATCACTTTTCAAGCTCATGTATTTTTCAAGTATAGATTTTTTTTGTCTATAAGCTCATGTACTCTAAGTTATACATTCCTTTGACCATGTAAAAAGAGAGGTTTAAACCCATTAGCATTAGGGATCCATGGGTATGTCCATATCCTAATATTTTTCCCAGATCCTACCCTCCATCTTATGCCTTTCTTTAAAAAGATTCCTACCCCAAATAATACTTTTTCAAATTCAGGAACTCGCAGACGAATAAGAAGCATTAAGGAGCGAAGTATGGGGAAAGTACTTACTTTTTAGCATTTTAAATAGTATGAAATCTTCGTTCGTTAAAAATCGTCATGCCAGTTTTGCCAACCGAGCCTGATTAAAGGAGTTTAAGTCTCTAAAGCCTACACCCCCTATAAATTAGAGCTACAAAGATTTTTTTATTTTTTAAAGTGCATTTTTTTACTCATCACGTCTCCACTAAATGTTTGAAAAATGGAAGTTATCTCCTTACAAAGTGTATCAGGAAATTTAAAACATGAAAGAGCATAAGAGGATATAGTAGAAAAAACAGATTTAAGCATTACTTCTTTTCCTGTTGGACTTAAAAAATTATTTTTTCATCCCTTAATCTTTGACCCGATCCGTAATAAGGTCTAGCATTCTTTTGTTATGAATTTTTCAACCACCATTGGTAAGCCAGATAATTCCTTATACTATCTATGTGGAGATCGTCCAACTTCACAATAATCTCATCCTTGTCATTATCAGTAGTATTTTTACTAAAAAAATATAGTCGCTTTAGAAAAATTTACTGTTAGACCCGAACATTCTTTATAAACTTTTAACACTTCAAAGACTATATCACTATTATGAGTATTAGCTTCACAAAAAATAAACGAGTCATCAACAAAAAATTAAGTGATTAATAGTAGGTCCACCCTTATCTAGGCTTAATCGTTGAATCCCCCCTTCAGCTTCCGCTTAAGAGACCTTTGGCACAGAAGATGAATAAATAAGGGGAGAGGGGTGACCCTGCTTTATTCCTCTAGTGGGCTTAACTTCTCCCACTATGTCACCATTAATATTAAACCTGTAAGTCGGAGTAGTATACACTGCTTAATCAAATTAATAAAAGTATCAAGAAAACCCATTTGAGTCATTAGTTTTTGGATATATACCCATTCCACTCGATCATGCGCTTTAGCCATATCAAGTTTTATAGCCATATATTTTTATTTCCTTTTATTTTGTTTTTTTAGGAGATGAACAAATTCATGAGCCAGAACAACAACAACAACATATCCAGTAATTTTTCAGCAAGTGGGGTCTGGATAAAGTGTATGCAGTCCATACTACTACCCGATAGGTAAAGTAGAGAGGTTATTTATGAAGGACTACATTATCAATAATCTTTCTCAATATAAGCAAACTGGTAGAGGGATATAATAGGAAGGTAGTTTTAAAGTCTCGTGGCAATGATTTTAGCAATTACTTTATACACTGTGGAGCATAAATTAATGGGTCTGTAATGACTAATCTCTTGAATTTTTAACTTTTGATATCAAGTTAATAGGAGTCTAATTCCAAGAAGGTAACAGATGTCCTAAGCGATTTTTTTTTAATCGCATCACAGATATCCTCGGATATAACATTCCAATATTTCTGAAAGAAGAATAGGGTCATACTATCTACACTTGGGGCTTTTAGGGGGTGCATGTCGAAAATAGTTGTCCTAACTTCTTCCTCCATAACTTCTCTAATAAGCTTATTATTGACAGATGTATCAACTAGGGGAGGAATCAAGTTTAATATAGGATCAAAGTTTTCTGGTCGAGAAATTGTGAAAAGCTTGCTATAGAAATTCTCTACTTTACTAACTATTTTGCTCACCCATTCTCCACTTTCTATCTAAAGACTCTTAATATTGTTACACTTACGTTTTTGTATGGTCTTAAATGAGAAAGGTCCACTTGCTGAAATGGGCGAGTTGGACCGACTATTTTAAGGCTTAACGATAGGATGGACCAGTTCGGCCTGACATATGAAACTCCAAAGACCGAGTGGATAACTTAGATGGGCTGAACCGACTCAAATCAAATAAATCTGCTTTTAGTCGTGAGTTTATGAGTTCCTTCCTCCAAGTCTCCAGAGACGTAATTTTGTTTTGGGTAAGGAAAAAAATATCACCGAGTTTTTTTTCATGTTCTAGCCGCTTCCGTTGACTTCTGTTGCTTATCTTTTTCAATTGTTTTTTTATTTTTCTGCATTCCTCTTTCCTTTTTTGTTTGGTTGCTCTTTTATGGATTTCTTCCCTACTTTTTTAAGTGTTAATCTTCATATTTTTTAATAGTTATATATAAATTTTGTAGCCTTTTTTAAGATAACTAGAATAGAAAAAATATAATGTAGGCATATTTTTTTTTTTTATATAATTCATGTGCGATAAAACACACACAATATAATTATTATTTCGATACATATTTTATACAATATTTGTACGTTTATATATGTATCTTATAAAGTTTTTAAATATATCTTATGTGGATACGTATTCTATTTAATAACTATATAATTTTTATACACATCTTATTCTACACAAGGTCTATTCATGTCATCTTATCGTCAAACATACACAACACCAAGTCAAATAAGGGGTTTAATAAAATTTTATGACATATTCAATAATATAATAGATCAAGTCAAATCAAATCAAACAACTAATAAAAATATGCTACAGTTTTTATACAATTGTATTTAATTATCTTCTTAAAAAATAGATTTTTAAAGAAAAAGAATAGCAAAAAAAAAAAAAAAAAGTAAAATGAACTATTTAGAAAAGGAGCCACAGAAAAGGTAACTTACCTAGGTATTTCATATTTAAAACATATCTACCATCTATAACGATATATATTTTTTTCTATTAGAATTGATAAAAAGTCCACCCTAATAACTTAGTTTGATGGATAGTTTTTTTTTTAATTTAATTTTTAGGGCTTGTAAATTAAAAGGTGAAATATCAAGTCCTTTTTGAATATTTATAAAAGTTGTGTTTCCTCTAAAATCTGTTAAAATATATTTTAAACCTCACTATTTCCCTAAAATATACACAAACCTGAGACTCTCTCTTTCCCCTTAACTGAACTATTCCCTTTTTTCTATTTTGAAAACTTCATTTTTATTTTCTCGTCTCCCGAAGCTTCCATCATCATTCGTCTTAATCTCCAGGTAAGTTTCTTCGATTTTTCGACCATTTTAACATTCATGTTGATGTTATTTTTATGTATTTTTCATCTATTAACCTGAATTTTTGTCGAAAAAATAGATTTTTGCTGGAAATTAGGGCATTGATACATACAAAATCAATGCTATATAATTGTACTTTTGTAGATTCTATAGCATTTTTGTTGTATTTTCATTATTCTTGCACTTGTAATTTTTAAAATTTTTTGGGGTCATCGATTCTTATGCATGAAAAATAATTTTTTTTTGAATTGTTCTATTTGGTATCCATTTTTGAATTATTATTCATCATTGAGTTTAAAATTTGTATTTTTCTATTTTAATTACTTTGATCCTGCATTTGTATTAATAGACTTTCTGTTAGAATAATATTAGTTGCCAGCGATGGATTTTTTTTATGTAGATCATAAAATATGGCTAAAAGTAGAGAAGGAAAGTCAAGCACTAGTACTGATTGTAGTAAAAGAAAAGGTAAAGAAACTTAAAAGAGTCTGAAAAAGAAAAAAAATATAGCGTATGAGATAGAATTAATGGATTGTAATGATGAATGAGTTTATGATGCTAGTGATGAGCAAGACAATGGGGGAGATGTTTTTTTATGATAGTAGGAAAAATGTTTTTCAGGGTAATGGGAGGAATGTTGCTCAGGATAGTATGAGAAATAATTCAGAGAGTAGTGGAAGAGATGTTGGTGAATATCATGATGCCTTGTCGTTGACACATTATGAAAGACACATTTCTAGTGAGAGGTATGACTTTACCACATGATTGGATGTCTATGGATATTTTTCGTTTAAAAATATCAGTTAGGTCTAGGTTGGTATCATACAATGAGTTTAGGAAATTTTTGAAAGATCAAAAGCTTAAAAGAAGCTTTAAGGAGTCATGCTTTAGAAATTTATGGAATGTACCTGAATTTCTAAAATTTAATGGACAGATGGTTCATTATATTCTTTTGCGTAGCGTGACAGACGATAAAATGCTGCACAAGATGTGGTTTTGTGTGGATAAAAAGCCTGCATGTTTTGGATTGAAGGAGTTTGCTCTGATCACGGGGATGAATTGTTCATCTTATCCAAAACAGAACAAGATCTATGAGAAAGACATAGTTTTTTTACAAAAAAGCTACGAAAAAACAAGGATTTTAGGGGGAAAATTATTGCAGATGATTAAAGGGTGTAGATTGTAGAAAGAGGACAAGTTTAGGTGCATTCAAGTACAGTTCTTGCACTCCATGTTGCTTGCAAGAGATACGTTAAAGAATGTAGACCCAAACCTTTCATTGAAGCATAGACCCAAACCTTTTATTGAAGCTCTTTCAAAAGTACCCTTGGGGTAAGGAGTCATTTAAGGCGATTCTGGACTATCTAAAGAATAAGATAGACTTTAAGAAGAAAAAAGAAGCATACTTGGAGAAGAACAATGCATCCTATGCTTTTTACGATTTTTTTTGGACGTTCATGGTATACATTATCAACTATTCAATCAGTTTATTATAGACTATCATTATTTATGCATTATATTATAGACTGACTATGATTTATTTATTCTTGTATCAATTATAGATTAGGATCTACGAAACTGTTTCTCATATTGAAAGAGGAGTTCCCAAGCTCCATAGTGGCACACCTGAAAAACTGATAAGTCCATAGAAGGTGATTCGTTTAAGTAGCGGAGGAATACAAAGGTATAGAATATTATATTATTATGTATCAATAATGTTAAAGATTAAATAGCTAATAGATTCTCTAGTTTTTTTTTTTGTAGATTGAGCACCCTTACCTCATTCTCACTGTCCATGAAATAGAACAGAAGTACATGCGAAAGTTTCAACTGTATGACGACAAGGTGAAGGATGCATTTTATGATGACCCTTAATATTATTTTCATATTTTTGCACTTTTTTGCATCTTAGAGCCTTCCTGTAGCGTCCTCAAGTCATTTATGATATGTTGGGACTGGTGGTTCAGTTTCCGAGTTGTTCGTTTCGTTGTTATATTTATTTTTTTATTTTAGAGGCTTGGATTTTAATATCATTGACTTTGGTTAATATTCATTGAAAATACACTTAGAATCGATTTTAAAAGTTTTGTTAGTTTCGGAATATGAATTTTGATCTAGGAGAGCTCTTGGTTTGTATCCGAAAGCTTTTATTTTATTTTATCTGGTTTTGCGTGTTCTTAGCATTTTGGAGTTCAAAGGTTCGACTTCGATCAAATTCTGATGATCAAAGCCTTGGATTAAGGATCCAACTACAACCTTACCTCTGAAATATTGAGTTTGGGTTAGGTGAATTGTTTGTTTGGGTCCCAGGCTATCTAGGTTATTTCAAGTACTCGGTTGGAATTATGAAAATTTAAGCACAGGGTTATTTTAGTCAATATATATCAAAATAATCTCGAATGAAAATTTTATTTGCGTTGTTGAGTCCAGAATGTCATTTTCATACTGGTAGCATATTTGATTTCTATTCATCGGGTTCCAAACTCATTTCGAACCATCATTTGGAGTTGATCTTGTAGTTGTTAGGCTACTAATACACTAGTTCTGGTGCATGTCTCCCCTTCAAGGTTTCCATCACAAGTGCAATGTCGTACCTGCGACCTAAGCATCAAGCCTGCGATGAAGCTCCAGGCTTAGGGGCTTCACACCTGCGATATTTCCTTCTCCTCTATGAGCCCTCCTCCGCTAGTGTGATGGCACTGTATGTACAAATTCCCTTCAACTCCGAAATTTCAGCTTTTTATGACTTCCTTTACTTCAAAACTCAAATTCTCCATTAATAAACCTTGCAGTTTTGCATGTGACCTTGGAAAAACATCGAAAATCATATTTCTTCGACTTTCCTTTAATTATTGGCAGGTTTCAACTCTACTTTCATCAAATTTCATCCATAATGTTTCAAATTTATCCAAGTTGTTTCTTCACTTTGTTTCATTGACTTTGACTCATTCTTAACTCCAAAATTTGGGTATAAGTTCTTGGTAATATGAGGAACACATTGATATCTTTTGTTTGGAGGTTCGGGCTACTGGGCCGGTAACCTATTTTGACGTAAATTTTTTACCCCCACTATAATTATAGTTTTATAGGTATCATTTATCTTTTATAACATGTAGATTTTTATTTTGTTAGTTTTGTGATCGTTAAAGCATTTTCGGAGTTGTTTGAGCTATTTTCGTGGTGTTTTTGAGCTTTTCTTCGGACGTTAGGTAGACTATGGGTTACCGATATAATATTGGGTTTATATTTGAAATAATAGTACTAATTAGCATCCTTAGTTTGAGAATTATAAAATTGGTATCCTTGACCTTGTCTACTTTCTTACTTCGATTTTTTATATTCGTTTTGGTATTGTAGTTTGATTATAGATTATCTAGTGATCCTGAGTGGTCTTTAGTAAATTTAGAACATAGATGGTGAGAATATTTGGAATGTCCATGAGTCTCGACATCATATGACTGGCTATGATTGTTGTAGTGACATCGAACATGTACATGGATAGTAGGACCATTTGCAATCTATTGTTGTGATTGTGCATGTCATCATTATGAAATATAAAGTTTTTATGCATTGGTTTTTTATTATTTTACAACCGAGGGGACCAGTATCGCTGATTTTAAAACCTTGCATGGCCTTTGATATGACCCCCGATCCGAGGAATCTCGACCCGTATAGTTGAAGAAACACGAAAAATAAAAGATAAAAGATATGGTGTATTATTATGCTTTGCAAGATACTTTTATAAAACTCTGAAAGTATTCTACATGTTTATTAGGGTATGTTAGCTCTATACAGTACTTTGGATGCGGATGGCAAGGAGGAGTTTATGACTGCCTTCTATTACCCTTGCATGGAGATCTTGTTTGAGTGCTAAAAAGATGTTGCAACAGGTAGTGAGATCAGGAGTGTTGTCTTGGCAGGTCACTGCTTTTCTGTAAGTTGATCGTTTATTGTTAAGTTCCCTAACAATTTGTCTCTCTCTCTCTCTCTCTTTCACCCCTTCAACAAAAGCACATTATTTTTTAACCTCCATGAACGAGATTATACCGCCTGCCAGTGGTGCTTTTAGCCCTACATTTTCTTTTGAGTTTCTACGAATTTACCAACGATTACATTTTAGATTTTGTCATTCTCAAATAATACCTGAAACATATAGTTGGTTTTTCTCCTCCATTTTGAAATTTGTGGACGCTCAAGTTCTATTTTGTGTTTCACTTCTAAAATTTCTATTTTTCTGGTCTTGGCTTAACTACAGTGGTATTGGGTTAGTATATCCGTTCACCATCTTAGTATAAACTATTTTATTTTAACAGATTTTTTTTTATGTGCTTTAATTTCGAGCTTCTCTGCCTCCTCTAGAATCTTTTTTTGATTAAATGAATTGAATCTGTTGTGAAGTTAAACTGCAATTCATTCCCTTGATCTACTATCTAATTCCATTTCAAATGGCCTTAAAGGTGTACAGTATTTAGAATTTATACCAAGCACGTCTGTTGGTATAAATTGTTATCATTATATTGTACATGTGTCTTTCGTCTTTTGTCAAAAGACGACAAAGAATAATCACAACATTGTGAATGCATTATAATAATATGAATGATGTCTTTGTTCTAAATAGTACTCACTGATTTTTATTTTCTTGCACTCTCAATTTCTTTTTCTTTTAGTTGATTATCCCAAAACTTATTTTTGGATGACACAGTTTTTTAATGATTTCAATGTGCTTGTGATGAGTTAGAAAATGGGCTTACGTCCAAGTAATATACTTGATGTCTTCTGCATATATTGTAGTTAGAAGGATTAGTACTATGTAAGATGTACATACAAGTCTTTTATTGATGGTTGTAACTATTTCACACATGCATATGAAGATGTCGTGTTCTACCCATATCCTTGATAATTTGAATCATCCCAATCTGCATGGGAATATTATGTTTGGCATTGGGGGATATCATGTTTGACGCTTGGAATTGGGGAATGTGTTTCCTTTGTATGGGTAGCTTCATTGAATCAGAATTCATATTTTTACCGTAGATTTTATTTCCAATGGATAGTTATTCCTGAGTTGAGTTTATTTCATGTTGCTTTCTGAAAAAAGGGCCAAAATGGATATAAAATTTATCTTAAAAATATATGTTTGGTTTGTTAATTAGAGTTCTTTTCTAATCAATATCTTCTTGATATACAGGAATTTGTACAGTCACCTCACCTCAATGTAACCAATAGTTGTTTTTACCTCTGCTACATTATTTCAGCGCGCTATTTTTGAAATCCCTAAAGACGAGATAGTACTGGTGCTTTCTATCAAATGCATTCAACTGCCTTCCCTTTCTACTAAGGGTGTGTTCCTTACGAAGGAAAATAGTTTTGTATTTTTCTTATATTCATTTTGCTAAAAAAATAGAAAATATTTTTCTTAGGAAAATAACTTCCTCCAAAACAAAAAAAATGACTTCATTAATAAAAGTAGAAAAAATAAGTTGTAAAGTTCATACCAATCTTAAAATTCCCCACCCCCACCCTTATCCTCCCCTCTCAAAAAGCCACAAAAATAGACTATTTATAAAGAATAATTACATTTATATAGCCCAAAAAATTTACACTCACATAGCCTAGTCTTGACGCGGTATATAGGTTTATACAACTTTATATATCTATATAATTTACTGCACACAAATTTATAAACGTATATAAATATGTATATATAAAAGTGTAAAAAATATATTTATATATACTTTTGAGTTATACAAAATTATACGAATTTATACAAAATATTTTAAGTTGTTATACAAAATTATACGAATTTATACAAAATATTTTAGCACTATTATACAGCTTATACATATAACAACATCAACATACAGTATATTCGAACACATCGTGGGGTCTGAGGAGGGTAGAATGTACACAGTCCATAATACTACCTAGGTTAGGTAAAAAGGCTATTTCCGGAAGAATATCGTTTCAAGCCAGTAGAATATACAAAATATAAAATAAAATATAAACTATAAAATAGAAAAATATTAAAAAAAAATACATAATATACTTGAAAGGTATAATGGGAAGAAAAAAATAATAAGCAATAGGAAAATCAATAAGATAACAACAAATGTAAGGCCATCAACAAATATAAGTAAACTCACGCTATATGAAGCTACAAACCTACCCCAACACTCTGGGAGCTAGACTCCATACGATAGCAAACCTACCACCCAACAAAACTAACCCCAGACCAACTAACCTACTATCCTAATACTCGTCCTCCACATCTTTCTATCTAGGGTCATATCGTCGGTAAGCTGCAATTTCTTTAAGTCCTGTAATATTACCTTCTCCAATATTTTTTCGGTCTAACTCTTCCTCTCTTGAACCATCCCACGCCAGCCTTTCACACCTCCTAACAGGGGCATTCGTATTCCTCCTAAGCACATGTCCAAACCATCTAAATCTCGCCTCCCGCATCTTATCTTCCATTTGCGCTCATCCCAACCATGTCTCTAATGGCCTCATTCCATATCCTATCACACTTAATAAACCCACATATCCATGGCAATATCCTCATCCCCGCTACCTTTAACTTCTGGATGTGAGAATTTTTAACTGGCCAGCGCTCTGCCCCCACAACATAGCTGGTCTAGCTGCCACTCTGTAAAACTAAAACTTACCTTTCAGTTTAGGGGGCACTTTCTATCGCACAAGGCCCCAGATGCGAGCCTCCATTTCATCCACACCACACCAATATGATGAAAACATTCTCATCAATCTCTTCATTACCCTGGATCATTGACCCCAAATACTTGAAACTATCTTTCTTACAGATAACCTGAGTATCTAACTTCACTATCACGTCCTCCTCCTGCACCAATTCTCTGAACTTGTAGTCCAAATGCTCCGTCTTGGACCTGCTCAATTTAAACCTTTTCAACTTAAGAGTTTCTCTCCAAACCTCCAATGTATCATTAACTCCTTTTCGAGTTTTATACACACAAAAAATACATACGAAAGAAGCATAACAAGAAAAAAAGTCCTTGGGGCTGGGAGTGCCGTCAATGGCAATAGATCATTCAAGATCGGCTCTTCAGAAGGCCGACTCTATTGGTCATATTTTATAATTATTTGATATTTGGCTAAAATGGATAAATAATTTGATTAAAAGGCTATAGAGTGCTACTTTTTTTTTAAAAAATCTTACTTATCTCCTAACCCCGACCACAACTGCCCTACTCCCACCCCCTACAACCACCCTCACTAAATTTTTTTTTCTTTTTAAATTTTTCTAATTTATTTTTATAACTCAATTCTTTTATTAAATTTTTAAAGAAATTTTTAATTTTTTTACCCCACACCTACCTAGCACCCTCCCCCAACCAAAAAAAATTATAAAATATATTTTTAAAAAGTTTTTTTAAAATATTAATTTATTTACTCCAACCCTATCCCCCGACCTCCAGCACACCATCCCATCCCCAATTTCTTTTTATATAAATTATGTTTTTTTTTCAAAAGTTCTTTTAAGAAAATTAATTTTTTTTCATACCCCTAACCCATGTAGCACCCCCACCCTCAACTTTTTTTTTTTATAAATTATTTTTAAATCTTTTTCATACACCCACACCCAACTCGGCCCTCACCCTCAATCCCAAAATAATTTAATTTGTTCAAATAGATTCTAAAAAAATAAAAAAAATTCTTACCCACCATCCTACCCTGACCCCTCACCCCTAAAAAATTAATGATTAAAAGAATTTTAAAATTTTTTCCTTTCGCATCGTCCGTATCTTATTCATTCTCATTGTTTTGTGTTTTAAATATACACAAATGCTTTTAGAAAAAAAAATCCTACTTGCGCAACGAACATAAGAAAATTAGTGAGGAACAATTTGTTTACTTAGAATTGATTTCTTGGAAAATATTTTTGATGGAAAGTGTTTTCCTCCATACCAAACACACTCTAGAAGTCAAAATATGAAGTGATGTTGCATAATAAATAGTTTCACCACTTTGTGTGACAATCAAAAATTAAAATTGTGAGGTGGCTTAGTGTACAGTTTTGATTAATAAAGTACTCAAGTCACATTTAATGAGACAATTAATAGACATTTTAATACATAGAAAATAGTTTGTACTATCATAAAATTTTGGGCCCGAGGATGGGCCTTGACCACCTAATGTATAAAATATGCAACAAGACATAAAAGTAAAAGCCCAAAACAATCCGTGAAGCTTTGGACGGCACCTTGGATATTTGGTTCTCCTTTGGAAGGCTTGTCCACTCAATGAAGGGAAAGTTGTCCACTTCAAACTCTTCTTGTGTCTTCTTGGTTCATGTTTCAAGCTATTGTCCATACAAAAGCTTGATCCTAAAAGTGTTCCAAATTCCAAAAATACCCTTCAAATGGCCCTCCCTCATCTACAATCTTTGCACCTCTTCAAGTATCACATCCTCATAGTTAGTACCGGCCAATATTACATCATCTTCTCCTTTTTGAAAAGGATTCATCCTCGAATTCGTACCTTGCAAAATGAACAAGACAGAAACAAGCAACACGAACTTCCTTATGATATGAGGGTTAGAACATGAGTTATCATGAATAGAACTAAGCACCAAGAACACTTTATCCAAAAATAATCAAGGTTTCTTTTATCTTGATAGAATAACCAATATATGGATCACAAGGAACTTAGTCCAATCTCAAACAAGAAGCACAATCTATACCAATAATGATATCATCATACGCGAAGAGGTAGTATAGAAAGTGAAGAAGATTACACTCTCAACAAAAGTGTTGTCATTCTAAAGCTCACAACCATCACAAAAGCATTGTCAAACATCTCATTTGGGAATCAATCTCATGAAAACAACGTGGACTCTCTCAAACTAGGGTCACTTATCGCAATCAAGGACTCATAAGATATATATTCAACATAACTTAATAACCACTAGAGTCATTAACCATGCTACAAAGATCCATTTTCACCACATGGGAATCATTCAGAAATTTTGAGGGAATTATCATGAGTAGGGTAGGGTATAGAATAATTAACGCCAAAACTCTTCCTACTTTAACACAAATGTCATACTTCCTCCCTAGATCATCAAGAGTACGAGAAGAAGGGTACATACCTTGAGGACAAGAGTTTGAACTTGCACCTTGGTCCTTTTTTGGTGAGTCATCAATCCCTTTCAACTTAAACATGCTTTTGGATCACAAAGCTTGGTCCACCTTCATTTCTCATAGAGTTTCCTTAAAAGGTGACTCCTCCCGAGAAAACAATAGGTTATATCTATCTCCTTTCTTTATCAAGAATTGATCAACTCGTGTTTATTCATCATCTTCTTCCCAAAGTAAGTTTCCATAAACTTGGTAGCCATCAAAGAGTGCTACATCTCCATATTAGATCACAACACAAGGTTTTTCCAAAGGAGTGACCATTGCATCACTAAGTACTTGTAAAAGAAAAAAAAGAGTACTAGGTGAAATGCTAGTACTTTGGTTAGCTTGGTTCAAAAGGTTTTATGTCTCATACTCCTTATAATTTTTATTGTATCTATCCATCACCACCAAATTTCTCTTTTTCCTAATTCATTCTCCTCAATCACATTATAGAGTTGAATGATAATCTCTCATTCTTAAGTTCATGCTCCTATGATGGCAATCTTTTTCTTCATCATCCCATGGGGAACAATGACTTATCCTTTACACCCCTCATTATAATTACCTTCACCATTCAAATTACTTTCTTCATGAGATTTCTCTTCACTCACCTCTTCTACTTATAGAAGAACTTTTTATTCCTAAGATAACAGCTTTGCGATTTGGACATTCACTTATTACATGGACATTGTTACAATTCAAAATTTGAGTTATGATGATGTCTATATTTTCTTCTGCAGACAAGCCTAATCCTAGCCCAGAGTGAATCGCGGTGGGCCATTAACAAGAATCTAAAAAAAATAAGGGACGGAATAGAAGGACAACATAAAAGAAAACTGG
>JBDJHY010000001.1:3291369-3319346 GCA_039654485.1 Withania somnifera | reverse complement strand
AAAAAAAGGGAAAGTGCATGCAAGGAAAGGAACAGTGCATTTGTGTACTCTTAACATGAATGTAGTAACAAAACAAAACATAAAAAAAGAAAAAAAAATCATTTGCTACATAAGCAAGCTTGAATATTCATGTAGATAGAGAAATAACAACAATATCAGTATATTCCCACAAAGTGAATAAAGAAATAACAAGGCAGAGATAAATGTTCATTTTAGAAGAAACATGGCTGCTTGTGTTTATGGCATACCCAACGCTTGTTGGGTAGCCAGAAATCAGAAATCCACAACTAACACCGCTAGACTACACACCGTCACTAGAACTTATTTAGACTTGCCAGTTAGAAGACAGGCACTTCTCAGCCAAATTACTATGATAGGACGACATCAAGTGCGTCAAACTGCAGTACTTGATGCAGAGAAGGTAATATTAAGAATTAAAGCTAATCATCAAGTATCAGGCAAGCACATAATTTCATTTATAGGGACAGTTAGATACTATAAATAACACTATGCTTTAGTGTCCCACACTGAAAAATAAGAATTTACTACTGTGTGAAGTATTCCTATGGATAGGGTGTAAGACAGTTATGTTATACATCTAAAAAATATTCTTTCTTGAAACTGAAAATGTTATGCATCTAAATAATATTCTCCTGAGCCTTTATTTCTCCCATGGACATACAGATTCTTTATTTCTACAACACACCCGTATTGGGTTGCATTAATTCTTTTCTTCTATGTCCTAAAAAATCTTTTTCCTATCCTTTTCCAACTGCTTTAACAAGGAATAAGAAAAGATATCATTAGCTTGGGCATACAGTTGGTGCTGGACCTAAAATTTATTTTATAGTTTAGATAGTCATGTTGACATGATAAAATGGAATAGCCCATGATCAAAATGGAATTCTTTTCCAGTCAGTTATAAAACAACAGCATTCTCAATTATTGCATGCCACCACTAAGAAGCACACAAAGTTAAAACAAGGACACTTGAAAAGGTACAAAAACTGAAATTACACTCACAACTGAGAATTATGGTTTGCCCCATTTTGATAAGGATCACAAGCGTTAGCTAATGAGCCATAATGATGCTGTCGTTGCTGGTTAAGTTGATTGTGCAACTCAGCGACCTTCTGCTTTAATCTAGCCACATCTGCTTCTGCAAGGGCTATTTCTTCAAGTTCAGCTCTAGTCTTCATAAAAGTAATATAACTATTAGAAATAGAGCAAACCAAGGGAAGAAAGATTACGACAGTTACTAGAGTTACTAGATCATCACAACAACCTTGGAATCCATAGCACGAGAACCTGACAACTGTCCAGAAGACATGCTCAAACCAACTTCCAGTGCAGCTCTCAAGTTTCTCTCAGCTTGTAACTGTTCTTGTAGTCTAGCCACCTTCATATATGTTACACATGGTTTAATAATTTTCTATAAAAATTGTGAGATTGTGAGTGCAAAAATTCCAGCATACAAAGTGCAGAACACATCTTAAAAAGAATTAGGAATCATACTAGAGTGGTAAAATCACCTATATTTAAAATTGTGACTAAGGGATGAAAGCTTGGACAAAGTAGAGAAGAAACAGATGATTGGTAGAGAATTAATCAACAGCAGCCAACTAATCACATAAAACAAGAAAAGAAGATATTTTTCAAAAATTACAATTGATATACATATATATAGAAAAGAAAAGAAGAAAAAGGTTATCAAGCATCATGCAATGCAACTAAGTTTTGCAGTTGCAAAATTATTTTGGAGAATGTTAAGTTTTGGATTTGAGAATATTGCAGTTGCTACATTATTAAAGAGGAACCAATGAGAACAAATAAATATATTAGCTTAAATGGACAACACTTTGTGGTCTTATCAGAGATTAATTACTCTCATACATCTTGTTCAAGGGCCAAGCGACGCTCGTGCAGAGCTTGCTTTCGTATCTCCAGGCTTGCTTGTAGAATTGCATTTCCCCTTGCCTAACACAGGTTAAAACCCAATGGACTAAGCAAAGAAGAGCATGAAGTCATGAATTATAAAATAGAACAAAAACTCAGATCTATACCTCCTTTGCAATCCTATGGCGCAAATCATTTTTTGTTATCTCAAGTCTTTGTATAGCAAGCCTGTTGACATGTCAAAAAGGTCCATCTTAGAGACTTCAAATGCTAAGAGGATGAAACAAGGGTCAAACTACCTAATGTACTTGGCCCAAAAATTTCATTCACGGAGGCCATCTTCAAAAGTTAATAACCTACAAACAAGCTTTGAAAAAGGAAATTTGGTGTCACGCCAGCTTACCTGAAGTGTTAGTCTTTTCCAGTGGTGAATTACAGAAAGGATATGAATCAACAGAATACAATTTTACAAGGCACAGTGATATAAATGAGCATAGAGTCATTTAATATGCAGAAATTTCCAGCTAGCAGGATACATGCATATATGTAAATTATCTCTTCAAACATAGCAGGTGTTGACATCAGATGGCATTGGGACACAAACAAATCAATGCAGCAGTTTCCAAATAGCACGATACAAAAAGTAAAAGATGCATATTTGCACAAGCATTTCATTCATATAAAGGCATTTTGATCGCATAATGCCCCTTCCCCCTCCTTTTGTTTCATTAGATTAGAGACATGAATTTTTGATAGGCAGAAAATCTAAAAGTTAAAACCTCCCTGAACTTGACACATTTTATTCAGCACACACCAAACTTTGCATTTTCGTAATCACCGTGTCTCACCCCTACCCCGAACTTGACTTTAGTATCTTCACTTTACTAATCTTAGTTGAAGGACAATAGACTGGTCTAAGTTCACCAATACCACTATTGAAGGTAACATTATTAGTTACTACTTGACCAATCTACTGCTCCCACATCACAGAAGCTTGTCTTTCTCCCAAGTTTGACCAAACACAAGATATACAATTTTTTGTAAGCTAAACCATTTATAGATAGAAAAGAAATTAAAATCCACTTTGGTACCATAGAGGCACCCGTTTCTTCTTCAATCAAGATGGAGTCACATTTCAATTAACCAGAACTCCAAAATAAGTTTCTCTAGATACCATGATAGAGAAAGAAGCCCTACTCTTCCTCTCCAGAAGAATCAATTGATTCTGTTGATGGAGTACTTCTCCCCTGCGTAAAAGTAACAATCAGAGGATCAGATTACTAATTCAGCTATCAAGATATGTCCATGGAAACAGACAAGTTTCCCTATTGATTGTTTTTGTATAATAATGTTTATGGATGGCAATCCCATCTCAATCAGCAAGCACATTTAGCTGTGGTAAATGAATACAGGTATCCTAATTACCAGTTCTATCAAAATGAAGTCACAGTTCAAACTTAGTAGGATCTAGTGTAGTCTATTCTAGACACAAGAAAATCTGTGGACTTTTCACATTAATCCTAGCATGAGTAAACTGTTACCTGCTACCTTAGTGCATTATGCAACAGAAATCAACATTCCAATTGCAATCACGAAATTAATCGCTCATCATTGGTACTAAGAAGTAAGAACTTCGGGTATTCATCCAAAATGAAGTTCACAAATAAATGCTAACACTCACATTGCTTCTTCCCCAAAATGTTGACCTTTTGACATTCTGGTTTGAAGGTGTTAGCTTGCCGCTTGGTTTCTCCATGCCTGAATCAGGTCCAGGGACACCAAGGGATGGCCCCGGATGCATAGATGAGAGTATCTCACCCATGGATCGCTGAGCCTCAGTAACAGCTAATTCGCGGAAAGCATTTATCTCGTTTCCACGTCTTTCCAGTTGTTCATTCAATGGGACATTAGAGCATGCAAGTGGCTGAGAGTCCACTTTTGGACTCACTTTAACTCCTTGTGAACCACCATCTCTTGGAGATCCAACATCTGAGTCATTCCCTCCAAAACTCTGCGCAGAAATCAATGCAATTCAAATAAATACTCTCAGAACTTACCACACAGGCTATAGGCGTTCTAAACTCCTCATAGTCCACCTTAGAAATTTAACAATAATAAGGCCAGATGACACAAATATAAGTAACTTTTCCTGAATTTCTGCCAACTAATTATGGAGTAACTTTTTATGCATACATGATTAAGGAGAAATAATGGACAAACCTCCCACCACATTTATTCAGATTGACGTCCTTTAAGATAGTCCCACAACATGCCATTACTTCGCAGGAAGTTTAGAAGTGATCAACAATAGACTTAATCTACTAAGAATAAGTCATAACCTCACATTCCACTCCAAAACAAATCAAATTGAGTCATCACAAATCAAGTGACTTTTGTCAAATGAAAAGAAATCGCGAGAAAAAAAGAAGTTAATAGTTCTTTGGGGGATAAATTTACAATCACCAAACAGTTAATAAGTTAACTTTACTGAGTTGAAAGTAACACTGGAATTAGAAAGGTATTCAAATCTACTTTGAGAAATAAACAGTAGATTCGAGCAGTAAAAAAGACAAACACTATTCATAAGAAATTTGAATTTGGGTGGCATATTTGTTATTGGATTTTGGTTCAGTTAGTCAACCATCATTCTTGATTTTCATATTTTTTTCAACCTTTAACAAATTAAAAACTTTATATATTTACATTTATCAACTTTGCCTCTCATTATGTAATTATATTCAATTCTTATTTAAAATAGAACATGCAAAAATAAACCTTTTAACTTGAATTTAAAACCAAAGAAACTGCAAATGAGTAACTTGTTGAGTTCAAATGAGGAATCTGAGTCACTACTTAATGTTCAATTAAAAAGAAATCCCAGAAAGCACACAGTGGCGAATAAGGAGACCAAATTGTGGGGTGCTGAAGTAATAAAAATAAAGACATGAGGAATCCAAGGAATATTCATTGTCCTTAGCATCATAAATAGTCAATACTAAGAAACAAAAAAAATATAGATGTCTTAACATTATAAGCCTTAGTAAGACTAAAGATGTGTCTCTTCTTCCTGGCATAAGCATTTAGGTAAGACAGAATAGATGTGGCTGATTTATCACCAGTCATTCATATATGCAGCCAATCTGATAACTAAATTGAGAACTTCACACATTTAACAGGAAACAGGAACAAAAACTAAGAAACTCCTCCAAGGTGCTCATAACCTATGATTATCAGGCCGTCAAAAACCAAAAATTAGCCTTACATGCTCAAAATACTATTTATGAGGTCTATGAAAAATCTCAAAACTCTGCCTAGTACCTACAGTGATTGGTCACCATTTTGAAGGAATTGATGGTACATTAGGCAACTCACTAGTAGTCAGATAGTTATTCAGATGGAAATGTAAGCAGTAAATTCTCTCGGGTTACAAGGAGAGCAAAGTCACTTAAAAACCTTGTCAAGTCAAACCACATTAAATAGCTTGCTGCTGACTACAAGAGAGTGGCGAGGATTCAATAGCTTGTAGTTCTATAAACCTAGAGGTCCTGTACAACTTCTGCTGACATACACATCTTTAAACAGACAAAGATTCTTTAACAGTATGGAACTTAATGCAACTATACCCTATTGACTAAGCCTTAGTTTCAACTAGTTATTATTGCCTATTTGGATCTTTGTTTCCATTATCTTGGTTTTTCGCTAAATCTTCATGAATGAGATTGTAATAATTCTTTTTTTTTAGAATGTTAACAGTTTTATAGAAAAGAAATACACTGACACTGTATTTCCGTAGTCATTACATAAGTGTAGAGAGAAACACCAAAAACTTGTATCACCTACACCCTTATAGACTGGCTAAAGAGTGAGTAATTTCCCCCATCTCATTAGGAAGGGTATGTATACACCAAAAATAAAATGTCGTCAAGC
Organism: Withania somnifera; assembly: GCA_039654485.1. Lineage (NCBI taxonomy): Eukaryota > Viridiplantae > Streptophyta > Magnoliopsida > Solanales > Solanaceae > Withania > Withania somnifera. Next base: position 3,313,523 of record JBDJHY010000001.1, on the reverse strand, counting down.
AGTTGATCTTCAAGCTCTGAAAAGGGATGCTCTTGTTTTCAAAGCACCTCTGATCCCTTCCATTCCAAATTGTCCACTAGATGCAAGCAGGGACAATCTTCCATCTCCCTGACATATTCCCGTCCCTATCCAGCATGCTAACATATCCGAAGTACTTCTTGGCATGGTCCTTCTGATACCCCTAAAGTTTAGAAAGATCCGCCAAAGTTGTGTTGTCACCTTGCAATGTAAGAAAAGATGGTGTGTTGTCTCTGTTTCAATTTCACAAAAAAAAAAAACACCTTGAACATAACTCTCTTCCCCTTTTCATAAAATTGTCTTGTTAGAACAGCTTGTCTGGCCACTAGACATGTGAAACATGCCACCTTGAAAGGAATCTTGACTTTCCATATTATTTTTCATGGCCACACCCCATGAAAAACTGTGGGATTGTCAAGGAATCTGCATGCTGACTTAACAGTGAATATCCCTTTTTGGACTTTAACAAAGTTAAGATTCTTGAACTGCTTGATAGTTTTATAAATTCTGTCAATTTGTCTACCTCCCGGTCATTTAGCAATTTTTTTAAAGTAAAATTCCAGCCTTGGCTGTCCTTAGCCTCATAAAATGTAGCCTGTTTCTGTTCGTTAAGATTGTGAATGATTGGGAACTGTTGCTTCAGTGTTTGTTAACCCACCCACGCATCATACCAAAAAGAGGTTTTCCTACCATTTCCTATATCAATCTTGGAATTGCCCAAAAATTTTTGTCATTGGTTTCTAATGAATATCCACACACCTACCCCATAGTGGTTATTAGCAGTCTTAGTAATCCGGTAATCCTCCATACCATATCTGGATTATAGCTTCTTTTCATAGATCCTGTTCTGTTGATGCAGATCTCCACAATCACTTCAAAAGTAAGCTACGATTATGTGCCTTCAAGTTCTTTATCCCATTCCCCCTTCTCTTTTGTTGGTAACGATTGCATCCCATTTCAGTAGATGTATTTTTACTCCCTCTCCATTTCCTTGCCACGGAAAATTCCTTCTGATGGAGTCTTTCTTAGTCACATTGCCCGGGATTGGAAAAAAGAGACATCACATAAGTTGGCATAGCATCCAGGACACTATTTATAAGAGTCACCCTACCATCCAAGGATAAATATTGGCTTTTCCAGTTGACCAATTTCTTCTCACATTTCTCCATCACTGAGTTTCAAATGTTTTTGGACTTGCTTTTTTCTCCCAGGGCATCCCAAGATAGCTAGTAGGTACCTCACCTAGTCCACCACGTCGGATGTAAGCCACTAATATTTGGCACTTCATTAACTGGGTATACAAAGCTTTTTCCCCAGTTAACGAGTAGTTAACGAGTAGGCCTGATATAGCTTCAAAGAGGATAAAGATGATCCTCAAGTACTTCAGTTGTTCGTCTTCTGCACCACAAAACACCAATGTGTCATCGGCATATTGTAGGCATGATATTGATAAATTCAATGGATCATTCTCATTTAGCTTGAAACCCCAAATCCAGTTGTTGGTCTGAGTTGTCTTTAGCATGTCACTGAGCCCTCCGGTTGCCAGAATAAACAAGAAAGGGGAGAGAGGCTACCCTACCTCAATCCTCTCCCTGATGGAAAAACCAAAAGGAGTGCCATTAATCAAAACTGAGGACTTCACTGTACACACACGAAATCTTAGCCAGCTTATCCATACACAATTGAACCCCATCTTCTCCAATGTCTTCCACAAAAAATCCCAATTTAAGGGGTCATATGCCTTTTCAAAGTCTAGTTTACATAGAATTCCTGGGATTTTAGAATTTTTTCTTGCATCTACAACCTCATTTCCTATCAAGATGGCATCCAAGATTTGCCTTCATTTTATGAATGCCATTTGATGGGCATCAACCAGCTTGTGCATCACTTTTTTTAGCCTCTCTGTCAAAATCTTGGAAATGATTCTGTAGATGCTTCCTACGAGGCTGAAATCCTTCAATTCTGAAGAACCCATCTTTTTTGGGATCAATGCTATAAGGGTTGCACTGGAAGTTTTTTCAAAGTAGCATTGATCATGGAAATTCTGAACGGTTTCTATCACCTCTCCTTTAATCACTTCCCAGCACTGAATATATAAGTCCATTGTGAAACCATCTGGACCTGGGCTTTGTCACCTACACATGCAAACACACAGTCTTTTATCTCCTGCTCTTCAAATTGACTTTGGAGTATTACATTATCTTCAGCATTAATCATGAACAGCTCTCTGGGATTGGATTGTGGCCTCCACTCTTCTATCTCTTTGTTAAGATTTGATAATATCTGGTGATTTCTTCTCTGGTCTCTATTGGTTCAGTCATGCTAACCCCATTGATTGCTAAATTATCAATGTTGTTTTACCTTTTATGGCAATTAGCAGTTCTGTGGAAAAACTTAGTGTTCCTGTCACCCTCTTTCAACCACAGGGCCCTAGATCTTTGCCTCCATGACACTTCCTCCCTTTTTGCAATCTCCTCAAACTCAACAGTTAGGACAGCTCTCAAGTAGGATTCATCATCTGACAAGCTTCTCCATTCCTGGATCACATCTAACTCAGACAACTGATTAAGGATGTTTTGTTTCTGTAAGCCCAGGTTTCCTTGTGCAGTTTTGCTCTGCTCCTTTAACTTCCCTCTTAAATGCTTCAGGTTACAAGCCAGGATATAATCAGGCCTTTCTGCAAAACTCTCTGAGTCCCACCACATCTTGACTCTTTATTTGAAGTTCTCAGTTTGTAACCACCAGTTTTCAAACTTAAAATACAATTGTGATCTCTCCCAGTTACCACACTCTAGCAATAATGGATTATGATCTGATGTTACTCTAGGAAGAATACATTGTTTTGTTTTCCTGAAAGAGGCCTCCCACTCCTCTGAAATAAGAAATCTATCAAGCCTTGCAGCTACTTCATGGTTGTTCCCCCTTCTCCATGTAAAGGTATCACCTGTGAGAGGTGGTTCTTCTAATTCCATGTCTTTTATAAATTTTGTAAAATCTTCCATGGCCTTTGTGAATCTAATATTGTTGTCTGTATGATGGGAATCTAACAACATTAAAATCCCCTGCGACCACCCAAGGACCACTGGATAAACTTTTAATTGCTCCAAGTTCCCCCATACCTCCTCCCATTCTTCTCTTCTATTCGGTGCATACACACTTGACAGATGCCAAGTGAAATCTTGTGTTTTGCCCTTGAATTTGCAAGTGATACAGTAGGCTCCTACCTCACCTACTTGACCTTCCCAAATGCTGCTATCCCATAGACTGATAATTCCCCCTTTAGTACCTCTTGCTTCTAGCTGAGCAAATTTTACCCTCCTATTTGCCCAAATATCTTCAATGATGTCCCTGTATCTCCTCTTATTTGAACTCTTGAAAATAATAAACATCAGGCCTCTATTTGTGGATCATACTCTTGATTTTCTGCCTCTTCCCGGGATCGTTGAGGTCCCTCAAATTCCAAGATACTATGTTAACTTTCATTAGATCATTGATAAACACCCTCCCTTGCTTCTTGTCCCAAACTGATAAAGTTACTGTTTGGTTCCAGTTTTTAGCTCATTTGGAACCTTCTCTTTGGGAGTCCCTGGACCTTTCCTCTGTTACTTATCTCTTCCCATCACTTAACATGAAAAGGTTCAAAAAGCCACCTCTTCACATCCCTGGAAATGGACCCCAAATTCTTTACTCAATTTGATAATGTTCTGTTGAACCCAAACAGGAATTGCCCTGGTTGGTTCCAAGGTGTTGTCTTTCTCTCTTGAATTGAGTGGTAAAACATATAGCACTGTGCCATCCCCATCCTCTCTTTCTTCCAATTGTGAAAATTTCCCTACATGCTCCTCCAGAGTATCTGTGTCTTCTGACTGAATAAGAGGTAATGCGTGCTACTGCCAGAGCCTTGCATACACCTTCAATATTTTCAGAGTAGAGGTCACATTCTGGTACATTCGCCCTATTTGTGAATTGCAATTGCTCAATTTCAGCTTTGAGAGGGTCAGTGGGGTTTATTGCAGTGATAGGAGAAAATTCATTAAAAGATTGGGCCAGTGGATCCAGGCCCAAACTTCTGTTTTCTTTTCCCAGTCCACTAGGAGGTTGGTCACATGCTTTTAAATGAAATTCAAAAGCTTTTGAGCAACCCACGTGCCCCTCTATATTGACAGTTGTTGGCAACTCCAAAGGACCTCCAGATCTTTCAATTGACTTCTGGTTTGAAGATTCAAACTTTCTGTCACTTTCTTCACCAACCTTGTCTTCTCAGATGTAAAATTTCGTAGCGTCTCATCCAGGTCTGTATAACGTAGCCCACACCTTAAAATTCAACTTTGCTTCCTAGGGGATAAGATCTTTTCCCCTTTTCAAAAGGATTCTTGGCCACTTTAAACACAGTAGTCTCCAACTAACTTGAACACATTGTGTGACCATAGATGTAGCGGTAATCCAACCAGCCTGATCTACGTCTGTTTTATGGCTGTCTTTGTTTGGATTGCATCTACTGTTGGCGTCCACCACTGTAGATGTAGCCTCTGGTTCTTCCATGACCAGCTGCCCTTTAGGATGTGCTCTGCCGCCTTTATAGATGTGAACTCGAAGAGGAAGCTATTATTACCCATTTCACAGATGTTCAGCCTGTTATTCTGATTCCAGCTTGTGTTAGCCCATCTGTGTATCTCCGACAGGGTCGGAGTTTCAGAACCATTGATGTTGAAGCGACCAAAGATACTCCTTTGTAGGAGTGCGGACTGTGATGGGTTAGTTCCTCCTTCGATGAGGATAATATCTCCCTTCTCCTTTACAATTGATGTCTCCATTTCTCTGGAGATCCATTTACTTCTTCTGATTGTATCGGCATATGGGATCTCCTTGTCTATCAATCTGGGTCACTTGTTTTCTGTCCTTGTGTCGTTGCAATAAATAAACCTTTCGGTTTTAATGGCCAACTCCCACCAACCAACGTTGAATGCTACTTCAGGGATAATAATAACTGCTTTGTTTTTCTTAATGCCGGTAATACTTATATATATCCCTTTAGTATTAAATTTCCTTGCACAGAAAAACGGAGATGAAAGTTCTTGTCGTCTCCATCTGCGTACAGTATTGCTTTTGTCCTCTGAGGCTTCTTTGAGAATAGAATGTTACAGATCCATTTCAGTGTTCCTGGCTGAAACTGGATCTGCTCATCATGTTTCTCCATGCTGTCCATTTGTACCATAATTCTTCACGAGAAGACTCCTCAAGATACCATATGATTTCACCCCCATAGCAAGGAAGCTCATGTCCTTATCCATGTCGGCAGTAAAAGAAAAAGAGAAAAAAATAATGGGTTTGTTATTTATCACGTGAGGTGATAACTACGCAGGTTGAGAGAGATGTTTTTCCAGTAAGGAGTGCGGGAAAAGAGTCAAGAAAAGGTATTTCTCCCTCCTAGGAAGTTGTAATAATTATGTGTAAGATTTGAATGGAAAAACAAAATCCATTGAAATAGTTTAAAGAGCAATAGTTTTGTAAATTTTAAAAAATTGATAAGGCTATTTTGGTCTTGAAAAACTAAATCCTGCTTCTGCATGTACTATATTGCTTCTGCCGCTACTTAAAAGTCGTTTTCCTTTTTGGATGAACACCTCAAATTCCCGAAGAGCGTATTTTTTAGTACAAAAGAAGTACATTTCGCATGGGAGCGATAAATCAAATAGAGGCTTGCATACGGTGTCTTGTGTGATAAGAATGTAACCAAAAGACTTAAAGGTAAGTTCAATAGAATGGTTGTGTGGTGAAGTGTTTGGCTGGTCAATACTGCACGTATAGAAGACGAGAGCAACGGAAATGAGGATCCTGATATGGATGTGTGAGCATACTAGGAGAGATGAAACAAAGATATTTGAAAAAGGTGGGAGAGACCTGTGCGGTGGACAAGATGAGGGAAGCGAAGCTAAAATGACATATATAAATAGAAAGGCATTGATGCCTAATGAAAAGGTGTGAGAGGTTGGCTATAATGAATCTAAGGAGAGGACGACTTAGGCCGAAGAAGTACTTGGGAGAGATGACAAGACAGAATATCGCACACCTACAGCTTACCGAGGAGATCTTCTTATATAGGAGGATATGGAGGTCGGGGATTAGGGTTTAAAGTTAGTACATAGTCGAGCAATGTCTAATTTTCTTTACCAGTACTATTATTATATTATCTATTATCTTATTCTACGACTTTTATTATCAACCGACATTTCCTCTGCTTCAATTATCGTACTACTTGTTGTTAATGTTCTTTTTTCTATTATTTTCAACATGACCTCTTCACTACTATATTTCCTATTCAAGCCTGCTTTGAGTTGTTTTACTTGAGTCGAGGGTCTTTTGCAAACTGCCTCTTTGCCTTCACAACGTCGGGGGGTAAGATTTGCACACACCAGCCTTTCCAGACCCACTTGTGAAACTACACTCGATATGTCGTCGTCAAAAGCTTGGACAAACAGACTGTAAGACTAAAAGGGGAAAATAGGAATACGACAAAAGGAAGACACAGAACCTTTACTCATGAGAATGGAGGGAACAAGAGAAAGAACCTTATCATCATAAAGATCACTGGCAGCGGAACCACTGCTTTCGCTTAATTTACCACTCAATATGCGATCACAATCATCATCAGTATCTGGGTCAACCTCATTTTCAGCATCATGATAACCATTTTCCTTAATATCCACATTTTCATTATCTGATGATTCTTCACTCCCACTATGTCCACTTTGAGAATCCGCTGAAATAGAGCACCTATGTAGATTATCATGCTGTAAGAAAACACAACGAACATTTAAGCATATCCACCGATGCAAATTCTGCAGAGGACAAGCTAGTCCAACAGTAATAGGATTGAGCATGCTAAAACAAACAAAAGTAAATCAAGGGAAAAGGATGAAAGAGAATCACGTCTCAAAAGAAATTTTTAATTCCGAAAATATAAAATCTTAAAAGATTCACTGTTTTTCTTTTCATCAAGCATTGAGCAACTTACATCGAAAATATTCTCATACTCCTCAAGAAGGGTTGTAATGATAGCCTGTGCATTATTGGCTGCATTAGCAGCAGCAAGAAGCTGAGCAGAATTATCACCATTGACGTCAAAATCATCCTCCAGCTCACATTCGCCAGCTAAAAGAGGCCTTAAAATTAATGGTGCCATACAAGCAGCAACAGCAGATGGTGTCATCCGATTTTCAGATTCGTGTGAAGAAACTGTATACATCATCTTCAGAATTCTACACTAGCAACTTCACAGGTTAGGTTGGATGAATGATAGGTTTCTTTTAATTAGACAAACGTAAATATTCATATTAGCCTACAAAGTTCATCTTCCTCAAATTAAAACAGAGGAAAACTAAAACGATGTACAGATCTATAGTGCATTACTAGAAAAGTGAGGATTTAAAGAGTGTCTCGTCTCATAACTAATCTTCTTGCTTGAACGTACAACAACATGGTAAAAGAAATTATCTAAGCTGCCCAGAATACTCCCGGAGGTTAAACCACCTCTCACCAAGATAACTGCAAACAGAGACGCAGAGAGCTGTCCTTTATAAACCAATGAGGTGCATTAAATGGGTGAAACCATTTGGAGAAAGGGGGAATATGGCATGTTCATAATTGCATAACGGCCAACATGGATATAGAACTCCACATCAAGTAGTTCTGGGTGATTAATTTTTCTACCATCAATAACAGGCCAAACTACAAACAGAACATGATAATCAAGTAGATCAGCTCTGGCCTTTTGAGATCAATAATAGTCAACCAGATGAACTTTAACCATCAAATATTTCTTCCAAAAAATATAGAGATGCCTCAGTCAGCTCACAATAGTACACTGTGATCCCTACTCAATTTTGAGAGCAATAGATGACTTTTTTTTCAATTGGCCTATTATTTTGCATCATAATTTGGACAATTTATTATTTTATAAAGCTCCAGAGAGATGTTCATGAGAACGTTTAAAACTGTGCCTTTTGACTCCTTACTTTCATCTGCTCCTCTAGATTTCAATTCCATTCAGTTCACCACTTTCTCCAAATAAATTTCAGATAAATAAAGTTCATTTTAAATGCGAAAGAATTAATCAATCATAACAATGGGGCATCATGTGAATTTGGTGCTAGACAAAACTGTTGAACAAAAGTTCTCTTGGTCCAATTTCAGAAAAAAAAAATGGAAGTCTTTGGTCCACCTACACAAATTAACATATGGAAGCAAATGAAGAGCCTGAAATATAGATCCTTCATATTTTTTTCCATGTATCTTCTTGAGATTTTGGCAATGATTAAACTAATGTCATAACAAAGTTAATGGACAGGCGATGAAACTGTTGTCCAGCAAACAGTAACAATTTAAAATCCAGATTAAATACCGTCTGCCTCAATAAAAAGTTAATGGACAACAGGCAGAACAATTGTCCAGCAAACCATACTGATATATCCAGATAGTTTTTTTGTTCATGCATTTACTTATCAGTAAGATTTCCAAGGATATATTTGGCCAAGAAGTCGGAAAATTAGATGATCCACTCAGCACTACACATTTTCTATAACTGTTCCACTAAAACAAAGAGATTGTAAGCATTCAATTGCCAAAACAAATTCATTATCTATCATCAACTTTTCACCTTGTAAAAACATCACCACCCCATAAAAGTTGGTAATAAGAACTGAAAACACGGGATCAAAACAGAAATGCACAACCATATCAGCATATTACAAAAAAGAGGATACCTCTGTAATAAGCGCCTATTTGGATCAGGAAATGTTTCGAGAATGGCAGAGCGCATAGCATTAACTCGGGCTTCCTTTCGATCAACTTCTTTGGGCCATAAAGTGAAACAACTAGAAGTTAGAAAACTGATCTGCTTAAGTTTTAACAGATTAAGAATGCTAACCAAACACAAGCAAGTAGCACATGTAACCATAATGAACAGAAATAGTTCCCACGACCAACAAATGGACCAACAGATAATTTCACATCTTGAGACTTTCTTTTGTTTTTTTTTTTTTTATTAAACTGGTAACTTTACATCTCGAGACTATACAACTTACAAAGATAGAGATGAATTATTTCCTCCCAAAGTTCCAAAAACTCCAATAAAATCTTAAAATTCTCAAACCTTCCTACTTCAGAGCCTTTAGCCTTTGAAAGTTGGAAGCCCGAAATATTTGAACTATTTTTTAAGACACTCTATTCATCGGATCTATACAGAATTGTGAAAAAAAACTATGAGAAGCATCAGGAAGGAAGTTGTGATGGTTGTTAGAAATAACCACGAAGTAACAAGCACTTACATACTCTTGAGAAATAATTGAAAAAATCTCTTAAAAAAGTTTGGCTAGTTTACTTACTGTAAGCTTCCAACAGAGCACTACAGCAAGAAGCAGGAACAGGAGATGAGGGCAACGCACGAAGCACATGCTGCATAAAGGGTAGCTCCAATCATAGTTAAAGAGAATTAAGATATTCAACAGCAGAATCAGATGATAGGGTCAAGGAAATAGTAAGTTCATCCGATCAATACCTTAACACAATCACCAATTACATGAGCATCCTCATCGGGGTCAAATTCAGTTTTGCCTTCAAACAGTTTCACATAGGTTAGCAATGGAAAATATCTTATTCTGAAACAGCAGGGCACATATAATAAACCCCTACAATTTCTTAATTGATGTTCTCTGACGGCGTAGCAGTTAGCTAGACCATATTTGTAAAACACCAAAGACATGATAGGAAAAGAAAGGCAAGAAAGGAATAGTAAATGAATCACACTTTAATATGTTGATAGCAAGTCAGCATAAACAATATGCATGAAAATAAAAACAAGAAAAAAGGTATGAAGAAAACAAGTCAACTTCAGCCTCTCTGACTGTCTCTTGTGGCTTGTAATCAACCAAAGAAAAGCTGCAGGATAGATTTCGCTTACCTCCTTCGGCGAGGCTAGCTAAAACTAGATCAACATTTAACCAAGAAGACCAGAAATGAGCATGAAGCACAAACAAAAGTTAAGTTTGTTTTTAGTAGTACATACACATATTCTAAACTAGGAAAGAAATCCACATAATTACAACATCTGACTAATTAATTCTAACTAGTATATACAAGAGTAAGGGAAAGCTTCAAGAAGATGCAGAAAAACAAAAGTTACAACAGAGAGATTGTGTTTGCTCATTTACAAAAGTTAGACTATAGAACTAGTATACACAATATTCTTAACGGGAATTATAGAAACAAGATGCATTGGGTAAAATCTTCCATCTAGACATGTAAAGCCATTAACATACTTCAATTCTTCCCATGCGGAAAAAAAAAATAGAATCAGACAACAGAGAGCTTTCTTCCAAATGTTCCAATATTTAAGGAATGAATTCTTCCAAATGTTCCAATATATAAGGAAGATGCCATCCATCAAACAAAAATTTACCTTCTTCATATTCTTTTACCCTCTGCTCTACTTCCTCAACATCTGCAGATTGCCGTAATATACCTTCAACCTTGGTACCTGTGAAAACAGAAAATTTATAGCCAAATTCAGTTAAACCAAAATCTAATCATCTCTGCACCCATTTAGCATCTTCAGTAAGGACTATAATGCACACCTTATTAACAAATTTAATATGATTCTAAGATTATCCACCTTTCCACCAGTTAAAATTTGACTTTGGATCATTCTTCTTTCTTATTAGAAAGCTTTCTTACTATAAAAAGGAAACTAGACCAGAAAAGTAACAGCAAATGATGAAAACTATCCATGATCCCAGGAAGACAGATGGTTTTTGAGCTAAATGATACTAAAATAACCAAATATATCACATAATGACTTCACTGTGTAACCAAGACCAAAGGGCTTCTCAATGTTATTCTTACACGATACCATTTCCAGGGGATCAGTGGTGGACTTACCATACTTCTCAAGAAATTTCAGTGCCTTCTCAAGAAAGGAAGGGCCTCCATCTATATCTTCTAAGGCAAGCAGAATTGGTCTCCCAACAACAAAAGATTTAACAGGGCGTTTATCCTTCCCTGAATGAAAAGTAAACTGCTTAAAAAATAATGAAAATGAAACAGATCAATATTCATCTGCACATTGAAAATGAAACTCAATAAGTCTTGGCAGATAACACTAAAGAGTGAACTAACATTGATGGAAAGACCCTTCAAAGGAATCACTTGCGTCATTCCGGAAAATGCCATCGTGTCCCATCACCAAAGCAGCACTAGGCGCTTGTGCAAGAGCATGCTCAAGCGCAGTCTTCCACTCGTACAAATCCTCTGATGTCTCTGCCTAAAGTAGAAAGGTTGGGGCTTAATAGAGAAAAATTCAATTGATGTATGACTCAGGCACATGTACAACTGTTCAACAAGATTGCATTTATTTTGGGTGCAGGGAGATTCCATATACACTTATTGTGAGTGGAACAACTCTACACATAAAATATGAGTTATTTGTCAATCTAAGAAGATAGCATGCCTCACCAATTACTTTTGGAAAAGAAAAAAGGATGCCTATTAGAAAAAAAAGGGGAAAAAAGAAATATGCCTCATCAAAAATAGTTTCAGAAAAACAACTCAACAGAGATGCTATAATTAGCAAATTCTATACTCGGAGACTATAGATTATGGAATACAAGACGTATTGATAGACTTACCCATAGAGGCTTATAAAAAAACTAAAATGTATAGAAAGATATTAAGAAAGACTTACTCAGATACATCACAAGTTCTGATTTCTGAGAACATTTCTCAATGCAGAACAGTAGGGATGGGGGCTGGGGGGAGGAGTATCTGATCAAGGAGAGGTGGAGAGGTAGAGAGGTAGAAGCACCTTAAGTGTAAAAGCTCGTCCATCGCGTCCATCTGGAAACAGTACAGTCAATAGCTTTTTATCTTCTCTGACAACAACACTGAACAGCAAGCAGTTGTCAGTAGAAAGAGAACTCACAAATCAGATGAGCAGAATAGATGCGTGTATTACCTCCCTGAATTATTTAAGTCGATCCCCCCCAAAGTTAGATTCACTTCACCACCTCGCTGAGGAAGTGTGCTCTACATGAGGAGCATTAATTGTAAGCATCTATGGACAGAAATTCAACTTGACATCTATAACTAGTAGACTTGATGATCAAGTACACAAAATAAGACATGGTAACTAACCACCAAAAGTTTAAGAGAGTCTCGGCAAGCTACAAGCGAATATATCAATAGAGAAAAACTAGATGACAAATAAAACCAGAAACACGATTCCGCGTTTTCAGGAAATCCATTTGATAAATTGGCAATGATAAAGAGATGTTTTGGCTTCAATACGTCAAGGTCATTCACATCCACAAAGGACAAAACGTTAAAATCAAACTATTCAGATGGAATTGGTATTTGGACTCAAATCTGCCACAAATTACGTGAAGAATGCCCAGTTGATTATATGGGAAGGAAGACAAGTCGAGCAAATATTTACAAATAATATGCATTGAACAAGTTCATTTTGAAAGCTCAACAGCAACATAAAAGAATGTGGATAAACTCCAGCAACCGAATGAAGGAGCTAAAAGGTATTCAACTTTCTCAAAACTAGCAAGGATCATTTACTTCCATAAAGTATTTGTGGAACTACGCAACAGCCATACGGGCTAGGAGTTTCTCAAAGAGCTAAGCATCATATAAATTTTCTCCGTTACTATGTTGTTAAGAATGTGCCTCCTAAACTTAGAGTTAAGCTCTACAAAATGGTGATCAGACCAGCGATGTTATATGGGATGGAGTGTAGTTGTAATACCTCTTACATGTCTTGCACTTAGGATCAGAGTACTAGATCAACACTTAGAGAAAATTTCAGAAAATTAGCTCAGACCAGGACCACGAAGGGGTCCACGATCTGCGGAACTGGTCCACGAGTCGTGGAACCAACCAGTAAATTCCCAGTTTTCCGCGAACCAGTCCATAAGTCGTGGAATGGATTCACGACTCGTAAACTAGGTCGTGGAAATTAGAGTTCAAATTTCAGATTTTGCAAAGGCATTCCACGATTGACAGGCGAGCCATGGAATGGTTCCACGACTCGTGAACCCTGTCGTGGAATGCATGTCCTGACATCATAAAATTCGACCATTTAGTTCACGACCCATTCCACGAATTCGTAAGACCCTCCGTGAAACCAAGTCCAAACTCAAACTTTTCCCATTCAAGTTCCACGACTCATTTCACGGTCCCTGGAATGGGATCACGGACCGTGAACCCACTCATGGAAAGTGACCAGACCATTTTTCTAAGGGCTTTTTGGAAACTTTCAATTCATTAACCTTGATACTACGTTATTCTAAGCTCTTCTAGGTCCATATAAATACCAAATACTTAGAAAATATTACTTTTTTCTCATTCTCAAAGTCTGAAGATTTAACCATTCAGACTTCTCTCCGAATGCTAGGGTTTTCCACATAATTCCTTCAAGTTCTTGCAATTTCTTCTGGGATAAATCCTTACCAGGTACGCAAGCTATTCAGTAGTGGATTCCTTTCATCCCCACTTCCGAAACTACCTTCAAGTAGTTGTTGAATTATTCAGGACTAGAGTTTATTTAATCAACTTTTATGAATTATAAACTTTTTTGTGTCTATAAGGTTTAATGCATGATTTCTATGACCGATACAATTTCCATGATATATTACAAGTTGCCCTGAACTAGATTAAGCTTTTCATGAATTTTTATGTTTATACTAAGTATCCCATGATTCCTTTTCAAGAACTGCTTATTATGAACTCCATAGTCAAGGATTATCTAAAGTATCATAATTTACATGATTTAACATGGAATTCACGAACAATCAAAATAAACAAGTTTACAAGTTATCATGAGTCTCAGTGTACATGCATGTATTTTGGGAGAATTATTTAGCTCCGAGAGGATTATTCCTCAAACTATGTTGCCCCCATAAGTTAAACAAGATACCCAGGTGGCCTAGCCCAAATTGGGTTGCCCAAGAGGCATCTATGATCGATCATATCATGTTCATCTTTCCTTTATACACTGGCAAGGTATAAAGGGGCTCTTCCAGCTTGCACCCAATACGTTGGATATCATGCGTTCACGTGACATATGTCAGTTAACGAAAACTCCCAACTTGTTTCAAATTGAACCGTTTACTTCGTTGTGATTATATCCTGATTTCACAATTGAAGTATGATTTCAAGCATGACTACAGTTTTATGACATGTTTACATGATTTACTTACTAAAGCTTCATGATTCATGATTTATAGCTCATTATCCCTATATATATATATATATATATACATACACACTATTATGTTATAATATACTTATCTTGTGTACCAGTATATTCAATTTACTGACTATGTTTGCACGGCATCCTTTTGTGATACAGCTCCAGGTGTTCGAAACCAATCTTAACTAATAGGCGTTCGGTAGCTCCAGCTCGCTAGACTTTTAGGGAGTCCTCATTTTTCGGGGACACAGGATACGTAGTGCTTCTAGCTTACTTATCTTTATTTTGTTTTCAACTTTAGTTCTGAGTTCACCAGGGATATGTCCTAGCAACTCTTCAGACAGTATGTCAAAGGTTTTCCGACAACAGTATAGTACTCAGCTATCAGTTTTGGGTTCCTTGTTATTTAACATTGTTTGGCTATTGCTCTATTCTTTATTCATGACAGGAAATGGTTTAGTTTATGCTTCCGCACAGTCTGTTTATGCTTATATTTCATGATTCAAAGCAAGCATGATCCAAGGGTTAGCTTAGAGTAACTTGTGACTCCTGAGCATCCTATTACTTCCAAGGGGTAGCTTCGGGGCGTGACAGTAGACCAGTCAAGAACTCCCAATGTCCAAAGGATAAAGATGGTAGAGATGAGTATGTTGTGATCGATGCCGGGGTTTATAAGAGAGATACGATTAGCAATGAGGTTATCTGAGACAATGCAAGAGTGACTTCCATGGAAGACAAGATGGGAAAAGTGAGATTGATATGTTTCGGGCATGTGAAGAGGAGGAGCATTGATGCCCTAGGGCAGACGTACGAAAGATTGGCTATGAATAGATTCAAGAGTGGTAGAGGTAGACCAAAAAATATTGGAGGAATGAGAGAGCAGTTACAACTTTTCGTGGATATAACCCTAGATAGGAAGGCGTTGAGGACACAAATTAAGTAAAACGTTAGCAAGTAAGAGTATATCCATGTTACTAGGTAGGAGAGCTTTGTTTGCTGATTTGTACTAATTTCTAGTTTTCGGAGTTCTGGTGATGTTCGTTTTGGGTAGAGCGATTGTAGTTTTATCTTGTGGCAGTTTTGTTTCTGTTATTATCTGTTGTTCTGTTATTACATATTTTTTCTTGCTCTTACATCATGTTTTTTTTAGATTGTTTTGTCTTGAGTCAGGGATCTATCAGAAACAGCCTCTTTACCTTACCTCCGAGTTAGTGGTACGGATTACGTATCCTCAGCCTTCCTCGACCCACTTTGTGGGAGTATACTAGGTATGTTGTTGTTGTACTATATAGCTAAGACTTTCATTTTTGGAGAGATCAAGATAATTTTATCAAACACCACACCAAGATGGTGTCAAAAACTAAATATATATAATATTAGGTAGCACAACCACCATTTTCTATCAATTTAACCGAGAGTTCATTACATGCTAAAATCTTCTCTTAAACCAAAAGACCAGGTTAAGGGGGAAAAAACATCTTTAAACACATTCATATCCACTCTCAGTATTAGGGAATGATCTCTCGTGCCATATATTTTCTGGTTCTAGCACGGGACTCTGTATTAGCCTGTTCCCCTTAGCAGTCCTATGAAATCTCACACTAGTGATTGTCTTCGCCATTGTCCTTAGCTTTACCAAGATACATCAAACAAAGGAATTGTGAGATTTGGCAGCTATGTAAAGACTAGGGAACATGTGAGACATGATCTATGTCTTTCTCCATTCCTTATAAAGAAATACCAATCCATCACTACCCTCCTCCTCTACCTTGGAGGACACTTTTTCCACGTCTACCCCTCCTATGACGTCAATGGCTAGCTCCCCGTAATAAGACCTCACATTTTGGCAATCCTTCCCCACAGCGTTCCATCATCTCCGCCTCCTGTACAGCCCTCCTAAAAGTAATATCCCAAGAGATACCTTGGTTTTATCTCCTAGTTTTAAAGAAGTAATCCTTGGTCTTCTATCCTTGTAGTCAAATAGAATAGTACTCCTATCATTTATCACTCTACACATAGCGGATATGATTCCCAGTGATTAGCCAGTTTTAATGACCTAGAGGAATGCTCCTCTAGAGGTGTTTCTCGCGAATATTGGATTCTTCTACCATTACCCATTCTAAGTACCTTGTATTGTGAAAAATTATCTTTTCCCTTAATAATATCCTTCAATAAAAAACTCCAAGAGAATTCATTACCTCTTTTCATAACAAGCCATCTATGCTAATCCACATTAAGTAGTTATATCCTCTCGGTAATACATTCTCCTCATAGGCAAATCTTCATAACTATTGCCTACATGATGCCAAGTCAAATATTGACAATGGTCGAATCCCAGCACACCATGCCCATTCATTCATTGAGGCCTCTATTATCTTCCAATGAACCAAATGGTACTACTTTTTGCTCCCTCCTCTAGGTCACACAAAAAAGTACCTCATCATCCAATCCCTCCTCTAGGTCACACAAAAAAGTACCTCATCATCCAATCTACTTTTTTGTTCCCCTCTTTTTCATCCCACAAGAAGTGCCATATCGATTTCTCCAACAGTCCAACTTATTTGGTACTGCTTGGCATATAAAACAGAAATCATGTAAATGTTGCTATTTTAGGTAAAATGGATTTCACAAAAATAATTCTCTCCCTTGGACAGATATTGTATATTTAATCCACTCAGCCTTTTACCACAGGTGATTCCATAAATCTCTATCTTCAACCTCTCCCCTAAACTGTAGTTCTAAGTAGGTCATCAGTAAAGTCGTCACCTTATAGCTTTGTTGTTACAACTTGAAGAGGACTATATCCCTTAATGGCTAGTGCAAGGCTAATTGTTCCTCGACTATCAGGAATAAATCTTGAAGCAATGCAATTGACATTTCCGTCATTTCTTAACAAGAGTTTTCTATTTTAAGTATCAACGTTGCTTTTTTCAATTAAAAAAACGATGCCACTTGAGATAATTAATTTCTCAGCCACTACAAAGAGAAAAATTAAAACAAATGGAGATGCCTGGAAATTCTTAAACTAATGCAATCCTACTTCACGTTATGTACTCTCCAAAGTAATTAATAAACATTCTTGTTGTTACTCTTTCAAAAGCATATCAAACAAGTATCTTACATTGTCTTGAACTTGTATGAAAAGAAACCATCTTCAAAAAGATGATTGAAGAAATAATCAAGTGTTGGCATCAATGTTGGAAACACCGACCGTTTATATATATTTCTTTGATCAACCACGCTGCAATCCCAAACTGATATTTTTTATAAATTAATACATTTTATTGATATAAATGGGGCATCCCGCACACAAGCAGTACATAAAAGGAGAGACTTTCACACAAAAATATGATCCTCCACTAAATGGCATACCAACAGTTTATAATAATCAGGATCTCATGGGCAAAAAATGATCATAGTTATGAACATCATAGAAGTCACTCTAACATCAAAAAACTTGTTTGGCTACAAACTTTGCATGGGGTAGTGAACAGTAAGTTCTCTATGTGGTTTCTCATCAAATGAAAGTCAGTATCAGGATAAAAGCACTAACAGGATCATTTTTGAAGAAGACCAAAGATGTGCGTGTAAGGATGAACCAGCGCTTTTTCCAAGACTTCCAACCTAGTCCTGCAGAAAGTAAAAATAGGAGTCTAAAGCGAAAAAGTAATTTCATACCGAAAAATGAATAAAAGCACAGAAGAAAGCGACCAATTACCTCGTGGATCAGAAAGTTATACAGCATGGGACATACCTTGCCTAAACTAAAGAGAAGCCAAAAAGACTAATTTATCACAGGCACAGGGAGGAATATAGCGGTCTTGAAGATTCAAAGTCTTTGTACAACCCAAAAACAGATAACTGTTACACGCATTATTCCCTTCCAAACAGCTTTTCCCTCCTAACAGATTTTTTTTATTCTCGACATCGATCTGCATAAAATCCCTAGAGTCCCTCTGAGGAACTCTATCGATCTGCATAAAATCCCTAGAGTCCCTCTGAGGAACTCTGTTTCCAAGTAAATCTTCATCTATTTCCCTACCTAATTAAATTCTGTTCCATCTAACATTCAAATTCACTTATTTACTTTATGTGTAGAAACTTGCAACTACCCCCTTTTACCTCATTCTCTCACTCATCCATTGTTCCCTTTCCCATCTGGTACTTCAGAAAACAAATTCCAACTTCATCAAAAAATTGAAAATCTTCGTCCTTCCTCAGATTTTCAAAATAGCTAAAACAATTCCAAAGTTTGCTACTAAACCCAAGTTTAAAAACTTGATAAATCAATTCTGTTTCTAAACAAAATCCTCGGGATGCCCCCTCTTACAAAAACAATGTTTTAGATTTTTTTTTTTGCTCCGACTAGCTTATATTCTATTGTCATCCCAGTGCGGAGATGTGATAGGTTATCTATGAATGGATTCAAGAGAGGTTGAGATAGACCAAAGAAGTACAGGGGAGAGATGATTAGACAGGACATGGCGTAGTTGCAACTTAGTGAAGACATAACCTTAAATAGGACAGTGTGCCAAACATAAATTAAGGTAGAAGGTTAGTATGTAGGAGCGCGTCCATACTAGTAGGTAGGAGTGCATTGTCTTGTTGTATTTACTAGTAGTCGTAGTACTACGCTTGTAGTTTCTTGTTCATCAATTTTTTTTATATTCGTTTTGTGTAGTTCAATTATAGTATTATTTTGTTGTAGTGCTATTCTGCTACAATCGGTTCTTTGGTTACTATTTGTTGTCTCTTGCAATTCTATCACGTCTTTTTCTAGATTGTCTTTTTTAAAGCTAAGGATCTATCATAAACAGCATCTCTATACTCTACCCTCCCAAACCCCAATTTATGGGCCTACACTGGGTATCATGTTGCAATCCCTGTTATCTCCTCTCTCACTTCCTTCTTCCATGTAATTTCCTCCTTTTCTAGCGTGCTTTCTCTCTTCCTCCACCCTTTCTTGATTTTCCAACTTATCCATTAACTCCTCCATCTTGACTTCCCACTTTTCCAAAGACTTCCTTGTTCCATCGTCTTGGAATCTTTTTCAAACTTTTCAACTTTTCTACAATTTAATTAGTCTAATATTACGAACAATTAGTTTGACGCAAGCTTGAGCACTATCGTTATGAATTTCCTACCTACCACGAGAAAATCAACAAGATTGTAATAGTTAACAAACTCAAAGAACTCTTCCATTTCCATACTAAATGATTCACACTCCACCCTCTTCTTTAGGAACCTTATTGTATCAAAGTGTCTCCAAATCTCACAAACAACAAGAACTTACAAATGTAATCACGCTGAGGACGTGAGGTTTACACAGACCTTAACCTTATTTTTGTGGGTCTCCAAACCTTATCTTATCAAAAAGATTTTATTGAAGTGTCTCCCCTTAAAATGCTTCAGTTATATCATGTTATGGTATAAACAAAAGCAAATTCCTTCCAAAACTCCTTTGACCCTTCCCACAGTGGTCCTTACATTCCTTAAAGCCTAATCTGATAGTACTTCCCCAACCTTTGAAACAACATTATAGATAATAAACTCTCCCTTCTTTTATCAAGAGAGAAACTCTCCTTTGAAATCCATTATTTCCAGCTTTCTCACATCCCACAACGACATAATTCCCCTATGCACTTCCTCTTGTCGTGATTACCTTGTATTTATTTTTATTTTTTTAAAACTGGTAAGTTGATTACCTTGTATTTCACCAGCCCCTTTGTATATATTCCCAATTATCACGTCACATATTGATTCATTTTGGTTACCTAAAATGAAAATAAATCTATCAATCATTCCTTCAAATCTACTTTGGACATGAACCTTCTGCCCCGCATTTCAAGATTTTTCTTGATGAAAAAAAGCAATTCTATTAACTATTAATTAAGGATTTTCAGTATACAAGCACACCAAAAATTTAAAATAATATTTTAGATCCATGGATAACTTTCTTACTTATGGATCCTTCTTTTCGAAATCATCCCCCCCACCCCACCCCAATCTCTCTTTCATTTGCCTCCCGTACACTACTATATTCCCTTCTTCCTTTTTACCCCAACCCTTCGTCAACGAAAGTCCATTTCTATAAAATGCCAATCAACAAGTCACCAGCCTCTCCTTGATACCTTCCTCGGATACCGCTAGAAATTCCCTAAGCTCAAGTTTCTTAATACCCATCCACTATGTTATCTCTCATATTGCGTATTTAAATTGTATTTATTTCATAATCTATGTTGCTCGAACTCTAAAAAAAGTCCTTGGGTGTCTTTCAGCCCATCAAACATAGTGCATTTTGGATGAACCAATAGGGGTATAGATAGAGATATAAAAAGTTTCTCCCCTTGAATCGCACAACTAGTTGTAGAGCTTCTTTTTTCCTTTCCTCTTTTCTTTTCGTCTAGACTCCAAGCATAAAAATCAAGTAGTCTAGTATGTTCATGATAGGTATCTTAGTCTTTAAATTGGTCGAAACAAGTCAAGCTTTGTTTTTTGAGATTTTTGACATCGTTTGTCTTCAAAAGAAGAAGAGTGTGCCCACCCAAGGATTTCTTACTACCTCGCACGACATGTTCTCTGATTTCCGATCCCATATCCAAATGTTATCACAGCCATGACTAGCATCCTTCTAATTATCAGCTACGACGAAGTGTTCTTTCAATGTTAGATCCAAAGAGATAGACCAAAGAGAAAAAAATGCCCTTCATTCAACCTTAAAGTCCATTTTAGCAAGTAAATGCTTGACAATGTTTTAAGTTGACAATGTTTTAAGTTATTTGTGTGAGATAGAGCAGTCAAATCATCACGGACCAGCATAATATCCAATTATAAGAAGGTACTAGGGAAATAAAAAACATCAGTAACCTTTGGAAGAGATGAATAGTGGCCCACTCTTGAAAACCTGCAGAGTATTACATAATTAAAACTCCAGGGGCAAGAAAATTAATAGTAATGCATTTTCAAAAGCATTTACATCTAACAAACTCTTTTGGAGAAAGTATGGGTAGAGAGTAGAGACGATGAACAATAAACGAGACATAATGTTTATAGGCCTCAATAATGACATCCTATAACTTTGAAGTTTATCATATTTCTACATGAAGTCATTACAAACAAGAGAAATTTGTAACCCCAAACGGAAAAAGTAGCATTTTAGACTACGGAGGAATTGGGTTACCATCCGTAAGTTTCTAAACTAAAACAATGAATTTCTTCAACAACAGCAGCATAGACCCTACCCCTACTTTGCGAGGAAGAGAGGTTGCTCTTGATAGACCCTCGGCTCTATGAGAAGTAATTCATAATAGTTCAAAAAAGAAATGACCAAAGTAGAGTCGTCATGGCAAAATATACCAAGAGCATGACAAAGCAGTATGGAAAAAAACCAGTAACTATAATAAAATACTAAGATAATTGAAGTACAAAAATAACAAAAAGTAGCAGAAAATTAAAGGACAAGAAAATACAAGAGTAATACTACAAGTAACTAGTAAGGAAGAAAAATGGGTGCTCAACTACCTACTAACCTTCTACCCTAATATGTGTCCTCCATAACCTACTATCTAAGGTCATGTCCTCGGGTAAGATGAAACCACGCATTGTCCTATTTAATCACCTCTCCCAATAAATTAAGCAACAATAGAAGAATAAGAACATGAATAAACAATCGAGGAAACAATAGAACCTCATAAAGCACGACTTCCTACAACCAAAGACTTAGCTTGATAACCAAAAACAGAGATAAGAACTTGGTAATCAAAAGAAGAATTCAACTATGGAATTGTTGAAACAAAAAGATTTCATCTCCATAGTTATTTAGCTACAATGCCCTCATGTGCGCAAATCCTTCTCTCAAGAAAGTCATAGAAATAGCAAAGGCACT
>JBDJHY010000001.1:3267898-3280122 GCA_039654485.1 Withania somnifera | reverse complement strand
AATTATCATTTGGGGATTCATAGTTTACCTTTGGCTACATTTTCTCAAGGATTTTAAGAAATGTTCAGCACCTCAAATAACCTTTTTTTTTCAACAACCCATAAATCATAATTACAAGAAAACAACAAACAAGGACACAACATGAACAAACTATAACAACCCAAATCATTATCAATTTAACACAATTCTACAACAACTTGATCCATTATTAAGCGTGTAAATTGGGGAAATCTCTATAGAGAAAATTGCGAGAAAAAACTAACCTTCGCATTTGTGTATTGTATAGTTAAACCCATCATTAGGTAATGACGAAAATCCCATTTTGTGTAATTAACAACCAATTTGATTTGATCCTTATTTACCTTATATATATATTTTTTTCTCAAAATAGGAAAGGTGCCACACAAATTGAGACGAAGGGAGTGTTTACTAATTTTATTTTAGCATTTAACCTATCTTTTTTATAGTAGCTCTACCATGTGTTAATCCTTCAATTGATGAGTGACATTAACGATATAATATATTCAGATATTATATTTGTTAAAACTATACACAGGATAATACAATACAATATAATATAAAACGGTAAGTAAAAATCATTCAAACAGAGTGTAAAAAAAACCAAAAAAGGCCAATTTAACATAATATTACAATAGATAAAATTGTGGGTAAAACTAAGGGCTAACCTTAAGGATGGATGACTACTTGCCTCGGAGAGAAACTCAAATTTGGGAAATTGAATAGTGAAGACTTCACTTTTTCTACTAAAATAAAACATGGCGGGCAAATCTTCCGGCGCTTCCATTTTATTGGGCCAAGCTTGTTGCCCTTTGGACCATGGGCCAAAACTATGGATTTTACTAATGGGCCTCCGAATTAGAATTTTAGTTTGCTCAAGTAGCCCCTTTTGATGCTATTGGCCCTTGTTCATATATATATATATATATATATATATATGAGAAAATTTCACAAATGGTGGCACTTTGATGCCTATTTACTCAACATAGTGTCCGTTTGACTAATTACCAAACGTTAAAACAATTATGAAATTATGCCTATTTACATTTGCACTGTATTACTAATATAACTTTCAGAAAATTCAGCATCACTAATATAGCTTTCTGAAATTCGTGAGGTATCACAAATAACAATTCACTCTATTTTAAAACCTTTTAAGAACCCGAAGAATGAGAAAAGAAAATTACTACTAGCAAACCTTAGACCATTGTATTAAGTTTCTCAATGGAACTTAAGCGAATTCAACCTCACAAAAGTTTGCTCATACAATAGTCTAAAGTTCCAAATTGAACTTGTAAGACTCCAACTAATGGCCAAATTTAAATTTTGGTAAAAACTTTGAACATACAGTTTTGTGGTTAATTTAATTTCTTCTACAACAAAGCATTTTACACTTTCAAAGTGTGACAGTAGCTAGTAAAACCTATTTTATTGTCTAATATTTTTTCTAACATAGCAAAAATATACAATCATAGACATCACTGTTTGAGGAGAAAAGTATAGTACATTATTGGGACAAGCAATTTACACTTGTGGCATGTGAAACAGAAAAACTAGAAACAAATAATCTATGTAGAAGCATTAAGCCTCTTTAATATCGACTTCAAATTGAACACTACTAAGCTAATGCGCCCACAGATAGCTCCTTACAGACTACCAAATATATCGGCCGTCACACTGAAACGGGAGAGGCTAATAGTTGGTATTCTATGGCGTTTGTGGATGTAGCACAGAAAGGGAACATTTGATGGGACGGGGTGCTTATGTTGGAAGGATAAGAGAGAAGTAGGACATTTCCATACTTAGTAACCAATGCATATTCATCTTCAAGAAGCAGACCTTTAACTTCATATAAGCATCATATTGTTAAAGTCATCGATGTTATTGGACCATGTTGATTGTTCAGAAGAAAGGAGCGAGGTATCTCCCGCAAGTATCCATCCTCTAAAAGGAAAACTCGCTCAGCCATTAGAACTGTTTCCAAGCAGTGAGCAATTACTAGTACCTGCACATGAAGAGTGACGACAATTAGAATTGACCTGATAGAAAGGTATCGTCAGTTATTCTTGGCAATTAATGTGTCATCACTTAGCAAACTTTTAAACCAGAACGGCTAAGACACCTCTAGTGCCAACAAAGTCAAATTTCTCATATCTCACGCGTGATTTCAACAGCTCCCAGTGAAGGATGTTTGCTAGACAAGAACAAAGATTCCTCGGCAAAGTATGATACATGACAAATTTAAAATAAGCCACGACTTTAGTTCTTGCATTCACATGTAAAAATTTATACAGTGGAGAAATTTAAAAGAGTAAGGGCAAGGCCTAAGAGGTATCCAGACAATTTTACTCTCTGGAGCAACAGTATCTAACTCCATCAGCAGTCAGATGAGAACTAGCTGATTAGTAGAGGACAATTGGGAGTTGGCCCAGTGGAAAGAGGAGAGGGAAGATCAGGTTCCCTTGTTTGGGAGTAGGGGAAGGAAATTTTTTTGAAAAATATAGACTGATATTTTATTTTTTTGAGAAAGCAAGAAAATTAATAGAGAATGATATTTTATCATTAGAGCTTCTCCAATGAGCACAACATCAGACAGAAGGGAGGAGTCAAAAGCCATTTACACCCCTTCCAGCTGTATTGCGAGATTCTCTATCTTGCGGAGACTCTAAATCTCTGTCCTCATCACTCATCTACTGTTGGAGGAACCCCGCTTTACCAGAATAGACATTTGCTTTTGATAAATAAGATTTGTATTTATTTGCAGTCCATATGCTTCATCATTGTTATAGGTTCCCAAAATACAAAGTAAAAGATGAAAAGAGGAAACCTTAAACCAGAAACAACATACTCATGGTACATTGTACATAACCCAGAGGGGGAAAGCAAGGCCTATCACCAGGGCGAGGCAAGATAAACTTAAACTCACAGAAAAAATAGTATTTTCTAAAAAAGGAAGCAAAAAACCAATATCTAGGAAACTATCTACATTAGTAACCTCAAAATCCCGGCCTCCGAAAGCCAGGAGAGGAGAGGTCAGAATTTGCATAGAGAATGTAGCACTCCCCACCTGGTACACCTCTGCCTAGTAAGAACCAGAAGGGGAAGAAGGAGATGAGGGAAAACCAGAAGAAGTAGATGAGGGACAGCTAGAAGTAGACATACTTACTGTTTACGTTAGTAGAATATTGGAAAAGGAGCAAAAAGAAAATGCTAAGGCAAGGAAAATCTCTGATAACATGAAGAACAAAAAAGGAGAATTAGAAACGAGGAAGAATAAGAAGGAAAAAGGTTGGAATCCCCAAAAATAAATGGGGACTGTTGAAATATTCTGGTAAACCCAAGAATTGTAATTATGACTTTTTGGCAGAAGGCCCGCTGAAGAAAGTGATACGTCTCCATAAAAATTATGTCACGTGTCAGCAAAAATGAGAGATGGTGACACGTGTCAGTAAAAGTAGGAGATGGTAACACGTGGAAAGAAAAAATGGAAAAATCTAATCGACCTAATAAAAACTCTTGCCTTACCCTTATTCAAAAAAGAACGGAAGTAACAGATTGGGAGTAACTCGTCCTATCAAAGGGCGACGAAGAAAAGGGCGAAATACCCAAAATATTGATCACCTCGATAATAGGGGCAACAAGCCACCCCTGCTGTAATACGATTTCGGACCGGTCACTACGGTCATGGGCTAGCCTGTCTAAAACACAGCTTCTTACCTCGACAACGAATTATCTCAGTTCCCCCTAGAACCCCAGGAGGGACTTCGGCGAGCCAATCTAAAGGCACAAATCAAGCTCTGTGGACCTCACCTCGGGAACACCCCTCTCATCCCCACGCAAAGACACCAGTCGAGTGGCGTAAACACACACATCGACTTCGGGGGGCTACTGTAGAATAGCGGTAACAAATGATAATAGTAATTAATGATTGCTAGTAATGGCATAATAAATGGAGAGTAACGGTAGGATAATTACCATGACCATTGGGGGAATCTTTCTCACTAATAAGGCCACGATTGTTGCAAAGAAAGTGGCAGTGACCACTACGGAAGTTATATCCCATTTACCGCACCCACTAGGGTGGCTGTTACAGGAAATCGCTATAAAATTCCCAAGGGAAGAAAGACAAAGGTACGCTCACTATACTACTCAAAAATCCTATTGAAATTCTCTTATCCCTAAGTACTAACTTAAGCATCGGAAAACTACCCGGGACCACCTTGGGCTTTGTTTTGCAGGCACTAACTCACATATTGTTGTTGATCATAGTCACCAAACATATTTATTTTTTGTGCTTGTGTTGGTGATTTTTTAAGACTCATCATATATAAAATTAAATAAAAATATCCTCAGTTACTAGGTTGGAAAAAATGTCTTTCTCGTCAGTAGTATGATTTAAAAATATCTCTATTAAGTAATAGATCAAAATGTCTTTTTTCAAATAAATATAGTATGATTTCTTTTTTTAAAAAAAAAACACATTCTTTTCCTAATACTAATTTTTTTTATCAGTAAATGCTTGTCTTATTTCAATTCGAAAAAATTAGAAAATAAAAAATATTTCGCACTTTATTACGATTTATTTTATTGTTATCTAAATGAAAATTAATGACGGTTGCAACGATCTCACATATATTGACCAACTAAAATAAAATGAAAGAATTAGTTTTGTTCAAACTCTTCCAACTTTTACCAAGTTCATCTAGAGTTTCATCATAAATTTGAATCAGATTACTTAATTATCTGTTTTGATTAAAAATTGATTAGATTTTGATGGTCATAGCCAAACTCTCTCAACTTTTACCAAGCCTTAATTAGTGTTTGAACATAGTTTTTTGATAAAATTATAAAAATTTATTATCAAATATCTGTTTGACCATGAACTTTGAACAAATTTTGAAAATTTGACGAGTTTTTGGGACTTTCACTCACAAAACTTTAATTTTTTTAAAATAAAATATATGTCCGAATACAACTTTAAATTTTAAAATCACAATTTTATAAACTCAAACTTTTAAATTTCAACTTCAAAATTTAGGGCGGTCAAAATGAGATTGATAGTTTCTCTCATTTTTCTCTCTTTTTGCTTCCCTTCCCTTTCTCTTCCCAATACCTCCCCAACAAAGGGACTTTAACAAAAGTGAAGTTGGGCCAGTGCAGGAAGAAGCTATTTTGGGCTGGACTGAACCCAGTCCAACAATTTAGCAACAATAAGCCCAACTTTTGTTTGATCCAAGTGAAAATAAAGCATTTTTATTCAGAATAATATAATTTAAATAAATGGTAAGCTACATAAAAGACATAATTATAGGAACCAATTATAATTCTCATACGACTAATTTTCGATATTACGTTTTGTAAAATTTTTTTTAATGCACGATATATAAATTGAATCGCGATACATGCCACTTTTTTTAATGCACAATACATGAATTCGGGTTGCGATACATTTGTCAACGGCGTATTTAGCTTGAATTGCGATCCAAGTTATGTGTCGTGACCCTAGTTATGTATCACACATTAAAAAAAACGTAAAACTCAGTGTATCTGAGACACATTTGTCGGCAGAGTATTTAGCATATATCGCGATCAAAATTTTGTATCATGCATTAAAAAAATAGTATATGCCGTAATTATTTAAAAATGATGGGATAGGGAGTAAATATGATAAGGATGTATGAGTACGAAATCGACCAAAGATCAATTCCCTTTTTATTTGAAAGTATTGACTATATCCCAAATTTGAGCTTCGTGTTACTCTTTTAAAGTGACATGGGCATCCCCGTTGAATTTATTCATATCATGGATACTAATAAGAATTCAACCATTAAGACAAAAAAAAATTACTTTAGAGGAAAAAAAAGAAGCAAAAATTAAAATAAAAATACCATTTGATTCATTGAATTACCTAATTTATCCTTCAATAAAAGTTTTAATGTCTTAGATTTGAACACCTATGGATAAAAGTTTTTGTTAAGACAGAACCTCAAAAATTAATCCCTCAATGCGTGCATTCTAATATAAATGCCAGTCACCATATAATAATATATATTTTTTTTCATTCGTTCTGTGCAATTTTATTTTGAAAAGAGTATAATATATTTGTATTTATAAAAATTGTTCAATTTTAAATTATTTTTATTGAGAAGTTTTATAGTCATGCAAATTCTAACATACAAACACAAAAATCTTTTACTTTCACATGATATGACACAGGTTTCAAGTATCTTTTGAAATTTCGTGATTAATCAATTGAAACACATGATACATTTTGTCTTTGCTATCAACAGTTGTGATAGGACAGACAGGAGAATCCATCCTTAACCAAAAATTTTTTATTCGAGCTTAAAAGAGAAAAAAAATTCGTAAAAAAAAATTATTTTAAATTTATCACACGCAATATAAATCAAAATTAATTTAATCAATGAATACCAACAAATAATTTAGCAACAAGAGTACATAAATTTGTCTTTTTTCAAACTAAGAATGTTCTTGGAATTTTGGGTTATTATCAACTTTATGTGGCGACTTTAGTACACGACTAATATGAACAACTGATTACCAAAGAAAAAGTCCAAGGTGATGTGCCTAGTTTTTCCTTCATTACCCTTTTTTTTAAAAAAATTGAGATCGATATTTATATTAAAATTTAATTAATTAAAGTTCGTGCATTGCATGACTATTTATGAAGTTAATGTTTTAATATAATTTTTTTAATTCGATTTTGAAATTCACCACAACTCAAGTTGTTTACTCAACTATGTACCTTTCACTTTTTCTTTTTTTTTTTTTTTGGAATAGTACTCATATTATCTTTTTTTTTTTTTTTTTACATTGGTGTGTTGGACTAGTTTGAGTCATGTCATCAGTTGTATTGTTATGTTTTTGAAGTTTTGTAGCTCATTTTTGTACTTTGCCTCAATTCATTTGGATTTATGCCCAAGGAGAAGCATTTCTTATCAAAATTGCATATTTAATTAAGCGTAAAAGAATTTTATTCATCGTGTAACAATTCGTCATAATAATTAACAGCCTTCCGTTGCTTTTTTTTTTTCTTTCTAAAATATCATCTCCTTATCTGATCCTCCTTTGATAAAAAATTAATTATATATATTAATAAAGGTTAAACTTCTTTGAATTAATTTATGTATATTTTTTAAAATTTTAAAACCGCTCATGTAGAAGGTTCATATTTTTCTAACTACATTCGAGAAGAATCGATAGCTACATATATAACATAGTAAAAGAAAGATGACAAAGAACAAGTAGTGAGCAAGTGCGTCACTCCTTAAACGTTACAGAAGCACATTTTCCTTTTCTTGGTTGTGTTGATAGTCAAATTAAAATTTTTTCACTTCAACTCGACTTCCTTTTTATCTTGTGTGCCAAAATTATTCCAATTACTCCCTCCCTCCCTCTTAATTCTAAGTCTTTTACTCTTTTGGTCGGTGTGATATAAAAAAATACTTACATTTTTAATTTAAGATTCAAAATGTCGTCTCTTTTATATTTGGAGTGCTTTGTTCCTTTTGCTTTTAACTTTCTTTACTAATAATAATCTTTGTTTCTTTTCTTATATTCTAAGAAAATACATAATTTATGATCTAGAACAACTTAAAATGTGGCCTAACAACCAAGATATATAACAAACTGATACTTTAATAAAGTATTGGTGTCATCCATGCACTTGCACAGAATTCCCTAGCTTTTGTCAACAAAAAGCTTTTTATCTCTATAGATATTCAATTGGGGGATTAATCTCATAACATAAGCAGGCCCAAATTCATAATAAAGCACACAAATTATGGTGCAAAAACCTCATATATTTGTTCTGATAACTTAAGAGAGAAATCGATGTCCCGGAAAAAGTATCCATCTGATCAACCGTAACCTGGGCCACAGAAGATTTTGCATCCGTAGTTGAATGGTTAAAGCACCCCAATTGGTTCCCGAGCAACAAGAAAGAAATTCATTACCCAGAATCAGAACATTTCAACCATCAGTTTTCCTTTTCTTCTTCGATTTTTGTTTTTGTGATTGATCGAAGGACCCTGATGAGGTCAATGCACTATGGCCGCTTTTTCCTGAATCTTGAACAGATTGTTCCTTTGAGTTGCCAGGGCCATCACTGTGTTTTCTCTTGGTAGATTTGGATGAACTCCCTGATTGGATGATACTCCGCGTCCTAGTACTTTGAGCAGGAGTTGCAAATCGACGAGATGAATTGGTTAATGTAGTAGCAGACGACCTCTGAGCCATCATCTGCTTCAAGTTTATGCTGTTCTGTTTAAGCTCACTTGGCTCTGGGTAATGGATAAGGGAAACACGCCGTGAAATTTTGCCAGCTGCCAAAACATGCAAAAGCATCATAATTAGTGACAAACCATATTTCATATGATGCTTGACAACGACAACAGTGAGCGAAAACAGATGCATCTGAAGGAACCTCTGGTGCCTATGAAAAAAGAATTTCAAAGTGAAAGGACACCAGAGACGATATTGAAGAAGTAGACACTAATTAAAATATAATTAATTATACTTGAATGCGGTTCAAACCCACATTGTGCTTGCTCTTTCCGAGAACAATTTTCTTGACAAAATAAAAGCTGGAGTAACAGGAAAAATCTGGGTACATACATCTTATAGTTAACAAACATATAATAGTTAATTTGTAATGTTCTATATAGATCACTGTCACAATCTGTTCAAACGCCTTGATTTTGTGCTTGTATAGGAAATTAGCAGCATTTGGATCATATAGAGGTTCACATTAAGGAATTACAATAAATAGTTACCAAAATGAGCAAAAGAGCAGTAGGATTATGTAGTGTTTCCACACAACGAGAGAGAAGTAAAGCAAGCGTGTTGTATGTGAACATACTCGAGCAAATTGAAATCATCACAGATATTTGAGTTGCATTAGCTTCAGCACCCACATGACAACAATGCATGGCACAACATAATGGTTTATACAGCAAGATTATGAAGTATGATGCCTCAACTGTCAATAGAAAATCTTTGACTTGACCATCATCACAGGGACATAGAGAGATGCCATATCCAAAGGGACATTGCAGAATTGCACGATTTGAGTGTTACAAGATCATGAATGAAAAAGTAGATAAATGGATAGCAAAAGCAAAGGAACTAAGGGTTACCAATTTTTGGCCCAGACTCGGAAGATAAAAATACTACCGCATCTGGGTCCTGCGCTCGACAACTGACGACATCATATGATTTACCTGTTACAAAAGAAACCATTGAGCAAGATGTTAAGAAATTAAAAGCATCTTTCATTATCTTAAAAAGCCTGCTATGAAAACTAGAGGTGCTGAGGTCGGGAGACAAACTCAATTAGATGCAAATGTTATTCTTAAGACTACTTGCCAGATGAATCCTCAAAGCTGCCCATATGTCCATCATGATGGAGCTTCAACGAAACTTCTTGCCCATCAAGACCTGGATGCTGGAGTAGCCAATTTGAAATGACATAACTCAGAACCGATGTAAGTGACAAGGACTAAAAGATATATTAACAACCTCAAGTGCACAGTGAACTTTAAGAGTCATTCTCGTTCCATTCAAAATCATAGTAAACCTCATAAGTAAATTCTCTCTTTGTTTGGAAACTAGAAATGGATGGGAATTTTAACATGGCTTGTCCCAGAAAAAAAATAGGGAGAAGAAACCTCTTCATGAGTTGGGTATTTTTCACGTATGTGAGGGAAATTATTAACTCAGTCTTTTTCTTTGCCAAACCAATTTTCATTTAGAGACCATCTGATTTTCTTCCCTGAAATCTCTTATTTTCTTCATGTGCTTTTAAAGGAAGAGAAAAACTTCTCTCACCTTTTAGTTATTTTCCATTCCTTTTTCCTTTCCTTACTCGCTTTGCAAACAATAGATCAATTCAAAGATCAAAAAATTATCCACTAGATGATGGAAGAAGTTCTTATTTCCTTTTAATATGTAAATAAGATCTCATAGATGAACAAAGGCAAAAGGAGATGGATAGCTGGGTAAAATGGAAAGTGAACTAAGATTGAATCACAGACTATAACGTACATCAAACTATAATAACATGAGAATGTACACTAGACTATGATAACGTGAGAGAAGAAAAAACACAACAACAAATATCTTCATCTTCTGTACACAACATATATAGATGTTAAACGGAACTTACCTATTATTTCCAATTGTAACTTGAATGATGGGTAGGGGTGGGGGTGAGGGGCAATGCATCTTATTACAACCTAAAAGTGGAAGAAGAATAAATACTCGCAAAGCTTACTTGATTTAAGGGCCACTGTATAAGCCAGAGCTCAGTTGAGTCTGTTAGGTTAAGATTGATAAGTGAATCCTTTTTGACCTCCTCAAATTCTGGGGGTGGTTTGTAGCTCAGTTCATTTGGAGCATCCATAATGATGGAATAAAATCAATAAGAGCTAGAGAACATCAGACAAAACAGCTCCTGAACCACAGCTTTACACAGAAAGGCACGGACAACATAAGATAACTCAAAATTTGAAAATCATAGGAGTTAATAAATCTTTGACCAAATCAATAAAATAAAAAATCTAACTGTGAGCTTATTAAGACTATCAAAGCTGCAGCGGGTTAAATTTTATAAGACTAAAAATTTGCACAAGCGCAAGTCTTTCGAAATGCTCTAATCACTTGAACTCCTAACACAGTCTGAAAAATTAATTTAAGAATTGAATAAGGGTAATCCCTATCACCTACCCAGGCTATACTGATTAAGTATTAGTTCAGTTACCATTGCAGACAATCCAATTCTCATGTGCCAAAATTTCAAGAAATCAGAGTATGAATTCAAGAACAAACGAACAAGGTACTTACGTAAAGACCATAAAAAATTTCATACTTTGGTAAATATCCACAACACTAAATCCAAATCCAGGATTTAATACCAGTAAGAGAACCTCCACATTTTTGAAAAAACTTCTACAGCCTCGAGCAATATGATTCTTGTAGTATCTCTTAATTAGGGAACTCGGAAAAGACAACTAAGGATATACCACGAGTAATATGACTCTTATAAAAACTCTTAGTTCACCTCGAGTAACCACCCTTTTCATCTCAAACCTACTGACTGATCCAATTTAGATCCACAGGGTGCATGTTCATCCCCAGACTTCCACCACTACAATACTCGGGAATGTTTTTTCTAATTGGACAATTTAGTTTTTTGAAAGTTCCCTCTATTTTTCTGTTTTTCTATACCTGTGATGTCCGGCCCAAGTTGCTCCACCTTGACTAATTCTACATGATACCTGTCTGTCTCCTCCCACTAGCAACAACACCCCGTACCACGTAACTCTGTCCACCACCAAGGCTAGAACACATGGAAAGAAATCACCTTCGGTTTTGTCTCTATTAGGAATTGAACTTGAAACTTCATAGTGCTCAATCCACTTTTTACTTTTATTTTTTTGACAAACGTGGTGTCTGGAACAACCTTTGCGCACCTCGACTAAATTCACGAGATACCTTCCACCACCCACCAGCGGCAGATACTAGGTGACTCTGTCCACAAAGTATTTTCTTGTGAGATTTGAACCTGAAACCCCAAGTTTTCCAACCCAATTCATTGACCACTAGGCCACACTCTTGGGTGCGTGCTCAACCCACTTCACTGACCACCTAGTCACACACATGTACTAATTACTAGGGGTGGGCGTTCGATTTTTTGATTCAGTTTGTCGGTTTTCGATTTCGTGAAACTAATAACCGAACCCGAATCGAAATAAATTCGGTTTGGTTCGATTTTTACAATTTCGGTTCGGTTTTTTCGGTTCGGTTTTCTGTTTGAGCCTTAAAATATTGGACTTCTTTTTATCATGTGTTATAAATTATAAAATGAAATCTTCCTATTCGTCGATATGTCATAATCACCCATTCCTTATTTCCTTTAGCTTAGTTTAAAAGGAACATCCAGTAAGTACTTATTCAAGAGACAAGCGCTACACTGTTACTGATTTTAACATTGAATTCGTTGATGATCAAGTTGTGCTTGTTGCTGGCACTTGTAACCAAATTGTGCAATGGATATTCAACAAAGTTGAATTTCTATCCTCCATCTTGGAAACGAATTGAGTGTCCAAACTATGAGTTGATAGAATCTGGAAAAGACTACGAAATTCGTCTTTACAATTTTCCTATGTGGATGTCTACTGCTCCCA
>JBDJHY010000001.1:3243131-3254128 GCA_039654485.1 Withania somnifera | reverse complement strand
ATTCATTCCGTCCCGTCCCGATATGTAACGGGACGGGACCGGCATTCCATCCCGATTTGTCTCGATATCAATTCAATACCAATCCGTCTCGGTAATGTGCAGCCTTAGTCAGGGCAAAACCCAATAAATTATGCTATGTGGGGTGGGAAAATGCAAAGGTTTTGCAGATATATGATTATTTGCCCAGCACCCACGCTGCTCCATTTGCCCTAACTAATATGAGAATTATATTAATATTCATATCAACTTTCTGCCCTAACTAATATGAAAATTTATATAAATATTCATATCAATTTCTTAAATAGAATACAAAATTAAAAGTGAATCGGTAAAAATGAACACAACATTCTAAAAACAAATCTTGAAAATCCAGTGACATTCAAGCTCCTGCGAACTGGGGAACTTGTTTCTCTATGGAATCAATTACCCTACAAACTCAACCATTTCAATTCATGACCCCACAAATCACTTCAAAATTCAACTCCACAATTCGATTTAGTGCATTCAAGCTCTTCTCAGCTTCCGTAAATGTCCCTGTTGTAGAGCAAAACCCATCTCCTGATCCAACTGTTTCTTCAAGAAATGGGGCTGTAAAGGGTAGGGGTAGTAAAGGAATTTTGGAAGCTCAGTTGAAAATGGACTGGTTGGAGTCTTTGTCTTGTCCATTTCCATGTAGTAAGACTTTGAATGATGGTTGGGTTATTGGGGTTGACCCGGATACTTCTGGGGCTGTGGCACTCTTGAAACCAAATCAACCTCCTCAGGTAGTATAAAATTTTAAACTTCATTTATTTATTTATTTGACGTATCTGTCGCCATTGGTTGTTACTATGTTTTAGTGTTAGTACTATGTTATTCATGTTATAGTTCGTTGTATGTATGGTCTACACTGCTTTCGTATTAGTTTTCATGTTTTCTTCACTGTCGATTTTTC
The DNA here is from genome assembly GCA_039654485.1 of Withania somnifera. Lineage (NCBI taxonomy): Eukaryota > Viridiplantae > Streptophyta > Magnoliopsida > Solanales > Solanaceae > Withania > Withania somnifera. Next base: position 3,253,194 of record JBDJHY010000001.1, on the reverse strand, counting down.
CCATTCTGTTACTACTATGATTTGCTTCACAACAACATTTCTATCTCCAAAAGGTGGGGAAGGTCTGTGTACACTTTGTCCCTAGACCCCACTTTTTGGATTGAATTTATTTATTTAACATGACCTTAGATAGGAGGTTGTGGAAGACACGATTTATGATTGAAGGTTAGTAGGTAATAGAGTGTTGTCTTGCTTATTTTTCTATACTAGTTGTCATTTTCTTTTGTTGTTTCTTGTCCTTTAGTTTAGTTTTTAGCACTATCTAGTGTCTCTTATACTTCAATTATGCACTATTTTGTTGCACTCCCTCCGTTTCATATTACTTGTTCACGTTACTAAAAAATGTCGTAAGCTTAATTTTTCCCGTTTTGACCTTAAATTAGTTCTTTTTGAAAGTAAAAAGTTACAATAACAGTTCTCTCGTTGTTAATCTTAGTATTGATGGATAACACACATAAATATAGAGAGTATTAAAAAGAGTCAAAGTGTATATTAGTAAAAGTACCAGCTTTTTCTTGAGCCGAGGATCTATTAGAAATGATCTCTCTACCTTCCAGGATAGGATAAGGTATGCATGCACTCTATCCACCCATATCCCACTTGTATGATTATATTAGGTTTGTTATTATTGTATTTATTTATTTATTATAGTTGCAACCTACATTCCCTTGGAATCCATGTATGTGATGCTAATTATCTCGATTAATTTTAGTCATGTTACCATAGTTTGCTTTTATGCCAAGGTTAGCTAGGAGAACTTTAGTCTTGAGGGAGACTTATAACAACAACAACATATCCAGTGTAATCCCAAGCGTGGGGTCTGGAAAGGGTGGTACGTATGCAACCTTATCCCTTCCTTGTGAAGGTAGCGAGGTTGTTGGGGTTGGATCTTGACTCAAATAAAGCATATCCAAAACTGTAAGAAAAGGAATCACCTAGTGTTTTTAGCTCCATTGGAGTTTGATCTTGAGACCTCTTGATTCTCAAATCTCAACCCAGTTCATTGTATACTAGGCAGGTTTTTTTTGTTTTCAAATTCCTAATTTGAGTGAGAGTTATACTATGTTCTTCCACATTCATTTGTTGCTCTTGAGGAGCCAAAATTAGATGTTGCTTTCACCTTTGATTATTATTTGCAAGTCGGGGTGTCTGTTCTTCTAGCATTCATGGGCCTTTTTGTCTTTTAGCCAATGTTATATGTTGCAAGTTCTACCTTTTTTCGACATACAACTTTTAATGTTTTCTTCTCATTACCAGTAGTAATATAGCTCTTTTCATGCTTTGTCCTTTGAGTCCAACTTCGTTGTCTTAGGTGCTTGGATAAAATTTGAAACTGCAACTAGTAATTGCCGGCTGCTCTGGTTATAAGAGTCGCTCTGGTTCTAACCCCAGGTGATGCTCCTGTGGTTTGCGTGGGGTTGGGTTAATCAAAAAACTAATAATTGCTGATTGGAGCTTTTGTCAGTTAATTGTGTAATAGAGTGAGTTGAGTTGAGAATTTATATCCATCAGTCTCAAACCAAAGAAGGAAAGAAAAAAGAATGACAGGAAAGAACTTGTGCTCTAAGAAGTTAGTACCTTGTTAACTGATTGATTTACTTCTAATTCTGAAGAGTACTTCTCATGGACTTCCTATTCCAATCTGCAGGTGTTTGATTCTCCTCACTTGAAGGTACTTGTTGGCAAAGGAGTGCGGAAACGCTTAGATGCAAAAGCTATTGTTCAGTTGCTTCAAAGTTTTGAAGCTCCTTTAGGTAAACAAAAGCTGTCGTGTTGGAAGTCTTTCAAATCTCTATTCTTAACCTCCTCAGTTATCTGGTCTGAATGACTTGTGCAGTAGATTCTGCTACTTCCTTGAGAATTTTGTGCTAGTTTTTCCATTTGTCACTGAAGGTGACAATGCTCTCCTTTTCTCTTTACCCTTCACCAAGAAACTAAACATTGGTACTTCTTTCCTGGTATGTATTTTATTAATGGGCTGTCGTGATTTCTGCTTCTGGGCGTGGGTGCTGGGGAGGCGGTTGATGCATCTTTTGTATGAATTCTGTTGGGTCTGCAAAGATTTTGAATCGTATTTTATAAGTAAATCACTTTTGCAGGAAAACTATGAATGCCATCAAACTGAATTCTTTAGTGCATTAACCTGGTTGTTTGAACGAGTGTCCTTTATGCTGCATCCATATAACATTGAAAAGAGGTGATGCATGTAGTAGTGGAGAGAGTTTTAGTGAAAATCCGATATGTATGTGGCTGGACTCAAGGATTTTAGGTGATCATTCTCTCCCCTCATCCCTCTTTTGGGTTTTTTTATTGGGAAACACTCATGTTGCTACTTCAGAAACAGTTTGGCTTACAGTTCTTTGATCTTAGGAACCTTGTACTCAAAAGGTGTAATCTTTTTTATTTTATCGTATTTCTTTACTTGCTGTGTTTATCTTGCCCCTTCCCTGTCATTACCTTGCTTTCTAGCCTGTTTTGCTTGTGTCATGGGTCTGCCGGAAACAACCTCTCTATCCCGAAAAGGTAGGGGTAAGGTATGTGTACATCCTACCCTCTCCAGACGCCACTTATGGAACTACACTGGGTATATGTTCTTCTGTAAAATAAATGTCTGTGTACTACGACTTAAATTCATCTAGTTGAAAGAATATGATGGATCGTGGGATGTCTTCTTTCCTAACCTTTACCTTAGGACCATTATTACTAAGACTGAAGAACGGTAGGAGTGCTTGGCTTTGAGAAGCTGTCTGTCTTTTCATGGAGTCACATACAGGATTAGAGGCTGCAAAATTCCTTGTTGGTGGAATGAGACAGGTCAAGATGGAGCAGGATGGACATTGAGCATTCCTCAAGCCGATCCCAACTAGTTAGGATCATGTAGCTGCAATTGTAAATTTCCTTGCACATGAGTGATCCATTCCTGTTTATGCTTATCAAATTTAGTTGAATTATTAAATTGTCTATCTGATGGTTTCTCAACTGGAATCCTCAAAGGCAAATTGGATTTTTTTGGATAATTATGTAGAGTAAGATGAGATATTTCTTTTTTTTTTTCCAGGAACAACTGTGTATATTGAACAATCAACTCCGTTTCCACAAGACGGTAAGCAGGTTAGCCATATTATTAACAAGAATACCATTACTGCCACTAGCCTATCAATATTATTCAATTGTCAACAGCTATTTTCATGTCCACTCGTTCTTTAAAACTTGCACCATCAAATAATTCTGCATTGGTGAGAGTGTTCATTACTTACTACATATGCATCTACACCCATACATATCGATCCCTTCCGAGCTTCACCAGATAGTCAGTCAACTATGAGCTCATGGCATTATCTAGCAACCAGCATCTATTAGTTTAGACTTTTTTTTATTATGCTAAATAGGTGGCAAGACTTTTATGTATAGCATAATTTCCTGAGCAAAACCTTCACAAAGTAACAGTTCAGCTTGTAGCTGGTTGGTCGAGATAGCCATCCAATATTCTGATATGTCTCTGCGAGATAATTGTATCAAGGACTTATGCATTGCAAAGGAATTTGCATTAGATATTTTGCTACTTATTGACACGGGGTTAGGGGTGGGTGGGTTTAGGTTTCTCAAATACGTGGAATTTTCCTTTTTGATTGTGATGTTGTATTACTCTATTTTTTAGGTAAATGCAGGTCAGAAAGTATACTGTTACCGGAAGCATAGGCGTCATACCTTTTTTCACCATTACATGATTTAAGGAATCTAAGCATTCGCTGATTCAATAAAGAAAGTTTGCATCATTTAGAAATGTGGTAAAGCTGAAGAAACCACAAGATATGTGTTCCATATTCGTTGCATAAACTAGCCATGAAATATTAGAATGCTATTCTTTATTACCTTTTTTAAGGTTGGGACTTTTATCTCACTACTAAATCCAACTGATGGAAGTTCTGAGTTCCTAAAAGTAACTGTAAGTCTAACTGGCAAAGTAAAGTAACTTCAAGTCTTTGGATAAAAAAATGTACAACACATATGGTTTTTTTATTTTAAAAGGTAACAATTTTAAATAAACATCTAGCACAAAGCGGTGGTAGGAGCCATCTTTACAAACTTCCTAAACAGAAAAAACCCCAAGGGTAATTCTTTGTTCATCTTATAAAGATTCTATAGATTCTATGTCAATGTACACCACATACTATTGAGCTACTTGCTTGGATTCTCCAGAAAATGTTGTCACCACCGTGGCGAATCCTCCAAAAATACACGATTTTTGGAGTACCCGACACACACCCATCGATATTCTTGAAGAATCCGAGCAAGACAGATGTTCAGTGCTGAATAACTTCTTTATCCTCTCCCCCTCCCACCCACCCCAATTTTGGGCTTAATGAATGCTAAAATGCTAAATGCTACTTGTTTGCCGTTTACCTTTTAGGAACTATCACTGTTTTGTTGATAGAACTTGTCTACTGCTATATTTGTCATTTATTTTGCGGGTACCCTATTTATCAATATATCTTTACTGCATCAAGGGATGGTGGAGTGGGGGATTCGGCTATGGACTATGGATTGGGTTGTTAGTTGCATCTGGATTTTCCATTACTCCTGTGCCATCAAGTGCATGGAAGAGTGAGTTTCAACTTACCAGAGAACGCTCAAACAAGGTTATTAAAGTTCCTGCAATTGGTTTAGTTGAACACAAATACATGCTATCCTCATAGATTGGATTTACTTTATCTCTTGCAGTTTTGTACTAAGAAAAATTTCTTGCAGAATATCAGCATATGCAGATTTCCTGACATCATCATCTTATATCTGTCATTCAATTAATTTTCTGTGCAGGATTATAGCAGGGAAGTAGCATGTTCATTGTTTCCCTCTTTGAGTTCTCTGTTAAAAAGGAAGAAAGATCATGGTAGGTATACTACGACATCATCTGCTAAGCATTTCTATTTCTGAAAAAAAAAGATCTATGGCTTCTTATTTTCTACTGGTTTGTGTAACTTGTCAACCAAAAGGAAGCATTTCAGCAGACTATTATCTATCTAGAAAGGGAATATAACGAGCAGTGACATATTGATTCTTGTAACTGTTTATGGTTAATGGAAATAACTGATCAGGCTGAGTATCTTTCTCTAGGAGGGATTAATCTTTAAAAAAAGGAGAAAAAAAACTTTTCTTATACTCGGAAGTCTCAACCTGAGCCTTTTTGTTGTGGATGATCTCCTTAAATCTGACATCGACATTCAATATCCCTTGTAACTTTTCCAAGATAACTTTGTTCCTTGCTGTTCTCTGATTGTAAGATTGGAAACTGTGTCACATTTTATTTGACCTTCCTTTATAACTGAGAAATTCACTATTTCCAGCTATGGAACTTGATCAATTATGGGTCTGCGACTCTACTCTTCTCCACTTAAATACTATACATGGTTCACAGCCCGATTCTAATCCGTGACTTGTGCTTACTGGACATGCCATGTGTACATTTACCATTGAACCAAATCTCTTAAGGGTATAACATTTTAGTTCATGTTGAACCTAAACCTTTATATATTGCAATTTTATTGGAACCGTGAACATGGTATACTTGCTCCTGTATGTAGTGTATAAGTTTGTCTCCTCTTTTTCTTTCTTTCTGATCACTTCAATTTTCTTAAAGTTTGTGGTGTTAGCATTGAGTGCTAAGGGTGAGTATGAAAGTGTTTTTTAGGAAAATAAATGGATCTTTTACTTGCGTTCGGTACATGAGCAAAAAATATCATTCAAAAACTATTTGTGTATAATCTAGACAAATACTATGGAGGTGGTGGTGTGGTGTGGTGGGGATGGAGGCTATAGTGGGTGGGAGTGAAGATGAGGTGTGTTGGACGATGGGGAGGACACAATCAATGTGGAATGCCACCTGTGTCGTCCCTACTTCCAGCAGAGAAGTCATTTTGCTCATTTTTAAGGAACCTGTTTTTCTAAAGACTTTTGTGTTTTCCAATAACTTAACCTACGGACATGGGAAAACCAGAAATTTTCTCCATATTGGACACACCCTAAAGTTGGAACTCGTTTCTCGACACTTCCAGTTGGTGAAATTCTTAAATAGGACCTTTTGAATATGTATCAAATGCAATCCCGATTAATAGATGTTGCATCAATATCTATTTTGCCAAAATCTTTTTTATTTGTCTTTACGCCATGTAAATGTTATCTCATGATTCTTTCTTAAACCCTTCCAGGTCGAGCTGAGGCTCTTCTCATTGCAGCTTATGGCAAAGGTATCAAGCTAACTTCTGATTCTCTTTGCGGCAGTGGAAAATTAGATGCCTTAGCAACTGGAAAAAAGCTGGTCAATGAAGTCCATCTTTTATCAACCCCCAGTACTTGATTACCCCTTTGGTGCAGTAATTACTCGACGTGGCTTTTCAATCAATTCAAATTTTTACAATTGACTCCATGAAAATCTCAACTCAAACATTGGCGAATCAAAATCATCCTTTCTGTGTTATAACTTAATTATCACTTCTATTGTAATGTAGTATATTATCCTCATATAGACTGTAGGATAAGTAGTGTAGATGCCTCAGTTATCACATTCTTAGGAAAGGGGGAATTACAGAGGTCAATTCCTCGGCATACATTGTTTTATCATTGTATTGAATGAACGTTTAGCAAGAACAACTCTCGTGTATTTAATTTGCTTCACAAGATATACAATGGCATCCAACAATAGGTTCGTGGATTCGACAGACCAAACAATGCCTGTACAACATACGTAATCTGAGTTTCATGTATGAGAAAAAACAAAGTATAGATGAAGTTAAATCTCAACTCACAAGCAACAATGTCTAAACTCTAGATGCGTCACTATCTACTATTGATTCAAGTAGAAAGGCTGTTGATCACTTAGATTTCAAGTTTCGGTGTTGATAAGCTAGGAAGCTGTCACACAGTTACGTTTAGGTATCAAGGAAGAGAATCGTTTTGTGCTATTGATATTGTTCCTAGTCTAGTTTACTTGTCTTTTTTTTTTCAGGCTTCTTAAAGAAAATATTAACTAAAAATAATCTCTCTACATACATTTGTTAAGCAAGGGTAGAGGTGAAAATTAATAATTAATTATATTTTGAATTTTCTAAAATGATAATTCAAGTAAAGTGGAGCAAAAAGAGTAACTATGAGGCTAATATTGTCTCAAACAATTGAAGAAACTCAAATCACGTTATGGGCGTCTTCTTCGTCTACTAATATTACTTACTTGAGTGATGGTGATTCATCAGTGAATAGACTGTAGAGGTCGGAGCAACGATGATCAATATCTGAACCAGTTTCTTTTTGTTGGGGGTGACAATATGGATTTGAGGATGCTATGCTGCAGTATTTTAAAACAAGAATTCATCATGTTGTTGCGTCTAAAGACGATTTTTTCGTATATGTCATGCAGAATTTGAAAATGATAGTTATCATCCGACACGAATGTCACCCACACTGCTTGCTGCTGAGGAAGAAGGATTGTCCCATGTGCCGGACTTTAATTTTTCCCTTCACATCAACAAAGACTTCTATACAAATGCATAGCATTTACTGAGTATTTCATTCTGAAATCCTTTCTATTAATCCGATATTCTTTTCTTTTTCTTTTATTTAATTTTGTAAAAAATTTTTTTTTTTAAAATCATACAGGCTTTATAGACGATGTTATAGGTCTAGTTTATGTCAGTTTGTTATTCTACTAAGAATAAATACATTTATTCTTCACTTTACGGTATTTGAAAAAATGTTTACAAGAAGTACTTAAGGTTATCAAGTCTTTAAGCAATTTACATGATCTCATACATAAATTTTCTAAAATATTAATAATTTTTTATCGAGCCACAGATTTAGAATCCGAAGCCTAAGGGTATATTTTACGAAAAAAAGGGACAAAAAAGGGCGCATAAAGGTGCTAATTGGTCTTTGATTTAAACCAGTCAACTGGACCCGTTTATCACGAAAAACTAACCCAAAATGACCGGACCGGCCAGGCCCGGCCTGACCCGGTATTTTAATTTTTTTTAATATATAGTATATATATCTTGTATACATCGTATATATTTGTATATATAGTATATATATCTTGTATATATCCTATATATTTGTATATATAGTATATATCTCGTATATATAGAATACGTAGTATACATATCTTGTATATATTGTGTATATATGGTGTATATTTAGCACATTTAGTATATTCCGTTAGTTAGTTTATAAATGTATTGTTAGTATATCATATATATCCAAGATAAGGGAAAAGTAGTTGTAAATCGGTGAAACTTCAAACGGTCATAACTTTGCGCTCGGATGTTCATTTTAGATGATTTTTAATTTGATTTGACGTATATTTTCGAGACGTATCCGTGGCTGTTAGGCCCACCTAATTTTCCTAAAAAACGCTTCTAGTCCCTTCAAATAGCATTTTTTTCGATTCGATGCCCAAATCAAATTCGTTTCGTGATAATTCGTTCTAATATATCTTCAATATATAGTATATTGTTTATGTCTAATATATCTTTAATATATAGTATGTATATGTCGATATTGTTAGTACATATTGTCAAGATGTCTTTAACATAAGTATATAACTATATATATCTAATATATTGTTAATATGTCAAATATATCTTTAATATATAGTATATATATGTCAATATCATTATTATATAATATATATCGTTAGTATTATTGTTCATATGTCTTTAATATATAGTGTATAGCTATATATATGTAGTGTTAATATGTCTAATATATCTTTAATATATAATGTATATATGTCAATATCATTAATATATAGTATATATCATTAGTATTATAGTTAATATATCTTTAATATATAGTATATAACTATATATACATAGTATAGTGTTAACATGTCTAATATATCTCTAATATATAGTGTAGATATGTAGTATATTGTTAATACATAGTACATATATAGTATATTGTTAATATATAGTGTATATATTTTTGTAAATATAATATATACATATATTTATACTATAGTAAATATATCCTTAGTAACTTATCATATTTAGTATATATCGTTACTCATTAATTTTCACTTTTATATATTTTTATATGTAATTGTTATTAATAACTCTTATATATTCGTACTAATTTTAAATTTAAACTATATAAATATATATTTTGAATTAATTAAATACGTTTAATTTTTTTTTTTGTAAAACGAAATCACTATTCATGACAGGTTGGTTCGGATACTATTCACGTGGTTGGGCCGGTCAAACATTTTGGACCGGATTGGCCTAGTCCAGTTTTGGTGCAGCCCGTCCTGGCTCGAAGATCGGCCAATCCAAGAACCCCTGGTCCGGACAGGCCCGTCTCGAACCGGGTGACAAATTTAATTTATGTATTTACTTCTTCAGATTCTGAACCTCCTTCAAAATTCTGACTCCACCGTTGTAAACCACCTCTCACTGTTCTTACTCTTGTCTTTGACTCCATCACATACACATACTTTTTATCTCCCTAATGTACATAGATACACCTCTATATTGCAAATATTTTCATAGAACCTCCTATAGGAACTTTAATATTTGTCATTTGTTTTTCTAATGTTGAGGGACAAATAACCATTCAACGTTCACCTATATATTTGTTTATCATAAAAGTTATAAAATTAAAAGTTGGTAATGAAAAAATAACTCAACAATATATATATATATATATATATATGATAGAAACAAAAAGGAAAGAAGGTCAAAAAATGCTAAATAGCAACTAACCTTGCATATTTAACGTGACACCATTTAAAAAGAAAGAAAAAAACCCTCATTTTGTGGCCAACCTTTTCTATGTTGAGTAAAAAAAAAAAATAGCAATAAACTTTGTTGTGAAGTTGTAACGAAATAGCTAGTAGCTAATACTTTCTGTTTGATAATTTATTGCCAATTCATTGTTAAATAAAAGTAATAACTGATTTTACTGTTTAGCTATAAAACTTATTTACCACTAGTTTTTTCACTTTTTTGTTAGTAATTCATTCATGCCTTACAATAGCTCATTATGTTCCATGTTGCCATGGAAAATGTACATA
>JBDJHY010000001.1:3222437-3243031 GCA_039654485.1 Withania somnifera | reverse complement strand
ATTGTTGTTTGGGTTGCTGTATATAAACTGTGTACAGGTAGTTGTATCAGAGGTTTGATTGGATCCTAGGAGTTCCACTTCCATTTTATATTAGACCAGTGGACGATACTTTTGAGTACCATGTTTCTTGTACTCTCTCCTTGCTTTTCAACACTCTTGTACAAGTTTAGGGTCTAGGATTTTGTGATCGACTATCCATACCCAGTTTGGGCTTTATTCGAGACATTCTGAGGTAGTTGTCTGTTCATTCAACAGTTGTTGGATGTCGTATACCATTTTATTTTTTAGAGATATTGAGAGACTTGATAGTTTGTGTAAATTCTGATTTGATGACTTGTAAATAGTGGAAACCTATTCTTGGGGTTTTACATATAATTTTTTGCTTTAAATTATGTAATTTCCTTATTATTGTTAGTTATGCATTTATGGGAATTAGAAAGCTCCATAGTGGAATAAAAGATCAGTCAAAACCGAATATGCTTTTGATAGGTTTGAAATATTTGATAGACATCATAAGTTCTTTCTGATTGCATTAATGGAACTTTTTTCAATATATATGATACATTAAGAGGCATAATAGGAGATTGGGAATGCATTATGATAGCTACAATCAAAATGGAATAATTTGGGTGTTTATTCAGGAGAATATTCAAGTGATGATCTTATCAGCCTCTGAACAACAAATCACCATTCAACTTACCTTTCAGATACTAGAGACTCCATCATCTCCACTATTGTGAATGTTAAATGTTCAACACTTGAAAGGCTAACTTTGTGGGATGTTATTTTATTTATTGAGTAATAAGATGAGGCTCCTTTGGCTAGTTGTTCATGACTTCAATGTCATATTGAAATATGAAGAGAAAATTAGGGGTCTCCCTATTATCCTCAAGAATATGAAAAATTTGCTTTCTGTGTGAACTCCTATGATTTGTTTGGTATTAATTTCAAAAGAAGTCCTTTCACATGGTGTAATAGGAGACATTATTCTGAATGTATTTTCAAAAGACTTGATAGGCTGATGATTAATCATTTTCCTTGTTTTTTTTGGAATGTAGAACTAACATTTAGCAAGAATCGGGTTGGATCATACACCTATGTTACTCTGTTATGGGGTCCTACTATTAATATAAAAATGTCCTTTATATTTTTAAAATTTTGGATAGAAAAGGATGATTTCGAATATGTTGTAAGAGACAACTGGATTTTAAAGAGACTAATGACATATTTATTATTCTGAAGCAAAAGATGAAAAAACCAAAATGGTATTGTTTGCATGGAGTAGGGAGAGGTTTGGTGATATATTCAAGCATTTGGTGATAAGAGAAGACATAGTAAGGATTAAAGTAGGACTTTTTGAAGAACATCCAAATTCTACAAACAGGATGATTCTCTAGAAGGCACCGACTGAGCTAAAATAATATCTATATTGTGAGGAGGAATTTTGGAGACAAAAAGTTGGTATTCAATGGTTTACTGAAGGGGAAAAGAATACTAGATTATTTCACATTCTTGTTAATGGAAGAAGGAGGAGGTTACATATAAAAAGAATCCGTAAGAGTGAGGAGACTTGGGCAGACGAAACAGAAGAGGTTGCTTTCGTAGTTGTTTGTTTCTTCAAGGTTAATTCACTAGAGTGAAGAATGATATAGATTTGTCTTTGATTATTCATATTATAATAGTGATTACTGATGAAGATAATAATTTGTTGAATACTAGTCCTACAAAGAAGGAGGTTAAAGAAGTAGTTTTTCAGCTTAGTAGTGACAATGATAATGGTCCATATGGTTTTATAGGTATTTTCTACCAATTATGCTAGGACATTGTTGGAATAAATGTTTTTAATATTGTGGTGGCTTTCTTTAATGGTTCTGCTCTCCCTAAATCTATTACTCATACTAACTTGGTCTTATTACCTAAGAAGGATGTGGTACAATCATTTTTTTATATGAGACTAATTAGTTTGAGTAATTTTATGAATAAAGTTATTTCTAGGGAGCTTCATGATAGGCTTGAAAGCTTACTTCCAAAACTGATCTCATCTAATTAGTATGGCTTGTGAAACGGAGAAACATCACTGAGAATGTACTTTTAGCTCAAGAAATTATTAAAGATATTAGAAAAAGAGGAAAACCAATAAATGTTGTGATTAAGATGGATATGGCTAAAGCATATGATAGAGTTGACTAGAATTTCTTGATCAAAGTTATGGAGAAAATGAGTTTTAATAGATTGGTTATAGATACAATATGGAGATTGGTTAGCAAATAACTAGTATTCAATCCTCATTAATGGGCAAGCTCATGGTGGATGCTTACAGGTTCTGCAAAATTCTCTATTGGCACTGCTTGGGAAATGATAAGAAAATCAAGAGATAAGCCCTAGATTACTAAGAATATTTAGGTTAAAAGGGTTCCTTTCAAACTCTCTTTCTTTCTTTGGAGGTTTTGTGAAAAAAAAGATCCCTATTGGGTAAATTCTAATTAAGACCAAAGTGGTGGATGAATCTAAGTGTTATTATTGTAATTATTATAAATCTGAGACTTTTGAGCATATCTTTGTTACTTGTCCTATGGCTAACAAATTGTGGTCTATATTTGATACTGTCACTGATATTCAAGGTCCTTTTTCACATGCTTAAAAATACAATTTATAAATGGTAGATAGAGACTGTGCTCTAAGCTTAGACCCCTTTATAAGGCTGTACCAATATTTATCACTTGGTAAATTTTGAAGATGAGAAGTATAATTTCTCATGACGGAAAGATTTTATTTTAGGGTGTGGTTTGGAGATTAACATGAACTTATATCATCTTGCCATTTTTAGCTATCCTTGGTTTCAAAAAACTCCTAATTCATAGCCTCTGATAATTCATCCTTTGCTGCATACACATGCCTTATTGATTATAAGGTTGTGTATTGGAAACTTCCTAGCTTGGGGACTTACAAATGTAACTCTAATGGAGCTATAAAAGGTAGTAATAGTCCTAGTGCTTGGGCCTTTTGCATTAGAAATAAGGAAGGTATTTTGGTACATGATGAGTCTTTTAGCCTGTGGGAAAAAGAGTTTTTTATCCAACGGCAACTACTTTCAGTAGTATTGAAAAGTGATTCATTAATTCTTTAAAAGGTGATTGAAGATATTTGGAGGTTCCTTGGAGCATTCTTATGGAAGTGAAATTAATGGGCTGAGGAAAAAACATGGATGCCAGCGGAGCATATCTTAAGGGTAGGCAACTCTCTTGCAGACTTTTAGCTAACCAATATTTCTTTTTTGCAGGAACAAAAGACAGAATCTACATAGATGTACAGACCTTAACAGCAAAAGGAAAAGTTTTTCTTATGTTAGACAAAACACAAACCCCTAACCTTAGAATAAAAAACTATCAAAATTAATGTTTCAATAAACAACCATAACTTTACAGACAAGATCAACACTAGGTATCGATTGCAAAGGAGATTTCAAGAATAGTGCAAAGAGTAAAATAGACACACATTACTTGAAGTGGTATATTAAGCTTTTGTACAATCTTTATTGGATTTTTTTTTCAGTGATAAGCTCCTTGGTTGTTGTCCTTTGCAGTGGTATTAGTCTCTATGATGCTCAACCTATAAGGATAGTGACAGAGGGGTAAAATTAGAGCAGGGTAAGTCATCAAGTTGGTAAAGGAGGGAGTATTTTCACTTAACTTTAATAATGTAGTTTGGATCTAAATGGCACGAGTTGAAGAAATCTTTAACAGATAAGATTTCATGGCATTTGTGAGATTTTTTAATGTCTTTATGAAATTAATCCAAACTCGATTTCTTTGATCTTACCCAACATTCTTGGAAATGGTTGAGCTTGTCTCTTTTTCTTGTTATTAACATATATTAGGTTTAGGGTTATTTTAGTCTTTTTCATTTTTATCTTGTAACCTAGCTATATAAACTACTCTTGTGTATTTGTCTTTTTAATTCATTCTAATTAGAAGGCTCTAGGCTTCTTCTCTATTTTAACATGGTATCAAGAGCCATGTTTCATGGATTCTATTTGATTGATAGAAGCAGTTAACATCCATCCGATTCTCTTTGATTGATAGAAGCAGTTAACGTCCATCCGACAGCCTACGCAGATCGAACTTTGATTGATGGAAGCAGTTAACATCCATTCATTTTATTTATTTTTTTTGGATATTTTGATGTAATTTGTCTGTTGCAGAATTAGTTTTTTTCTCGAATTTGGTCTAGTTTGCAGTCGTTTGTTTAATTAGATTTTATCGATTTGGGAGTACTCGAATCAGTTAGTTGGGATTTTTGGGTTATTGGTTCAGGTCCTGATTGAAATTGAAAAAAAATTAGGGTTTTGGATTTGGAGTTAGGGTTAAATTTTTATGGGTTGAGGAATTTTATGGATTCTTGATGTTTGGAGTTAATTGTTATGTGTTAGTGAAGTTTTGTTGCATTGTTTTTGGTAAAGGTGGGATTTTTTTGGTTTCTTTGGTCGTAGGTGAAATTGGGGATAAAAGTTGGGGTTTTTGGATCTTGAGTTAGAAATTTTTTGCGATTGGTGAATTTTGAGGAATCTTGAATATTGGAGTTAATTGTTACGTGTTAGTGATGTTTTTTTGGGTTCTATTTGGTTTCTTTGGTTGTAGGTGAAATTGGGAGAAAAGTTAGGGCTTTTGGATTTGGAGTTAGGATTTTGTAATTGGGTGTTTGCGTTCGTGTAGTAGAAGAATTTGAAGAAGAGAAGGTAGAGAAATCTTGTGCGTTTTGTAAATTCTAAGGATTCTTGAAGATTGAAGCTAATTGTTGGTTTTTCATTAGGGGTAGTTAGAAATTTAGAGAAATTTAGGGTTTTGGATTTGGCGTTTGAGTTTTGTGTAGTTGGGTGTTCTGGGTAGAAGAAGGATTTGAAGTTATTTTTGAAGAAGAAGAGTAGGTAGAGAAATGTTTTATTCTCAGTTCATATTGGCCAAAAAGGGGCCTTTGGGAACCATATGTATTGCAACACATTTGGAGAGGAAACTTCAAAAGAATCAAGTTGCGGATACTGATATTGGTGTTTCTGTAGACTCCATCCTTTCTCCAAATGTGTCAATAATATTGCGGTTATCTAGCCATCTTTTGTTTAGGGTTGTAGGATATATTCTCGAAAAATGGATTACTGATATGTTTACGAAAGCACACTCGACTTTGCGCTTTTGTTTTTTTGACCGACAAACTCTCGATACTTATTGCTGTCGCATCATGAGTTTGAGGGGATGTTAAAATAGTTATTATGCCTTAGTATATTCTTTTTCCTGTTGGAGTGGGCAAAAGTCCCACATTGGTTGGGGAATGGACTTGCGGTTTGTTTATAAGGACTTGAGAAATTCTCCCCTCATGAGCTAGCTTTTGGGGTTGAATTAGACCCAAGTGCCGTATCTTTACATGGTATCAGAGCCAGGACTCCCGGTTCCATGCTCCAGTTGGGCCTAGGCGTGAAGGGGGGTGTTGGAGTGGGTAAAAGTCCCACATTGGTTGAGGAATGGACTGGCGGTTTGTTTATATGGACTTGGGCAATCCTCCCCTCATGAGCTAGCTTTTAGGGTTGAGTTAAGCCCAAGTGCCGTATCTTTACAGTAAATACCTTTCTCTTGGTACTTTTTGTTGTAATCAGATATTATGTGCTCGACCAGGTGACTAGTCAAGGTTAATGCTGTTGAATTGCTTCTTGTTTCTGCAATTATAGATAACGAAATTCTGATATTCTGTTCATTTCTTCATTGACACAATGTGCAATCTCTATTTCTTTTTGTATCCTATTTTTGTTTCCTCTGCTTTGGAGTAGGGTCGAGCAGGGAAGATGCAAAACATTAGTCAGTGCAGTACAGCGAATATAGTTTTTTTGTTATAACAAAGAACTGCTTCTTCGTCTTTTCTCCACCTTTTCTAGATTTAAAACTTACAGTGCTTCTTCTTGAAGTCAGAATCTTCCTGATAACAAATTGTTCAAGGATGCAGACTGAACGCTGAAATTTGTTGTTTTGGACAGTTAAACAAAAGTATTCGACTAGCTGAAACTGTTGTTTACTTTACTCTGTGCATGAGAATTGTAGTTTCTAGCCATCATATTCTCCTTTATGTTAATAATAATGTTATAGACAACAAGTGAATTTTGATAACCATGAAATCCCTAACGAATTAGCTGGAATTCCAATTATGCTCACAAATTCAAAACTAGGAGGACTATGAGCCTGCCCCTCTTATCTTATCCCACTTAAATACAAAGCTTCAGGCGGTGGTAGCGTTTGAACTCGTGACATATGCCTCATGCACACTTTACGTGCTCTGTCCTTACCCACTTAAACAAAGCCCTGTGGACAGCTTACCTCATAATTTTTTTCTTTTTGAAATGACAAGCAGTTAAATTTCTCATGTTTTTAATCTTATGGTGCAGTTGACTCTACGTAGATCATGGACACTACTAAGCTAGTGACGAAGTCAGCGTACCTGGAAGAATTCTCAATGGTTCTGCTAAATAATACTCTTTCACTGCCTTTAGGCATTACTGTTCAATGAAGTCGATTATTTTTCCAGGACGTGAGTTCTACTTTCTCATTATATCACTCTCTTCATTTATTTATGTTTACAATAGTCTCCTGTGCAATTTCTACTGCTGCACGTGCATACTCATTTGATGTTTGACATCTAAAACCAATCCATCTTTATCCAATTTCAATTGCATCTTGGTAAAATTGAAACACCGCAAGTTCTTTTCTGGTTTTGAGTTCCCTCATCTGGAAAATGCTTCGCTGTTTTTGTTTGATTTTACGCTCTCATTTAAGACCTAAAGGAGATGTTGCAAATCAAAATTCTTACGATTCATTTACATGTGCCATCGATATTTTTGCTGCAAGTATTTGTGCACATCAGAGAAATGTAACTTTTGGTACATGTATTCTTTTTTGACAGACCAACATTCTGGATGGTAATAGCGTTAAGTGGATTATTGGGCTTAGCTATTAGCTTCACATCTATGTGGTTTCTTCATCAAACAAGTGCCACTACATATAGGTATTATTTTGTGTTAGAGCACTATTTCTTGCTCTTCGTCAAACATTGAATTTATATTTCTTCCTCCAAAAATGTGGCCGTAACTGTATCATATACTTAAAAATTGTACTACTTTTGGAGGATTCGACACGTATCTGATGAAATTTTTGAAGAGTTCAGAGCAACGCAGGTTGGCAGCTTGCATATCATACCGAACTTTCACTTGATATTCAATGTTATCATTTTTTTTTCTTGATTTTGCATTCTGCAGCCTTGTGGGATCACTAAACAAGACACCTCTCTCTGTTGCTGGTATTCTCCTTTTCAAAGTCCCAACTAGTCTTGAGAATTCTGCCAGTATATTTTTTGGTTAGTACCAGCCTTCTTTCTTTCTCCTCTTTTTCTTTTATCAATTGAAGATGTGTTTTGTTTCATTGTTTAGCCAAGAACAATCATAAGAAACATGTCTTCCACATTTGCAGGCCTCTTGGCTGGAGTATTTTTTGCTCAAGCAAAGATGCAGGAGAAGTCTCAATCCTAAAATAAATACAACATACCAACGTAATTCACAAGTGGGATCTGGGGAGGATGATGCGTACAATGTGAAGAGGTTGTTTCCGATGAGAAATCTCAATCCTAAATTGTTGAAAACCTTTTGTTTTTGGCTTAGTAGATTAGCCTTTATGATTTGAATTGTAAAGCATGTTATATAGTCATAATAACATGATTCTCTAAAACATTGAAAACTAGTAATGAAATGCAATCAGCAAATGAGAAAGTGTTGAAATGCAATGTGACTTAATTATTAACATAAGACAGATAGAATTAAGATTCATACAATTCGAACCAACTAAGTAGAATGATTGATCTATTGGTCGATCAACAGTTTTATAGAGCATAATGGACACAGAAGATACATAAGAAACGAACCAACTCGAAGGGTGTACTGTATTCTACATAAATATTATATTTAAATTAATATAATGTATACCAATTTCTAATACATCAAATGTCGAAAATATAACTCATGCCATATACAATTTTTGCATTACTTATTCATAAATAATGGTTGCATGGTTGGCATTATATGTTTATCGTTATATCACCAATTAAAATTATCTATGAGCTTTGTTACAAATTCACCTCTTATTCGTCGGTAAATAAAATTAGTCACGTATTTTGTTATTTTAGTACGAAATTTGTTTGTTGTTAATCCTTTATATATCTTTTCCTGTATAATATCATGATATATATATATATATATATATATATATAATATTATAGGTCATTCTGATCATTTCACAATTACTTTTTAATTTATTTGCTTAAAAAAAATAAATTACGACATTTTTCTTGAATTTAACAAATTAAAGTAAATCCAATTTTCAAGTGAAACGAAACTGAGAAAGAAAAATAATTTTCCTTCTCTCTCTTTCGTTTCTTTTCCTTCGAAGCTGATGCAACAATATTGTCACACATAAGGCAAAGGAAATTAAACTTTGTTACAAATCCAAAGGAAGAACAATGGAGACCTTTTTTTGTTATGAAGGAAAATGAGATTTTGTAGCAACATCTGATCAAGGAAAAGGATAAATTAATCCATTTTTAGGAGGGTCATGGATGAGCTAGAATTCAGACGACTTCTTGAACGTTTTCCTATAGTCAGATTTCGAGATTATCATGTAAACCTTTTCTTTCTTTTTCATGTGAATCTATTTTACGCGTTTTTCTTATCCCATGTAAATTTTTAAATGTTTATTGAATTTTAAAATGGTTCTGATTTCCTCATTTTGATTCTAGTTTCATTTTTGTTGCTTTTGGGCGGTTCAACTGCTCCTCCACCAGCACTAGTATTGTAGTGCTACACTTGTTTGTTGTTTCCGATACATGTATTATAGTATTATCATGTGAATGTCTTGTGTTTGTTATTATCTATTATTTGGTTACGTACAACATATTATTTTTTGCTCTTATATTACGTCTTTTGTACACTGTTTTTCTTGAACCAGTATCTATCGGAAACAACCTCTCGACGTACTTCTCCTCTGACATAGTAATACAAGTTGCATATACTCCATCCTCCCCAAACTCAATTTTGTAGGAATATACAGGGTACGTTGTTGTTGGGATGAACTTGAGATCTCACGGTTGTCAACTCACTTCATTGACCGCTACTTGGGTGCTAATATATTTTTCTATTTAAAAATGGTGGTCAACTGCCATTGCCACAAGTATTGGACAACTTTGGGCATCAAGTTTTAGGTAGATGAGAAGAAATTATCATGCATTTTCTTTTGTCTATAATAAGATTTGAACCTATTCTCCCGTGATTTTTAACCAATTCATAGTCACCTGAGCCACACCAGGGTGTTGCTGATATTGGAGTAGACATGTCAATGTAGAAAGAGTACTTTTTCTAAATCTAGAGCTTGAGGAAGCAAAATCTCGTTTTGTATTTTATCATCTGTTTCTTACATTTTCTTATAAGATAAGAATTTTATTAGTAAAAAGCAGTTCCAAGATGGTACTGAATTAGTTTGTTACTATATTACTTTACAGTAAAAGGGCTTACTTCGTGTACAAAGTCTCCTCAACTAGTGTGGATTGGAGGAGAGTGGGTATCTGTGAAACCTTTTCCTTACATTTTCCGTAAGATGTTGCTTTCACGCCTTGAACTATTGATAAACAACTTACTGTAGGAGCAATTCTGCTGCAGTATCTTGGCTTGCCATTACAATTTGTTACTCCCTCTGTTTCACCACGGGGTTTAAGAAAGTAAATAACACATTTGAATCTTGTGATCTTCAATTAAAGATAGATATGTAGAATGCACCAAAATGTCATTTGATCGTATGGTCTTAAACATATGCCACACAGATAGTTTATATTAAACAGTTGCCTAGAAAGGAATGAGACGTTCTTTTTGAAACGGAATAAAAGGGAAAGTAAGACAAACAAATTTAATCAGGGTATTTACTCTGCAATGAAGTGAAAGCATTTATGTTAGTAATTTTGAGACTTGCAGAATTTGGCTTTACATGTGCTCCTGGTGACTTCAATTAGGATGCTCCAATATGTTTTGTTGATCCTCGCTGTTCTAACTTTTGATTCAATTGAAAAACTACTGAAGTCATATAAATCTTTTGAATCCGACATTGGGGTTAAAGCATTTAGAAGCAGGTTGCCTTTTGGGGATTTATTCTTAAGGATATTTAGGTAGATCTCCCAGGTGCTTTTGAACTGATAAGTGCTTTATATCATAGATGGTCATTAACATGTTGGTCTCTTCCATAGAACAATAACTCCCCAAGATCAGTTATAGTCTGAACATATAGGTCTTCTTCTATTTATGTCTTTTGGACGAGAATATCGTCTTATTCGATGATGTGTATAGATATTGTTACAAAATTAAATGAGCTGATTTCATGACTTCCGTAAGGTCACGGGTGAGGCACAGGCTAAGTAAAATAATATATTGGTGCTATTGATAATAGAATCGTATGAATCAAGCATCAAACACTTTCTATGTCTCCTCTGTCTACAAGGTAAAACTTTCTTAGATCACAACGTGTTTGCTACCATAGTTGCTGGCTGGTACATTGGCCTTACTATAAAAAGTCTGAGATCCTTTCTTTTTGGTCATATGTTTTCATATGCTTCTATGCATCACATCTATTTTAACTAAGAAAGGAAGTTACAAGTTGAGGTGACCTACATTTACCTTGTCTGATAAGGATGCAAGTAGAGAAGTGAAACAAAAAGAAGTCTAAACACACAGCATCTTGGGCTTGCTTAAATTTGGCTTGAGATAGAGGAGACATTTCTGCAAGTGAAAACAGAATTCTTCACCTTACACCAATATATGAGTCTCTCATGTGAGATGTAGAAGTGTAAATTCAAATTAACTAGGTCCCGTCTATATCATGCAATAAGTCACTCATCTTGCTGTAATCCAATTTCTGTATCATTAATTGTTCTTCCCCTTCCCCTTCCCCTTGTTGTATGTTAGCTTCGATATTTCAATCTCTTCTTTTTTGCTTTTTGATATCCTATTAACTTCTGACTCTCATCTAACTTGTGCTTGTCTCACAGATTGATTCAGACACATCAAAAAGATCAACCTCACATTCGATAGAGAAAGAGGAGGTAGAAGAGAAGCTTTTCCATGTAACAATATCTTTGCTTTCAGTTCTTGACTCTTTCTTCCTAACCGTAAAAGTTGCACCAGGAAAGGCAATGGAAAGATGCATGGAGTAAGGGACATAAAACAGAGACCGGAATTCAAGCAATGCATCGTCGTGGTATGGACACTTATCTGTTTTTTTGTTTTTGTTTTGGAAAATGACTAGAGATCACTGTAACTTATTTGTTACACAATTTGCAACAAACCTGCGTAGTGCTGTACTATTAGAAAATTAGCAGATACCAAACAAGTGAAAAAAGGAGTACTTGGTTCCAGTATATGAGAATGACGAGATATTCACAGTTTCGAGAATCATCATGTAGAGTCATGAAGAAGCATTGGGATTAAGTGATACAGTGTAGATAATGGTGATGGAGAATCAATTTTCAAGTTATCCCTTGTTGATCTTCAGCAAAGATTATATTACTCTTTAGGAAAATTTATGTGGAGAGAAGAAGGATCTCCACAAGAAACATTGACATAGAGAAATTAGATGATAGAATTCCAATAAAAATGTTCCGGGAATGGGGTGGGATGGGGGTGGGGGGTTCTTGTAAAGAACAGTATTAATATAAACATAGGAAGGCCATTAAATAGGAAGGCCATTAAGGATATGTAAGAAAGAGTAGTAACAAGTATGAAAAGGAGAAGACCAAAAAGATTTTCACACGACAATAGTCTTACAGCATCAATCTACCTTATGCTGGGGTTTGTTGTTGTGGTTATGGTTAAGCTAAATAATCAATAATATATAGGATTACATTACATGACACAATATTTTTTATATAATGATAACCTGTTGATTGATGAAAACTTGGAGTACTACAGATAATTGACTTTGAAGTTTTTTTTTTTTAATCTTTGAAGTCAACAAAAAGTCGAGACTACAGAGTAAGACAGAATATGTGCATGCTAAATTTTTCCCAATTGCTAGAACGGAGAGTGAGATAAGATGAGATTATGGGCCTAAATGCTGACAATTTTGATCATGACGTCTTTCAGTAGACTGTCATGACATATAGAGTAGAACAAATAGAATGACTGAGATGTAGAGTGTCACATAAATGCTATCAGACGAGAAGGAAGCGAAAAAGTAAAGTAGAAGTTATGCAGGACGGTTATGAGATTTCTAGTGTTATATGGGACAAAATGTTTGAGCCCTAAGACCCAAAATACTAAAGAATGAATGTTGTAGAAATGCGAACATTAGTATGAATGTAACAGATATACAAAGTCAGAGAACTTAAAAATGATATGAGCATTTCATTTATCGACGTCTGAATGTACCAACGTGTAAGTGCAATACTATGATGATTGATGGAGCTAAAATTGGATGAGTTAGATCCTAAATCACATAGAGGAACGTTTTCTCAAATAAATTGCCTCTTTTCCAACTAAATGTACATTTAGCAAAGAACATAACATAACGAAAGAAAAGGATCTATGTAGGCGATATAACGTAGTTAGATAAAGATATAGCTATTGTCATTAGTTTGTTACACTTAGAAAGTATGGTGTTTGTCAACACTCTGAGACTTGTATGCTTATGCAATAATAAGGTTAAGATTTGTATAATAAATGATCTGAATGATGGATTATTTAATAACAGAATACATGGACCTTAGATAGAGCAGAATTATATAGAGGAAACATATAGCCAACTCTAAATAGTATTGATTAACAGAGTTTTTCGACCTTTAAAGAGTATCTGTTAAAGATTTCTGACAGTATCCTGAAGTAACATACTTACCTATTTAGTTTGATCCTTGTTACAAATCAGTGGTATTTAACTTTTTTAGCTAAATTCAGGTTGATCAGTGTGAATGCTTAATCTATATTGAGCTCACCTTGATGCTGAATTCTTAACCCTTTGTTAAAGGTTTAGTAATTGTATCAACCTAAATGTTACAGGTGCATTTTGGGGCAAAGTGAGAGACGCTGCTGAGAAAAAGGTGAGTCGTGTTATCGTCATTGTCTATATAATGATTTCATGGGTGATCATGAACAGTCTTCCTAATCCATGTTCTTAGATGTTGATGTAGCACCAGCAGAGAGGAGAGAAAAATGGAAATAAGTTGGCAGATATAAGGGAAGGGAATTTTAAAAAGAATGTAAGATTAATTCATAAATTATTATTTGTTAAGTGTTATCCACATCTTCCCAACGAAATAAAATAAGGTTATATATATATATATATATATATATATATAATAGAAATCGTACAACTGTCATACCTTGAAACATTTGAAGTCTATATATAACTAGGGATGACATTCTATAGCTAATTTCTAACCAAAATATATAACATTGATGTAGCAGCATCTTATTTAGTTACAGCATTCTCTTTGTATAGAGAAAACTCGACTCCAATATGGGCGATTGCAGACTTGACTGTCCATGTGTACGAGCAAAACTCTGTTGGAGGGAATTTTCCAAATCTTAAAGGAGATTCATGCCCTGCAATGCAGAGGGTAATTAAGCAAGTGGTTAAATAGTTCTATTTTGGATAGCAGTTGAGTAGTTAAGTAGTATCTAAGAAACGGGCAGGGAGTAGCCACCAGGTAAAAAAAAACTAGCTTTCTTCACCAACTAGGACAGTTAGTGGATAACTAGTTTGCATATTCTATAGAAAACTGAATGATGCCACAATAAAAGATAGCTTCGCTTCTGTATCAATCCAATTTAAAAACGTCAGAGGATATTGGTGGAACAATAGTAGCTTATGAGAATACAAACTATTCAAAAAACTAACATGAAGAAGGGACTGTGCTTCTCTACTAAGCGTTCCTAAGTTTAATCAAAGTATTTTAGTTTGGAAAGTCAAGCATTGAAGCTTTAGTGAATGAAATTGGACTTAATTATAGATTAACATCTCACTAAGGAATATATTTATTGAAATCCATAAGAAAACTGATAAAGAATGCTAAAAGTAATTGAATTGTAATGAAGACAATTAAATTGATGGATTTTTGATTGAAAGATGTCCATTGCCATAGAAAGTAGCTTTATTTATACATACAAGGTCAGCCGTTAATGGACCTTAACCACTATTGTGTTCCTAACTCTTATCTCTTAAATTTATACACGACTTAATTAGTAACCTACTGGTTGCTTTGCATCTCAGCTAACCATAATATTCTCATGGTCAGCTGATGTTTCTTCTCACACTCCGATAATTAGTGGTTACTTGATTTCGTCGCACTTTGATAAGAACCTTGTTTGATAAAGTCAGCTACAATAACTTGTTTATTTGGGAAGGCTTGGATTTGACTGGACTTAGCTCATTTGTTGAATACCTAAATAAGTCACCAACTCTCCTACCCCGGCCCAATTTTGATGACCAAACTTCTGGTATTAATTCAAGGACCAAAGTATAGTTTCTTTTCTAGTTATAATTTATACCTATTTGGCTTAAGAGGAACAAGAAAAACCATATTTACATGCTGTTATGACACATTAGAATGTAGGCCCAATCTTATGACATGCTCTTTACATGTCTTCCGAGTACTGCATTGAACATCTTTTCAAATGTATATTGTGGATTTTCCATGATATGATTGGAAAAATTGTGAAAATCTTCTTGGATATAGTGTGAACTAACATTTGAAGACTGCTTTCATCACTTATCTCTGGTTCTGCAATGCAGTGAGGGGACTAAATTATTTTGAGATGGGCAAAATATTATTTAATTTCATCGTTAGGAAGTGTAGTTCTTGTACATAGGGTTTCCACTTAGGGAATTGAAGTGGATATGGAAAATGTTTGAATTCTTTTAAAAAGTTGCCACCTCCTACTTCAGTACATTTGGACATTTATCTAATATTTTTCTAAACTCAAAATCCATCCCTAATTTGTTATCTAAAGTTGTAAAACATGAGTTTTTTGATGAATAATTGTATGCCTTTCAGATGTTGAAGGAAAATCTTCTTGCAGCTGTAACTGCTCAATCAGGAGCCCAATACGATCCTAGTGAGGAAGTGATGATGGCTGCCCGACACATTGCTGATCAGAGGCAGGTTTCAAGTGGTGTAGGTACTTCTCATATACCCCACTCTTCAGCCTATGCCTCATCATCAATACCAGACCGAATGACATGTGTTGAGGAGGATTTGGATCACATACGCCATTTTCAAGCCTATCAGGTGAAGCACAATCAAGCAGTTGCTGAAATGCTGCAAACGATCGCCCTTCACCATGGAATGAACATGGACAAGTTTCCTACTTGTCCGAAATATATGCTCCCAAGGAACAAGGCAGTGCTCGATGATGATGACAATTACGATGATGATGAGGAAGATGAGGAGTGAAACACCCTATTCAGGAATGCTTCTTTTTCCAATACACATCCCATGCCTTGAAAGAAAAACAAATAGTGTGGAAGATCATTTTTGTTAATTTTGATTGATAAATAGCCTAGAAGATCTCTAAGTGTTGTATCTCAAGGCAAAAGTATCAGTATCAGTCACAATGTTGTAGTTAGTGTGGTGGCAAGAGAAAAGGAATACAACAGTAGTCCCTCCCATCCTTTTCCCTTTTCATTTTATATACACCTTTTTGGTCCCAGGGAGGGGGAGGGAAGATATAACAAGTGAGGAACTTTGTTTGGTAGGGAAGGAGGTGCCAAAAATTATGGATAGCACCTCCAAACTTAAACTTGTAAAGTCATGTAACAATTTTGATGAGGAAAATGTCTCTTTTCTTTCTTTCTGTTTAGCAAACATCTCCTCCCCCTTTACCTTGTCTTTTATATGTCGCAAATATTACAAAGTTACTGTACTGATTCTCATCTCGTACCATTGCAATTTTCTGGATTTTCACTCTCAGAGAGTTACAACTTAGTGATGCGAGTGTGAATTGAAAAATTGTGATTCAAGTGTTGAACAATTTATTTGAGACCTCAGAGCTTTGGTGTAAGAGCTTAGAAGAGCAAGTCTTTGAATATTGATTTTGACTTCAGATATTTTTATCTAAAGTGTGGCCTTGTAAAACATATTACACAGTTTTATCTGAAGTTTGATATGGCTTGCCAAGACCAACTTAGAAACATTTTTTTTACTGAAGTTGTGGACTTGACAACTAATAAGGCCAATCTTTGCACATTTTCTTATGGAAGTTATAGTCTTGACAAGGCTGCTGGTATATTACGGCTTGCCAACGCTAAGTTTTTGACTGAAACTATGGATAGACAAGGGCCAATTCAGTCATTTTCAACTGAACTTGTGATTTTCTTAAATGTCGATGAAGGCATTTACGGTAGGATTTGACTGGTTTTTACTATACTAACGCTAAACATGAAAATAAAACATTGGACGAGTTTTGTCAGTTCAACTTGTGTCATTTTAATCATATTGAAGCAAGATTTTCCTTTCTACTTTTCTTTTTCTGTTTGAAACAAATTGTTTTACTGCTGAAATTGTGGTGCAAACTTATATAATCTATATGTTGTTTTGCAGAAATTTCATTTTCACATTATAGGCATTTTTGCAGTTTAAAGTCCATTTTTCTGGAGTATTTTATATCAGACTTCAAATATCATTTGTTGAAATCAGAGCATTTATTTAGCTATGCTTTCACATGAAATTCAAGTGAATAATTTTTTACCTAGAATCAGAACATTGTTCTTCGAATTTCAACAAATAAAACACACAATTCAATATCCAAATCTTCATCGTCTAATCTCCAACTTCTCAAACACAACAGATACTTCATACTTATGTTTAAGAAAGTAAGCCCAACAAAACTTCATAAGATCATCAATCAGTAAAAGAACATATTGCTGCCACTACAAGAAGGAATGCTCATAGATCCGTACACATCAGAGTATACTAGTTGGAGCTTTTCAGTAGTTATTTCCAGCTTGATTATTGGAAAGGGTAATTGATTTAGCTTTCCAGTTGACAAACTCCACATACATCAGAGATTTCATTTAATATGAAAGGCATATCAATCACAAGTTTCTTATTCTGCATCGTTTTCAAAGATTCAAAATTGGTGTGATCAAGCCTTTTATGCTAGATATAACTTTCATCTTGTATGCCGACATAAGCTCCAGTTTCAGTTTATTTTCAATCAAGAGGGCAACTTCTATTGTTCATTTTGACCAAGAGCAACTTTATACCAGTTGGATCCATGATTTCACGTACTTTATCTTTAAGTAACAGGACATAATTTTTATCTACCAACTGACCAATACTGAGAAGACTTTGGCTAATTTCAGGAAAAACCACTACATCAGATAAATTTTTTGTACCTGAGGGAGTTTGAACGGTTTCTACTTTTCCCTTTGTGTCCACAAGTCTGCCATAATTCAACCTGATTAAAAAATAATTTTTGTCTAGACATTAAAAATAGTTCATATGATGTGCGCATCTACTATGAACAAGCCACACGTCTTCTGTCTTGAGATGCTATAATGCATTCTCCAATAGTAGAAGCAGAAAGCAATTCTCTTCATGATCTTTAGCATTTTCAGTAACTTGAGCAGACCGGGCTTGAGCTAGCTGCACTTGATCTGATTGTTTTTGACTTCTTTTACGCGACTCAGGTTTGTACCAGAAAAAACTATTTTCGTACGATTGGGTTTTTATAATAAGGACAAGGTGGATATTTAGATCTTCTATATCTCCTCCGGTTGTTATATTCATCCTTCTTCTACCATAACTTTCATTTGATTGCTTTTTTGATTGACTATTAGATTGAGCTTTAGACCTTTGAACAGTCACAAGAGCAATTTCACTTGAATTCTCTTCCTCTCTAAAAGCTTTCCTTTTCTCCACAACTAGAAGAACGTTGGATAGTTCATTCAATGTGACATCAGATATATCCCAAGTATCTTCAATTGAAGAGATTTTTGCTTCAAATATTTCTAGACTTATCACTATCACTTTCTGAGTGATCCTCTACTCTTATTCTTTTGTTCCCAACAACTTGATCTGATTAACAGTTTTCATGATTTTATCAATATAATCTTTCACCTTTATGTTATTTTTCATTCTTAACATCTCAAATTATTTTCTTAGATTCAATATTTGCATTTACCTCGTTTTAATAACTCTCCAGAAATTCTTGATTTAATATATTCCTAGCTTCTTTGACAGATTCATGTGTCATGATTCGTATAAAAATTAACTATAAGATGGCCACATGAATGAAAGATAAGGTTTTTGGAGTCTTTGCAATCTTCTTCTTCATGATTTTGATCTACTAAAGAGTTGGATTTTTTCCCAAAGGTACTAGGGCCCTGTCCTCCTCAACATATTTCCAAATCCAATTCCTTTTAAGTTTGTTTCACCTTCACAGCTTTCTATTAAAAATAGGAGGTAAAAGAAGAGTGTTGGTGGAAGCCGTGTGAAAGAAACCTTGACAGAAAGAACCTAGATAGGTTAAACTTGGTGGGCAACCTTTGCTGTTTTTTTCTTCAAAAACAGTCCCTCAGATGTCAATTGTAATTTTTACGAATTGAAGGAGATAAAGAGAAAACAAACATGAAAAGAAAAACCCAATATGAAGAAAATAGAGTTGACATTCATTCGTACAACAATAGTTTATTTTATATAAAGAAGGCATAAAGTGAACTCATCTGTCAAATCCCTTAAATCCTGGAAGTTGACTTCTCATATGTCATGGCCCGATCCTAGACACTGAACGTAACAAGCCCAAGTGAACCGCCTAACTTATGCCATGAGCATTCTACGACAAAGTGCGGAAAAAAAAGAAGTTATTTCATTGAGATAACAAAGGGAAATCCATTTCACAAACCAGAAATTTAAAGAGAAAAATATGAAAATCCAAAGACATGTTGTCATGCCTCAAGTTTATATCCTAGACAGATATGGTACTCAGGAATTACAAGTGACCCCGAGCTAACCCTTGGTTGGTGCATGCTATACAAATCATGAGATAGAGTTTTGCGAAAGTGTAAAATAATCATGTTATACTGAGTGGAAGGAAATATTGAAATTATCAAATGTTAGGTCAAAGGATCCAAAGTACATAAACTGAATAATAGACTATGTGTCTGAAAACCTCTAAACCAAATCTGACGAGTTGCTGGGACAAGTTCCTACCTCACTTTGAAAACTGTAACTGAAAATAAATATAAATAAGATGTAAGGAAACTTCATAAATCCATGTCCTCGAGAGATGAGGACTTACCACTAGGCTAGCAATAGGAGTTACCGATTGCCTGGTAGTTTTTACTGACCTCAGACTTCAGGATCTACATCATAAAAGAATACAATGCAAGAGGCAGTTAGTACTTGAAATATACTCGTATGCAAGGTAAGTGCATAACAATATATGAAAAGTTGTAAATAGCTGAATATGAGTCTAAGAAATAGAAATCATGTGAAATATCATAAAACTAGAGTTCATGCTAAAAACACCTTTAACATACAAGAGAAATACTTAAAGTCATTAGTATGGTAAAAAGTTCAAAAATAAGAACAATATGAGAGTTTCTTTTAACCGATAAATGTCATGTAAGTGCATGGCAACCAACGTAATAATCACTTAGGAGAGTTTTCTTATACTTTTTCAAGGTATATAGATTACATAAAATATGAAGATCGATCATAAAAGTCACTTGGGCTAACCACCTGGGCAAAGGCCACCTAGATTCATTAGATACCTACACGGGTAATGTAGTTTGCAAATTGGGTTATTTGAATCCACATTCTCTCTATGTCAATTAATTCTTTCAAAAACTAGCATGATGTACAGTAACATAGGCTCATAATATACTGAAATTGGTCATGGTCAGTGGTGGCATATATGCATACCATATTGGATCATGAAACGTATGCATGGTCTAGTAAAATTACTGTTTTAGCTAAATTCTCTGAGATTATACTAGTCATTCTTAAAATAGTCTGAAAACTATATTATCAAGTATATTTTCTTCAAAACCATATCATGAATTTTCATGTCATAATCATGTTAGTTCATGGTATTTGCAAATACACTTGTTCATATGAATCATGAAATCATATGTTCAAGCTTTTCATGGAAAACATGTAAAATTGAGTAAAATATTAAATGTATAATCATGAAACATAGCTTAGGAAAACTTGAAACTTAGTCATGAGTATAATATAGAATCATGGTTTCTTATGCTAATCTTGCATGTGAATACTGAAAATATACAAAGAATCATAATTCATGAAAATAAAATATTAAACCTTATCCTTTGACGTACTAAAAACTTTCATGAAAATACTTAGGCGTGGGATGGAAGGAATCTACCACTAGATAACCCTGGATATCTGGTAGGGAGAAATTCCCTAAAGAAAAGGATGGAAATTGGACTTGGGTGGAAAAACCTTATCCTGACTTGAAGAGCTTGAGCAGTTCTATTTTATAGTTCTATTTTATGGTATGAGAGAATAATATC
>JBDJHY010000001.1:3206207-3222337 GCA_039654485.1 Withania somnifera | reverse complement strand
GAGAAAAAAAAAAGCTAAGCAAGTGTAAAGACCCTCGGGTAATTCAAAAATAAATTTTTTGAAAGCGTGTTCGAAATTTAAATCTGACAGTTTTGTTCACACCGGAACGTGGATTTTAGTCTAGAAAGACTCTTAGTTCGAATCCTGGGGCTTACGGTTGCATGTTATTTAGTTTGACGGGATAACAATTCGATCATGTTTATTTTTATATAATAATTACGTCTTTGCTTTAACAGGAGTAATATATTTCTTTTTAAGTCTTTCTAAGGCTTGTCAATAATTATGATATAAATTCTCGAATAAACAGTCTCCTATTTATTTATTTTATAAGTAATTATAAAGTTAATATTTGAAATGAAGATAACGAATCTAATTATATTGAAAATTGTATTATTTCAAGAGGTTTGTATTATTGGAAATATTGTTCTATTAATTTTGATATATTTAAAAGGTTATAATCATTTTAAACGAGTCAATGCAATACCCCGATATACTTTATTTTAATATAATATTATATAATTGTTGTGGCGGTGGAATTGAACCAAACTTTACATATATTGTTTGATGCCTGGGCGTTTGCCCATTCTAATGAAAAAGAAAACATAACGTAAAAGGGAAGAAAAGAAAAGAAAAGAAAAGAAAAGAAAAGAAAGAAAGAAAATAAAGAAAAAGAAAGAAAGGAAAGAAAGAAGAAGAAGGAAGGAGGAAAAGGGAAAATGAGGAGTTCTGCCCAATTTTTTTTTTTAAATACTTTTGTAGCTGCTTTAAAATTTAAATTATTTTTTTTCAAATAGGCTACAGTCTACTTTTTTCAGATTGGGTATTAGTATAGTATATATATTAAAGCTCCAGCACGGGGCTGGAATAATTATTCGGGTATGCTGATTCTTTCGGCATATGGCCTTTCAGCTAGATTGTAGTTTAACTATTTACCCTGAAACTATACTGCCTTGCCCGCATGTCTCACGTCTATTCTGGAATGTAGTGTGGTTGGCAAAGGATTAACACTTTTGATCCGTATTTCATACGCGGACTCTGCACCGTGTGAGGTTGGGGAGGGGATTAAACTAGTGATTAGAGCTTAGTAGTTATCCCCGATTTAGGTTAGTGGTTTAGAGTCGATCTAGGTAGGCTGTTTTATTGTGTTCTACTTGTGTTGTTGTATGTGATTAGAATAGTGTTGGTCCTTTCAGGCCTAGATAGTCGGTTACTATTTGGTTGTTTGGTTGATGCCCCGTTTGATAATAGTGTTTCCTGGTCCGGTATGAGCTCAGGAATGAATGTTTTAGACTGAGTTATGATAGCTCCGTGTTTTTCTTTTCGGTAGGGGTGTTTACTTGGCCCTTGACGGTCGCCCTTGGGACATCTGTAGTATCTGGGATGCAAGTGCTCGAGGCTCGGGATCAGGACTAGGTCTAGGGAAGGATTATACCTATGTTAGTTGGGGTCAGGTAGTTATTCTAGGGGGCCCTAATTTGCAGCCTTAGACTAGCCTAACCTATTAATTAATTTTGTGTTGTGATCATGTATTAAACATTTAAATGATAACTTGATTTTGAAAGAATAATAGTTGGAAACATGTTTCATATATACTTATACCTTCCACGACTGCGCTTATGAGTAGTCTGAGCTATTTTACCAAACTATCTAAGGCTATTTTCTCGTATTCACTGTGATTTCTCGGCTTGCCTACAGGGTGGCAGTTGGATCTTTCAGGACTAGAATTTTTGCCGGTATGGTTGTACTTGAATTTCTACGAGATATGTTATACGGGTTGAGCCTAAGTTTTGACCTCTTAGCCCTGAGTATTATGGCATTGGATGTCTTTTTACAAGGATTATATACGTGCAATTAGATCCCTCCACGGACCTTCCTACCTGGATCGCCATGCCTGGGGTATATTGAGTGGCCGGGGGAGGGGTAAACTGGAGGAGATTGGGGGAAGTATACCGGATAGCTTCTGTGGGTCCGCTCCTGACTGAGTCATTTACCAGGGAGGGTGCGTACGCGCACTTATTTACTATTTCAGCACCCTTTACATTGCATTCTTACGCGTTGTTTGTACCCTTCGGGACTTAAAGGGGGAGTACATATTGGATTACTTGGTTGTCTGAGTGTACTTACTAGTAGAATGGGTATTGCTCGGGTTTGTTTGCTAGTAGACTTTACTTGTATTCCTTGGTTTCTAATTAGTACTATTCATGTGCTTGTTATGCTCGTGGTTATTTTAACTGGGTGATGGTTTGATAGTTTCTTGGTGGTATGTCCTTGTGTTGATTACGTCGGAGCTTCACGTACGTGTTTGGTCATGATCTGTTCATGATCCGAGTCTTATACCGTGACTTGTTAGCAGCTTTCTATTATACTTGTTAGCTGATTCTACACGCACACTAGTAGTAAATCCTTCACGGCATTTACTAGCTATTACTGTAGTTACCCCTTTTGGTTATAGACTCTGTGTCACAGTGTTACTTGCTAGGATATGTTATTTACCTTATCTATGCTTACTGACGCCCAGTCGGTCTTATGGTACCTACTGGGTACCTGTTGTTTTGGTACTCATAGTACACCTCTACATCTTTTCCTGATATAGGTACTAGTACAAGTTTTGCCGGCGAACGTGATCGAGAGCAATAACTGGCCTTTTTCCTATCAGTGTTGGAGCTATCCTAGCCGAGTCTTGGATAGCCAGTTTGCCCCACTTGGGGGCTGTATTTTGTATTCATATATAGATGCGCTACAGCCATGACATCAGGTTTTGGAGTTATTTCATGCTGAGTTTTATATTTCAGGTCTCTTTGATGCTCTTATTCTCTTCTTCTCCTTCTGCCTTTGTTTTGGGGTTCTTGTTACTGGATACTGCTACTCACAATGGTCTAGGATCAGGCTTGTCTACATATGAGATGTAGACGCCATCACAACTCAGATTTTCAGATCGTGACAAAAAGATATTATTTTTATTAGATATTCTTTAAGAAAATGTGTCACGTGAATAAGGTAGAAAGATTCTCTTAGTTACAAATAAGTTAACGATGAACTTGATGGATAATTTCAATTTATTTAAGCAAATGAAGTCATATATTTTAGTTTGTTTATTCTTCTTTATTAATATCTAAGAAGGATTTTTGGAACAACAGTAAAGTTGTCTTAGTATGTTTTATAAGGTCATAAATTTGATTAGTAAAAACAACCATTAATACTTACTTAGTGTAGACCGTCTACGTTACACCATTTAGGATGTGAAATTGAACCTTGTATAAATACGAATGTTTTGTGTTCCAAATTGTCCAGTGATATCAAAGTTCTTCTAGTTGCTTTTGAGTTGCTTGCTTATTGAACACGGTAAGGTTCTAACAAATATGTATATATTTATCTTTAGTACAAAACCAATTTGCGAAAACAAAAGAAACTCTATAATAAAAAGGTATATGATTGGAAGAACCTACGGAATCAAATAAATTATAATGATTCTGGCAGTTATTTTTGATTTTTTTTGAAAAATGATCATTTTATTCTTTGTAATAGTTGTCCCGAGCCTTATTTAATCCACTGAGTGGATTTATTTGAAAACGAATTGAAAAATTATGTACTTTAAAAATATTAAATTTAAAAAAATTTAAAATAATTATAATTGACTTTGATCAGTATTTAGTATTTAATAATTTGCAAGTCCAAGTCGAAGCCTATTTTGCTAGCAGATCTGCTCCCTGTTAATACTACTACCTAACGTACGGATGTAAAGATAAACAAAATGTTAACGTCCTCCGAGTAACCCATCAATTTGAATTTTTGACTTTTTGTGAGGTGTATTTTTTTTTTTTTAATCCTTTTGCCTAATTTTGCGGCAGAAATATCTACGCGTTGACATGTCTTTCTCATTTTCTTGTTCCTTACAAAACAAAAACAAGATATCATATTATATCAAACAGATCCCAACATATCATGTCATTTAAAATGCAAAAATTAAATATTTTCTTGTGAAAAAGAAAAAAGAGAAAAGATTGATATCATTTTTTTAATTTTTACTAGACATTCTAAAAAAAATGTCACCACAAAATGAGATAAATAAATTCTGTTAGTTACAAGTAAGTTAACGAGGAATTTTATAGCTAATTTCAATTTCTTTAGGGAATGGAAGTCATATTTTTTAGTTAGTTTTTCTTTTTTTATTAATATTAAAGTTTTTGATAAAATTTTTTAAAATACAATAAAGTTATTTTCGTGTAACCTTATGAGTTAAGGTGTGAGGTTTCATTGAAATGAACAGTATGTATGTGAAAAATAAGATATGGTAAGTGTGGCATTCCAAACACACAAAGGATGGATGGGTGCCCTTGCCGGGGTCTGTTTCGGTTGCTTCAGCCTTCACTTCTTTTCCTCCTTTTCCACTCTCCTCTTTTGAGTAATTATTTGATTAATGTATAATTCTTTTCATTTTAATGATACACTGCAGCACTTCGATTACTATTTTTATTGACTTGTAAAAAGATTTAATGACTTGATATATTTTCAATTGTTCTTATATTTTAAACCATTTTCTTTAAGAATACTCTCGAAAATCAATATAAAAAAATTAATTCAAGAACAATAAAGGTAAATTGATGTAGTTAAACAAACATTATGAAGTATTTTAAGCTACTTTTTAACAAAATTTTCTAATTGGAGACCCTTTTTCATGATTTTTTTTTTAATTTTATTCTACAAAGAAAACTAAACTTGAATTAACCGATAGAATCATCGTTTATATATATATATATATATTCAATCTTTAACGCTAGTGAAAATATATTTTATACGTAAAATGTGGCACCCACAATCTTCAAAGGTGACCGACCTATAAGGTAATAGACTTTATCCGTGAAAATAACTACTAGTGCTTGCAGTAAATAGATTGTTTATATTATCCAATTTATACACTAAATATCAAAGTTCTTGTAGCTGTTGTTGACAGCCTTCTTATCACGTCTGTTGCTTGCTTACAAAGAACACAATATTTAGTCCATTAAAGTAAAATTGAATTATTTTCGATAAGAAAACTCAACCCAAAATAAACAAAGGATTATTGTTTTGATAACAAATAACAACAACAACATAACTAGTATATTTGTAGACTTCATTTTGAGAATTAGAAAAAATAAAAATATTTTTTTTGTCAAATTAAAAATATTTATAAGCTGAAACCCCATAGATTAGAAAAAATGACCAGACTTGCTACTTGTATATACTTTGTATATTTACTAAACGCATAAATAAACTAAAAATTACTTGTAAATTAAACCACCTTATAAGTTTAGCCAAAGAATTTCTTACCATTTTTTTTTTATCAGAAGTTGAAAATTTGATGTTTATCTTTCCTATTTTTCTTTACTAGTACGAACCCATTTCTTGTCATAAAAATAAAATAAAAAAATCTCTAACTCAATAAAAGAGTATATGCAACAACTTGTGAAGAAGCCACAATTGAACCAAATTTACAAACCCACCCTTTATCTCCCAATAATGGAGTTATTCAACTTGGTTCCCCTTTTCCTTTTTGTATCTTTCCTGTTTCTATTTAAGAAATTGAAGAATTGGAATAGCCAAATTTGCAAACGATTGCCTCCAGGTCCATGGAAATTACCTTTTCTTGGAAGCATGCATCATATGATTGGTGGACTTCCACACCATGTCCTTAGAGATTTAGCTAAAAAATATGGACCAATTATGCACCTTCAACTAGGAGAAATTTCTGCAGTGGCCATCACTTCTCCTGAGATGGCCAAACAAGTACTAAAAACTCATGACCTTGCTTTTGCATCTAGACCCAAACTTTTGGCCTCCGAAATTGTCTTGTACAATTGTTCAGATGTTGCCTTTTGCCCATATGGTGATTACTGGAGGCAGATGCGCAAAATTTGTGTTTTGGAAGTGCTTAGTACCAAAAACGTTCGAGCATTCCGTTGGATTAGACGAGAAGAAACACTTCGTCTCGTTGAATTTTTCCGATCCTCCTCCTCAGGTGAGCCAGTTAATGTAACAAAAAGGATTTCATTATTCATGAGCTTTATAATATGTCGATCAGCATTTGGGACGATATTCAAGGAGCAAGATGAATTTATACGAGTAATGAAAGATGTAACATTCTTATTGGGAGGCTTTCATGTGGCTGATATCTTTCCATCTCTGAAATTTCTTCATGGGTTAAGTGGAATGAAAGGTAAAATTATGGATCTCCACCACAAGGTAGATACAATTGTTGAGAATGTTATAAATGAGCACAAGAAAAATCTTGTAATTGGCAAGACTAATGGGGAATTAGGAGGTGAGGATTTAATTGATGTACTACTGAGAATTATGAAAGATGGAGACCTTCAATTTCCAATCACCAATGACAACATCAAAGCTATTGTTTATGTAAGTACTTACTATATACTACAAATTCAGGGTGTGTTTGGTATGAAAGAGAAAAAAGAGCCAATCTCTTGTTTTTGAAAGAATTTAACCCTATAACTTGCTCATAAATATAGGACATGTTTGCGGCGGGAACAGAAACAACATCAACCACCATTGACTGGGCCATGGTGGAAATGATTCATAATTCAAGCGTATTATCCAAAGCTCAAGCAGAGGTAAGAGAAGCCTTCAAAGGAAAAAAGACTTTTGATGAGAATGATGTTGAAGAATTGATATACCTAAAGTTAGTCGTTAAAGAAACTTTAAGACTCCATCCTCCGCTTCCGCTTATGCTCCCAAGAGAATGTAGGGAAGAAGTAGACGTTAGTGGCTATACTATCCCTTTGAAAACAAAAGTCATAGTTAATGTTTGGGCTATGGGAAGAGATCCAAAATATTGGGAGGATGCAGAAAGCTTTAAACCTGAAAGGTTTGAACAAAGTTCAGTAGATTTTGCTGGTAATAATTTTGAATTTCTTCCCTTTGGTAGTGGAAGGAGGATTTGTCCAGGAATATCATTTGGTTTAGCTAATATATATTTACCTTTAGCTAAAATGTTGTATCACTTTGATTGGAAACTTCCCGTTGGAACTAATCCCAATGATCTTGACATGACTGAGTCGGATGGAGCAAGTTGTTCTAGAAAGAGTGACCTCTACTTGATCTTCACTCCCTATCAACCTTCTCAAGAGTGACTCCATGGCACCAGACTTTAATTCAAGAAAGATTGAAACTCCATGTTGCGTATTAATGTAGTAATGGGCCTTATAAAACACGCTACACGCTGCTTTTATCTTTTGTGTGCACACCCTGTCGTTTTTGTCGTTCTTCTTATAGTATTTTATGCTTTCACTATTTGTAATATATGTGTTTTTTGTTATATTATAATAGATACTTTTGGTTTGATCTTTTTCTGAATTTCCTGAATAGTAAAAGTTTTAATGTATCACATTGAACATCTGTTTTTTTATATGCTAAATACAGCATGATAGTTATCTACATAGATTTATATATATATAAGCCATCACCATTAGGTTGTGAGCCTAAGGTATGTGTGGGTGTGGGGGGACGGGAGAGGGGGGTTGGCTTGACCCTACCATGTAATATTAAGTAAAAACTTACAATGACTAGAGGGGAACATGGAACCTTGCCTCTAGTCTACAAAAAAATTGACAAAGCAATCTAGGGAAAGGAAGTAGCCTATACAATTGTTTTCCATAATTAGTTATCAAAAAAGTTACATTTCTCATATCTTCTTCTAAGAGTGGGAATTTGACACGTATCTAGTCGAAGCAATCCCTTTAGCTCTCTTGGAAGGTCTTGAGGAGAGTGGTATAAGGTCCTGTGTCCACTAGATGAAACCATTTTTGCCAAAAGGTCAGCCACAAGAATGGCTTCTCAAAGACAGTGTGCTACTTGATGAGTTGTGCCTGTGAGCATCCTTGAAGTACTAGAGATGATGCGTTTCAGTTTCCTATTCTCGGTATCATTCTTGATCAACATATCAGTGATGATTAAAGAATCCAATTCTATGTGCAAGTTAGTGAAACCTTGTTGAATGCACCCCAATTTTCACAGCGATAACCTCGGCTTGATTATTGCTCGTTACTTGAATTGGAACTGAGAAAGCAAAGATGCAGTCTCCATGTTTTTTTCTCACTACACCTCCTATACCTGCTTTGCCAGTATAACTGGATGAAGCTACCATCAGTGTTTATCTTGATGGTACCATTCGGTGGTTTACTCCAGTGTATAGGAGTGTATCTAATAACTGATTTCAGCTTTTCGATCTTGGAACAAATGTTAGACTAGCTATCCTCCGTGTTAATAATGTTAGGGAATGCATCATCAAGAATAGCTTCGATGTTCCAGGTGCATTGAGTGATCATCCATCCGATAAAGATAGAAATTTGTCATCATCTCCATACTTGCAAGCAGCCCTGTGGAAATAATAAATTAATTTTGTATTTTTGGTCTTACAAGATAAAAGCCCAAATTTTAAAAAGTCCACTATTGAAATCCTATCTAGAATGATTTCTAGATTAATTCATAAAAATATCTATAATTAATGTCAATAGAATAATCTAGAAAAATTATATTCTAGAATATAGAAATATTTTTAAAAAAATGTTTAGAACCATATGGAAGCTTTGTAATAATTGAGAATAGTCTAGAGACTTATTTATAGTCCTTGTATTAAAGTTGTGGTGGCATGCTAACCATTGGTTGAGGAGGTGCCACTAGTATAAATAGGTATAACCTCTTTGTAATTAGAAGATAGAAATCAAGCTCAAAAGTCACTGAAACTCATACACACGGACGTATTCGGCTCATTCAAGCCAAATCACTCGGTAAGAGCAATTATTTCCTTCTCTTTATTGAATTTTCCAAGAAAAATATGGGTGTATTTCTTGAAAAAAAAAATCAGGTGTTCAAGAACTTCAAGAAATTTAAAGCCCGTGTTGAGAAGGAAAGTGGCCTTGTGATCAAAGCTTTAAAATCCGACCGTGGAGGAGAGTTCACATCAAAAAAGTTCCAGAAGTATTGTTAAGATAATGAAATTAGACAGCAATTGACGATGCCAAGATCCCCTCAACAAAATGAAGTGGCGGAAAGGAAGAATAGGACAATCCTGGAGATGGCAAGGAGCATGCTCAAAAGCAAGAGACTTCCAAAGGAATTTTGAACAGAAGTCGTTGCATGAGTAGTCTTTCTTACCAACCGCTCTCCAACAAGAAGCGTGAGTGAAAAAATACCACAAGAAGCATGGAGTGGAAAAAAGCCAGGCATTTGTCACTCGGATCATTGTATATTTTGATTATGGTATGGTATTGAAAATCAAAAGCTATTTTATTTACCTAACAATCTTTGATGTATATTAGGGCCAATTTTTCTTTCTTCGGGATAAAAGGTTGTAGGCAGCCAGGTACCCGCATAACGAAAAAATGAATTTGTTAAGCAAAAAAAAAAAAGCCACTTTAATGTTTCATTCATCTCACATTTGTAAACATCTTGCATAAACTGATCAACAAATACGTACTTTCTGCTTGTTTAAGTTTTTTTATGGCCTTAATTAACCATAATCCATTACTATGTTTCTAATAATAGTTAATTATGCCCCTAATCCTCTATATTAAGAAAGATTACTTTTATAGGTGTGTATATTTTTCCAAAGTGTTATTTTGACACCATTTTCGTTTTCCTTTCTCTCAATGTATAGGGGCAGCATATTCTAATATTGGAGTTTGATATGGAAATTGCCAACAATTTGCCATCAGATTAAGATGTCATAAATCTGTATAAGGCTAATGGGATCAGAAATATGAGAATCTACTCTTCTGATACAAATATCTTCAATGCTCTCAAAGGAAGTAAAATTGAATTAATTCTTGATGTCCCAAAATCAAGATCTTGAAGCCCTAACCAATCCTTCAACTGCCAATGGTTGGGTTCAAGATAATACAATAAGTCATTTCCCATATGTTAAATTCAAATACATCTCCCTAGGAAATGAAGTTGGTCCCGGTACAAGTAGCGGTAAATATGCACCATTCGTTAGTCCCGCAATGAAAAATATTTACAATGCGTTAGCAGCATCTTCAAGATAAGATCAAGGTCTCAACTGCGATATATTCAAGGCTCTTAGCAAACACCTAACCACCAAAAGATGGTATTTTTCGTGATGAATCTAAGGGCTTCATCAGAATTCCTAGCACAAAATAATCTTTCAATCTTAGCCAATATTTATCCTTAGTTTGGTCATATTGATAACACGGTGGATGTCCCGCTTTATTATGCACTTTTCAACCAACCAGGAACAAATTCGATAGGATACCAAAATCTTTTCGATGCCCTTTTGGATTCTACATATTATGCTATATAGAAAGCTGGAGGACAAAATGTGGAGATTGTTGTATCGGAAAGTGGTTGGCCTGCTGAAGGAAACCCTTCAGCAACTATAGAAAATGCTCAAATTTATTATAGGAATTTAGTTAACCATGTACAAAGCAGGGCTGGAACACCAAAGAAACAAGGAAGGGTCATAGAAACTTATTTGTTTGCCATGTTTGACGAAAATCAGAAGCAAGGAGATGTCACAGAGAAACACTTAGGACTCTTCTATCCAAAATAAGACTGCAAAATATGATCTCAAATTTCTGTATACCGATAATTAACAAGAATGTTGTACATAAATTTTGGATATTTATTAGTAACAATTCAGTCCACCAGTGAAATTTTCTTCTTTGAATTTAGGCTCAGATGGTTTAAAAGGTGTCACTAGAGTCTAAAAACTTCTTTTTTTTATGTACCCATCTTTGATTTCTCGTGTTTTGCCTACAATGTATGGCATTTGCCTAGAAAGTACATATATCATAAGGAATAAACGTCCTTTCTGAGATTTTCTTGCTATCATGTTAAAGATGTGGGATTTTAGTATACTCAATTGAACGTTCTGGTTGGCCTCATCTTCACCGCAAAGGTCGTAGAGTAGAATTTGATACCATATGCAATAATCTAATCCATTATTGATATTGTTTTTTTAGGCTATGCTTAGATATATAGCTTTGAAACGTATCACTGAGATATAAGACTCGTGGTTTCTTAATAAAAAAAATTTCAATCGTATTACATTATAAAAAAAATGTCTTCCTGCAAAAACTAGAAACGATTTACGCCCATATGGCAATGACAGACATACCACCAGCACCTAGTAAAACAGCAAGATAAGCCCATGATTGAAGCTTCATATTATTCTGCAATTTGTTTCCCATGAAATCAGAAGCAAGGAGATCCACAAGTGCCATGTAATTCAATAGACCTGCTGAACATGCATTTAGCAATCCCACCACTATGAGTGCTGTTGGACTATTCTCACTATACACATTTGATAATCCTATTCCAAGTGCTATCCCAAATGGTGTTGTTATTGAGAAAAATAACACCAATGTCGCTTTCATCATCATACCATATTCCGCCTGAACGCACAAAAAACAAAAAGTTAGAGAGAAGGATTGAGACATAATTATGGTTGTCACACGATACTAATCAAATATATATACCTGAAGGATGCAACCTCCTAGACCCATTCCTTCAAAAAGTTGATGGAAACATATAGCTGCTACCAGTGGCCTAATTGTACATGGATTATCAGATGCTCCCATTGATAGTCCAATCACTACTGAGTGCACAACAATTCCTAGCTCCAAAACCTGCATTACATATCATGAAATTTAATTATTAAGGCGAACAAACATGAAAAAAAAAAAAAAAGCTTCTTTCTACGTTCATATATATATATATATATATAAACATTATGCTACAACAAAAAGGCATTATACCACAATGATTGTATATACACTCAGAAATTATTAATAACAGCATCCTTATATAACAGTAAAAGAAAGATTTTCCTTCCTTTTACAAAGTGTGATTAAGTTTATGATTTAGCATTAAAGTTCCTATGTTCATAATTAATTAGATTTTATGCAACTGTTTTGCCTATAACACCCAAAATATTATTTAAATGTCAAATATTGTTATAGACGTATAACAATAATAGCGAAAAAATCTCAAAAACTGGTGATACTGACACGTCGCATTATCTATAAGAGTACAGTTTAAAGAGATGAGCATTATTAAAGAATAAAGTGAGTAAAATATTAATGTACCTGAGCCACCACCCTATACCTAAGCAATTGTGAATCTTTATCATCGGATTTAACTTCTCCATGAAGGTGACAATTTTGTGACTCCAACATCACATTATTATGAACCCCATTTGTATCTCCATTTTCCAATTTGTGCTTCTTAAAATAACTCATGGCATACGAATCGACAGTTAGAGTTAAAATAGCCGAAATCATAGCAACAAAAGTGGTGAAGGGGAATTTTCTCCAAGGGTTCTCCGGCAAGCATTGTGACGTAAGGCATTGGAATGAATCAGGCAAAACGTGCATGTACCCTGTAGCTAGTATAACTCCGGAAGCAAATGCCTTAACCAACACGAATAAATTTGTATCCGGTTGTAACGC
Source organism: Withania somnifera (assembly GCA_039654485.1). Taxonomy (NCBI): domain Eukaryota; kingdom Viridiplantae; phylum Streptophyta; class Magnoliopsida; order Solanales; family Solanaceae; genus Withania; species Withania somnifera. Next base: position 3,209,873 of record JBDJHY010000001.1, on the reverse strand, counting down.
GGGAATTGTACGAGAAAATAGGGGTAAACAAACACCAATCATGCTTGAACCAAGAATTGAAGCAATGCCAATTAGTTTCAACACTAATGCCTCCTCTTTATTCATTCTACATCCTTCTCGACCATTATTTGGTTCACATTCGGATTCACTTTTCGTTTTTGAGGGAAATGAAACTAGGATGACAACAAGAATAGGCAAAAAATTTGAAGAAATTGCCATGGCAGAATTTTGAAATCTCTGTGTCACAACTTGATGGAATTTGATTTTGAAGTGAAAGGTAGTTAGTGGAATGACAATTTTACCCTTCCGTTTTAATTTAAACTAAGGTAATTCACATTGTAATTCTTTAGTTATAGTAGGGGTAGAATAGGAAGTATGTCAAACTCGCGCTATGCGTGTGGCGTCATTGTCTTCACTGCGCTGCGAATGTTAAAATCACCATCAATACGTAGTTTTTACCTGTGACTAAGATGACTTGGCATCCTACGTGGCATTAAGCGTGGGCCCACGTATTCAAAAACAATTCTATTATCTTGTTGTAGTTTCTATTTTCAAGTAATAAATACTTACAGGAAAAGTTTTTCGAATGTTTAAATTAAGTCAAACATAATATTTAATTTTGCTTATTTATTTTAAAAATAAAGAGAGTTTTTATTTTTATTTTTTTAATCATTTTTAGTATAAAATAACTATTTAATGTGAAACTAATTAAATTCAAAAATTAAAACATCGTTATTGATGTTAATTTAGTAAAATATATTTTTAATTAAAATTTGTTTAAAAATTATGTCAAATAAATAGAGACCAAAAAATATATAACAGTGAAGTAGTTATGTAGTAATTATCCATAAAATATATTAAGTTAAAGTATACATAATTATTCATAAAATATATTAAGTTAAAATTTCGACAATGTTATGTTTGTGGGTCTAAAAGTGTAACAGTCCCTTACTATTGACCAAGCAACCGGCTATAAAATTCTTGAAATCTATATAAAAATAATTTTATTAACTTAGTCATACAATCTTCATTAATAAATAATAAAAATTATTGATTTATCATAAGTTTTCATTTCTTTGAAGGTTTATCATATATATTTTTTTGTTGTTATTATTTTCATTAGTTAAAAAAAATTAATTTGGCTTAATTTGATTTGAACATTTTCATTCAAAGAATGGTTCATCCGAAAACTTTGATGATAGGGGTATATTTAACCAAAAATATGACGATAAGGAGATATTGGCCAAAAAATATGACGAAGGATAAATTTGGCTAATTTTTAAAAGTAAAAGAGTACATTTGATTTTTTTTTTCCCTAAATACTTCTATTAAGGGCATGTTTGGCTTTACTTAATGAAGTTGCTTTTAAAAAAAGTAATTTTTAGAAAATCAAATTTTAATAACTTTTCAGTTAAAAATGAGAGATAATGAAATACCTACTTTTAATTTTTTAAAAGTCAAAAATTAACTTTTATTAAGTCGTTTTTATGATATCAAAATACTTTTACGGATTGAAAATTATTTAAAATTGATTTAACCAACTTATAATTAAGTCAAATATCCCCTAAATAAAAAAATAATAACTTTACAAAATTAACGATATCTTGGTAATTCAACAACGTATTTAAGACACCACCTATCTTTCTCTACACTACAAACTTGATTCGGCTCCTCTTTATTAAATCTTTTCTCAAATTCACGTTTAGATGAGTAACACATGTTAAATATAATTTTTAAGGGCCTAATTCTAATTCTAATTCTAATTCTAATTATAGATAAAAGCAAAACACTCTCTAAGTACTAGGTGTAATACTTTGTGTTTAACCTTTTATATGTTAAAAATCTCTAATTTTAATTATGTTATGCCGCATGGCCAACCAGGCCAAAACATAAAATAACAAGGGAAAAAAATATCCTCTATGGCTATTTAGCTAATTTTTTATATAGAAAAATTTACTTTTAAAAAATTATAGAACATAATTTAAATTTGCTTTTCTTCTCCCTTTCTTTTTTTTTTTCTTGTATAGATGTGTATATACATTATATAAATATGTATAAGATGTATAATAGTATTAAAGTATTTTATATAAATTCGTATAATTTTATAATAATTTAAAACTGTATATACATACTTCTATTACACTTTTATATATGTGAATACACATTTATATAAGTTCATACATTTTTTTATAGTAAATATATATTATTATATACAGTTGTATAAAATTGTATAACGAGTAAAACTGAGTTATGCGGGTACAGTGATCGTCCGTCTCCGATTTGCCAGCCGATAAGATCTTTAAGATTGACCAGCCAGCTGGTTTGGTTTAGCTATTCTTTTCTATTGAAAAGGATCATCCGGAGTGAACAAGAATTGGGGATCGGATGCGGGTGAAATTCTCGTCGATGGCTGAGATGATATTTTTTTTATTATAAAATAAGTGGTATATTTTTATAATTTTCCCTTATAACAATTCCTTTTCTCCTATAATTGAAGGGAAAAGGGTAAACTTTACCCCTCTACTTTTAAAAATTGGCTAAATTTGTCCTTCGTCATTTCTGGCCAAAGATATCCTTTTTGAGTCAAATATACCCCCGCAGTCATTAAAGTTTTCAAATGTACCTATCCTTGGATGAAAATATCAAAATTGAGTCAAAATTACTCATTTTTTTAACTAATGAAAATAACTTAACAAAAAAATATATGAAAATCCTTAAAAAAATTACAATAAATCATCAATCTATACTATTTATTAATGAAAGATGGTACAAATAACTTAATAAAATCATATTCATATAGACTTTAAAAAACCTACGGCCTATTACTTGGTCCATAGCAAGGGCTGCTATATCTACAAATCCACAAATATAACATTTTCATGTTTTTAATTCCAAATAAATTCCATGGATTATTATGTATAGTATAGTCACATAATTACTCCACTATTTTATATTATTTGATTTCTATTAATTTGATAGTTTCTAAAAATATTTTAATAAAAATTATATTTTACTAAAGTAACATTAATAACGATACTTTAACTATCTAAATTTAATTATTATTATATTATATAATTATCTAATGTTAAGAATAGCGTAGAAAAAAAATATGACAAAGCGCAAAGCTAACCAACTTTTTAAAGTAAAGAAGCAAATGTGGCCATTTTTCCTAAATTTAATATCTATCACTAGGTTAGATATTTTTCTTAATGAGAAGAGAAATAAGAAGAAATAAAGTGAATTAATTTAATAACTCTACCAAATTATTTGCAAAACTTTTAACTCTATTAGGCTGACACGCTCGTTTATATTTATTATTTTTCTTAATAGGTCTGAAAAGTGCTAAAAGGTGATTAAAATAAGACATGGGGGAGGGTGCATTTAGTTTTGATAAGAAAAATAATAAATATATGCAACTAGAAGAAGGAACCTTTGACCACATGAGAACAATCCTTTTCTTTTTTTTTTTTTAAAAGGTTGATCTAACACACTAAAAGTAACTCTTCATTTTTTTGGTGTCCTTTGAGGTGTACCAATGGTTCCGTAGTCCCCTCTTACCACTCAGTGCCCAGTCACAGCCCAAGTAATCCCACAACACCGAGGATGACCCTATAATCAGCAGCAATTCTTGCTGCTGCCAGGTATCGATCCCACACCGGGTGTAGG
>JBDJHY010000001.1:3180240-3206107 GCA_039654485.1 Withania somnifera | reverse complement strand
GATCACGACGTGATCCCTATCGTGATCAGTACATTTTTGCTGGAAATTCTTCTTTTCTTCTTGACTTGCCTTTTCTTTACTTGTTTTCTTCCATATGCTCATAATTTCCTGAAAAAGATACTAATCATATTGGTTAGAAGTATTTCCATATATTTACTACGAAAACATCATATATTATACAATTATTCTCTAAACAAAGTCATTGAATATGAGTTAGGTGGCTTTTCGGCAGGTAAAACTGTCTATGATCAGCTACATGGGGATAAGGTCCCATAAGTAAGCTATAAGCAAGCCCTTGGTACCTGCACATGTTCAAACATTTAACATACAGTTGAAGCTAACCAAATAAGCAAGGAAAATAGAATAGGATATTGTAAAAAGGGAAACCTGAGAAATCTTATAAGTTAGCCTCAAACCAGTAAAACAAGAACATATCTAGTAGTATCATAAGACTATGTACGAAAATCACTACTAAGACTAGGGAGAACCGCTGGACAAACACACGGTCAGATCTCAACATACTAAAGTAAGATCATAACGTAAACATAAAGAAACTTAGGTCCTCGGCCTGTGAGGACTCCCCAAGCTGTCACAAATGCAGGATCTACTCATCACGGGGATGGACTGGAAAAACTATATCTTCATAATGATAACACGCAACCAAAATGAGTCAGTACATCAAATAATACTGGTATAAGAGTGTATGCATAAAATATGACAATTAATATAAGGCTGGAATGAAAATCAGTTCAATGACCCAAATTATTGAAATTAGCTGAAAAATAAAAATCTTGGATCGAAGTCTAAATTATAGGTTCCACACATACTTATTTGGATCTAGAATTTATTTTTCTCTTGAAAATCTTAATCATAATTTTAGGAGTTTTTTCTAACTGACAGTAACTATGCTATGAGCTACGTAGAGTCTGTTGCCATAAACCCACATGGAAAAAGGTATAATGTCTTATAGACCATATTGGCAAAGAGTCTCCTTAACTCGCCACAGCTAGGACTAAATTTGTAATTCTAAGCTAAGGATCCTTAACTAAAGTAATCATAATGAACTTGAGTGGGCAACCGAGTTTTGAACAAACTTCACTTAACTAATAGGCTTAGTTAATCCTATTGGTGCTAAATAATCCTTCAAAAATATGTGTGCCTATATTCTTAAAATATATTATAAAGGACTATATGTCCGTAACTTAAATCATAAATGATTTGGAGCTCCTAAGTTCTTGTCTTGTTTCATAGTACTTGTTTCATGATTCATAATAAGTTCATATGATCTACATAACTCTAGTTACGAGAATTTTTTAGATTAAGACCATGATATTTCTTATTTTACTAAAGTATCAAATCAAGATATGTTTACTAATAAGAGTTCATGAAAAACACATAAAAATCATGCTAACAAGTCTTAATTCATGTGTATATTTCATAATCAAAAACATAAAAATAGTTTATAAAAAAATCATAAATTTGGGTCTTCAAACCCTAGAATGAAAATAATGCTTAGTTTCGTAACACAAGAGTTTTTGGTCATGAGAGTGAAACAAACTCTCATTGAATACCCAATACCTGTTGGGAAACAATTCCCTAGAAGAAAACCTTGGAGAAAGTTGAGACTTGAAACCCTATCTTGAGAAATCTTAAACGTGGTTTCTATTTTCTTTTGTCTAATGTTTTTGCTAAGTATAAAAAGAATAAAGAAATAAAGGGTTTTGGGTATTTTATGCTAGGGGTAATTAAGATAAAAATGACATTTTATTGGTCAAAAGGGTGTTAAATTTCCATAAGGAGAAAAGAGAAAATAGATTTAAAAAGTCACTGGGCAGGTCTAACAGGTGGTTCCACGGGCCATCGAGTGACTTGCCAAACTGGCCCAGGTTTAACCCTACCTAGACCATTTCTACGGTTTGTTGTCACAATCTGTATAAATAATTTACGGACTATAGAATGGCCTGTGTAAGGGTCATATATTTAGCTTGATTTGAAACAAGCTTCCCAATTTCCACAGTTTGGTGGCATGATAGATGGACTGTGAAACCTCCGGTGAGAACTGGGCAGTTCTCAGATCTTGCTGAATTTTTTAACTTCTTTTGTTTATCTTTAGAATTATTTTAGGGTGGTTTCAATGTATTACAATATCTCCCTCGTAAGATAATTCGTCCTCGAATTATAGATTTAGTTATGTTTAAAGCTGAAATGGCTAGGTTGGGTATTGAATTTCTGAAAACATGTAACTAAGCATGAACTCGAGTTATTAGATCAAACTAAACATGGTTTGACTTTACTTGATATAAAAACATGAACAAAAAGTACTAACACTAACTCATGGAATGAAACTGAAGGAAAAGTTGAATTATTAAGAGTTAGTTATCTTATGCTTTCTGATAGATGGAAAGAAAAAGATGAGGGTATTTCTTCATCATATCAACCTCTACCTCCCATGTAGCACCCTCAACTGTTTGATTTTTCAAATCAGTCTCTTCACTTTAAGCAAAAATGGATCTCTATCATGCTTTTCCTTCACCTCTACTATTAAAGAAGACTCAAAATCATTTAGAACCAACATACCACCATCATCAGCTTCAACCATTTCGACACCCAAGTGTGCAAGCCGGTGTACATATCTAGAAATATCCTTTGTACTCCTTTAAAATAAGACAAGATGCCCATAGAAACTCTACTGGGGGAATCATCTATGATATTTACCTTACCAGGGTGGTAAACACACTCATATCATAATCATTAAGTAAATCCAATCATCTCCTTTGAAAAAGATTTAGATCACCTTGGTCAAACACATACTAGAGGTTCTTATGGTTAGTGAAAACATCCACATGGACACCATACAAGTACTATCTCTACAACTTAACAGCAAAAACTACGACTCTCAACTCAAGTACATGAATAGGGTAGTTCTTCTCATGGACCTTGAGCTGCCTAGAAGCATAAGGTATGAATTTCTGATTATGCATGAGGACAAATCAAAGAACAACCCGAGAAACATCATAACAGACCACAAACCCCTCATTACCCTCTAGCAGGGTCAACACTGGAGCCGAAACCAATCTATCTTTCAAGTTACAGAAAGTTTTCTCACAAGATTCAGACCATTCAAACTTGAATTTCTTCTATGTCAATCTGGTAAGAGGGGATTCTAAGCCATAAAAAATAGGCACGAATCTCTGATAGTATCCGACAAACCCCAAGAGCTTGTAATTTCAATAGGAGAGGTAGGTCTAGAATAATTCTTCACAGCATCAATATTTTGAGAATCAATTTAGATACCATTCAAGAAAAACATAGCCGAGGAAAGCTATAGATTTCAGCTAGAATTCGCACTTAGAAAACTTAGAATATAATTGACGGTCTAGAAGGGTTTGGAAAACAATCCTTAAATGATTAGAATGATCTTCCTCACTCTTGGAACAGACTAGGATGTTATCGATAAACATAATGGAGAAGGAATCAAGATGAGATTGAATACTCTATTCATAAGATCTATGAAAGCAGGTAGGGAATTGGTTAATCTAAAACACATGAACTTGTAGTGACCACAACGAGTTTGACAGGTAGTTTTTGGGATATCATATTCCCTAACCTTGAGCTGATGGTAGCTAAACCTGAAATCTATCTTGGAAAAGAAGTTGGCACCAGGTCGATCATTTGGTAAAATTGTTGGAAATTCTCTAATAATTGGGATTAACTAAATGGTAGGAGTCTCGGAATCATAACCCTTAACTCTAACTAGATGATATATGCAACCCTTGGAGATTATTTTTCTTGCTTTGAGGTAGGAAACAAAATGAACCTTTGGAGCAATGGAACTACCCCCTTACTCTAAGGCTTGCTCACCCGTAAACTGAAACTTGACTACTCAGGTTCAACAATAAATGGAAGCAAAATAGGAATACAACTATTCTATACCCAAAATGGCGCCAAAATCAACTATTTCTAGTTCTACTAAGTCTTCTAAGGTGACTCTCTCAAGAATTAAAACTGGACAATTTCGACATGCCCTTTCAGCTATTATAGAATCACCTATTGGATTAGAAATCAAGAATCACTCAGAAATCTAAATAGGACTAACCCCAAACTTTTCAACAACATATGGTATAACAAAAGATAAGGTAGACCCAGGATCCATCAACATAAAATAATCCATAGAAAAAACTTATAACATACTGATAATGACATCAAGTGGCTCGTTTTGGTCCTACAATACCCTACTGCATATAACTACTTTCGATCCTAAAAGTCACACCTTCCCGAGCATTGTGGGATAGTAGAACTGTTGACGTTATAGACTGAGACTTGCCCGCATTCTGATTTCCTTTCTTTTCCACTGGACAATCCATAATATTGTGAAGCAGATGGACACAACCAAAACAACCATCTTATCCAACCATACATCCTTTTAGCTTCCCATACTGAGTGCAAATGGGAAAAGTCATGGTGTTGGACTGAACAATACCCTGAACCTTAGCCCCGGAGGGCTTCCCCCTCTGAAACTACTTACCCCCAGTAGTAAGAGCTGGTGCACCAGCTAAGTATGAAGTCAAAAACCTCTATTGTGATTGAGGTTTGTTGCCTCCACCATGACCCTGTTGCTGACTTTGAATAGAATGATTAAATATAGCCCTTTTATTCTGCCTCTCCCTTCTGTTTAAATTTTCTTCCTTTTTCTGCTGAACGTGTATCATAAGTATGGAGATATTTATATCTCCAATCAGCATAACTATTTTTCACTCTTTATTTACCAGATCATTAATACCAAAAACATATTTGCTCATCCCAACCCTTGGATCAGCAACCACCTTGGAAGCATATCTAGACAACTAGGTAAACTTCAAGACATACTCTTTCATAGACATAGACCCCTGCCTCAAATTTATGAACTCTTAAACCTTAACCTCTCTCATCTCCTAGGGAAGAACCTATCCAAAAAAGCGTTAACAAAGTACTACCAAGTAACTGGAGCTACACAAGGACACCTACACTCCTTCCACTGAGTGTACCAAATACAAGCTACATTCTTAAGTTGATAGGAGCTCAACCTTTTCTACTATGGTCACTTGAATCATATTAAGAATCTTTAGCAACTCATCTAAAAAGTTCTGGGGGTCCTTCTCAACCTTGAACCCAATAAACACATGTAGAGTCATGCGGATGAAATCCCTAGACTTGGCAACAACATTGTCCTCGATTAGGACTACAAGAATAACAACTAGGTTATTGATGTGGGCAATGACTGTCGGGACAACAATTGCATGGTATCTCTGAATTCTACGGTGATGACTTATTCTGGTTGGGCTGTATTCCTGGCAGGATGACCAGGTGCCCTATTAGTTGATGCTCTACATACAGGTTGTCTATGAGGAGGCATAATTATCTGGAATAATAAAGCACGTATTAGCATAAGTTTTGACTTAGACTCCATAGAATGAGAAAAGACATGAAGAAGGTAAGATTATTTCTTAAATGTTCTGTAGCCTCTCCATTATAAGTGTAGAGTGTAACACACCTATAAGGGAGACTCTACTAAATGTAGTTTCATACATATCTTAGTACACTTAAACCATGGTCACTATACAAAGTTTGTAAGGGCCCGAGACTACTCCCCTAGGAACTAACCAGTGCTAAGGACCCATAAGTGAGCCCCAAGAAAGCCCTTTGTACCTTCACCTGTTCAAAAACTTAAGATATAATGGAAGCTAACCAAATAATTAAGGAAAAGAGACTAAGATATCATAAAAGCAAAACCTTAGCAATCTTATAAGTTGGCCTCAATTAGGAAAAACAAGAACAAATCTAGTAGTATCATAAGACTCTATGTCCGAAAACCTCTACTAAGACTAGGGAGAAATGTTGGGACAAACACACAATCAGATCTCAACATACTAAAGTAAAAGCATAAAGTAAATGAAGAGCAACTCAGGTCCCTAACCTTTGAGGACTCCCCAAGCTGTCTCGAATGTAGGATCTACTAATCACGAGGATAGACTAGAAAAACTATATCTACATAATGATAACATGCAATTAAAATAGTTCAGTATATCGAATATATTGTTACATAAGTGTATGTATAAAACATGATATTTAACATAAGTCCCAAATAAAAATCAACGTAATGACCCAAATTATTGAAATAAGCTAAAAACACAAATATTGGCTCAAAGTCTAAATCATAAGTGCCACAAGTATATATTTGGGTCAAGCATTTACTTTTCACTTGAAAATCTTAGTCATGACTTTGGGAATTTCTTCTAACCGAGTATGCTATGAGCTGCGTAGTGTCTGGTGTCATAAATCCACACTGAGAAAGGTCCAATGCCTTATAACCCACATTGACAAAGAGTCACCCTAACTTTCCACGACTAGGACTAAACTTGTAATTGTAAGCTAAGGATCCTTAATTAGAGTATCATACTGAACTTGAGCGGGCAACCCAGTTTTGGACTAACTTTACCTCATTAATGGGCTTAGTTAATCCTATCGGTGCTAAATAATTCTCCCAAAATATGTGTGCTCATATTCTTAAAATATCTTTTAAAAGAGATATCTTGATGCTCGTAACTTAAATCATAAATGAGCGGGAGCTTCTAAATTGTTGTCTTGTTTCATGATTTATAAGAAGATCATATGAATTGCATAACTCTAGTCTTGAGAATCTTTCAGATTAAGACCATTATATTTCTTGTTTTACTAAAGGATCAAAGTCAAAATATGTTCAATGATAAGAATTCATGGAAAACACAAAAAAAATCATGATAAAAAGTCTTAATTCAAGTTGATATTGCATAATTGAAAGCATAAAAATAGTTTAGGAACAAATCATAAATTTGGGTCTCCATACCCTAGAATGAAAACAATGTTTAATTTCATAAAAACAAGAGTTTTTGGGCATGAAAGTGAAAGAAGCTCTCATTGGATACCCCACACCTGTTTGGGAACAATTACCTAGAAGAAAACCTTGGAGAAGTTGAGACTTGAAACCTTAGCTTGAGAAATCCTAAACATAGTTCTGTTTTCTTTTGTCTGATATTTTTTCTAAGTGTAAAAAGAATAAAGAAATAGAGCGTTTTAGGTATTTATACTAGGGGTAATTAAGCTAAAAATTATATGATATTGGTTATTAAAGGGTGTTAAATTCCCATTATGACCCTAGAGAAACAGATTTAAAAATTCACTGGGCAGGTTGACATGTACTTCGATAGACCATCGAATCACTCGACGAACCAACGAGTGACTCGTTAAACTGGACCAAGTTTGTCCCTTCTTAGACCATTTCTATGATTTGTTTTCACGGTCTGTAGAAATGATTCATGGATCGTAGAAGGGTCTATTAAAGGGCCTTATAGTTAGCTGGATTTGAAACAAATTGCCCAGTTTCCACGATCCGTGGAACCTCTCAACAGACCGTGAACCCTCTTTGAGAGCTGGATAATTCTCAGATCTTGGTAATTTTTTTCTAACTTCTTTTATTGAGCCTTAGAAATATTTTAGTGTGGTTTTCAAGATGTTACATATACAATTACTCTTTAGTGAAATTACAAAAATTAATTATGTAAAGTCAAGAGATAATGTGTTAGATTCATTTATAAAAGGCCTAATTAGCGAGGAGATTAAAATATTGTCAAAGACTAGTCATTATGGAGGTAACTCTATCTCAATGACTGGAGATCTCAAGATATAGGTTCAAGAAAATCAAACAAGGTCATTGATGATAGTTTAGCATTGTCAAAATAGCCTTTCTGGTCCATACTTATGATGAGAAAATGTTCAGTATCAAATTTAATGTATTAAGACATAATAATGGTTTTTAGCTTGATACAGGGTATATTATATAATGTGTAACATCTTAGAAATTCATTCTAGGTGTTACGTAAATTAAATTAACTCTTTTTGTAAAATTTCAGAGAAAGAAGGCACTATATGGGTCTCACAGACCCTTCAATCACCTGTGGTATGGAAGGATGGACTATGGAATGGTTTATCAAACTGGACCAATGAGGACCTTTTCACTCCTCAAAAATGCAAATCATTCGACGGACCGTGATGATGGTCGACAGTCCATCAAATGCCTCGTGGAATTGACCCTGAAACCTTTATATTTTTTAAGTGTAGGAAGGACCCATAGATCATTCCACGATCCATGAAATATGAAGGACTATAGAGTGGTTTGTCGTAGCAATCCAATGAGACCTTGTTTATTGTGTTGATAGATCTTCAATCGGTCCATCGACCAGGCCCAGTTGGTTTTAATTCTATTTGTCTCGCGGACTTTTTAGACTTTTTCCACCACTTAATTAGACTAAGCTATGTTGTTTTAGACTAATTAAGTAACATAAAAACCAAAACTCTTTATTTTCTTACCACTTTTCACAAACACTCAGGAAGATAAAAGAAGAACATCGATTAGTTTTCTCAAAAGATAAGAAAACTAAGATTTCTCTAAAGCGTTAAGAACATGTCTTCTTCTCCAAATTCCAAGCATTCTCTGTTTACTTTCACCCTTGTGCCCAATACCCTAAATTTTTATAAATTGTTTCATACTAGAAATTGTATGAATGATTTCAATTACTCCTATGACATGAATCAACTGTTTTAATCTTGCTAGCATGCTTGTTGGATAAATTTTCTTGAATTTTGCATAGATACATCATAATTCAGATATTCCATGGATTTTATTAAAAAATTGGTAAGTGGTATTGGGAGAAAGATATTTTGGGAAATTGAGTCAAGAATTATTGAACTGCGTAGTATGAAAGAATTTGTATACACTTTCAAGCCCAGTCATGATTTAACTAAACTTGACAGAATTTTCCCAAAGAGGTTACGATATGATATTTGATCAGTTTTTCACCTAAATTATTTTAACTTGTCAAGTAAGGAGCATTGGTATGATTTGGGAGTAGTATTAGTATCACGACCCAAAATTCGATTGTAACAGCACCTATCTTCCCACCTCGATAGGTCAGTCAAACAAACAATAAAACAGAACAGTAACTGAGATAAATGCTTAAGTAAGTAAAAGTATAGATTTATAAGTAGAAGTCTAAACTAAAATACCCAATACCAGTTTGTCACTATGTACATGCCACTATTGTAATTTATACAATAAATAAATAGTCTCAAATACAGTCTTTAGTAAGTAAAGACGTTATAAAACTAAAAGAAACTAACGAGTTTTTTGGTAACTAAGGATGAAAATCATCTACCTCCAAATACTTTAAAAATGTCGAAGGACTGAAGCTGGAAAACGGATCACGAAGTTTTGAGCCCTGAACCTTCACAAAAATATAGAAAAGCAAGAAGTTAGTACAAAATCACTGTACTCAGCAGCATCCTCGACTGGTCTAACTATAAAATGAAAGTGGAACCCCTTGAATCCAACCAAACCTCTGATACTACTACTTGTAAACAGTTTATATATAGCATCCTAGCAAACAAATACAAATACAAATACACAGAGAATTCGTACAAATATTCAATTCACAATGCTTTTATAAATACAAGTATAAGTCTCACATCAGGACAACAAATACTCCCAATAATCTCAGATCCTTTATAGAAATAAGATAACCTTGAATTATCTCTAAATACCAAGTAAACAAATAATTTCAAGTTCTCACCAAATGTCAAGTAATCTCAAGTAATCAAATAATATCAAGACATCACCGATGTCAAGTAATCTTAAACCATCAGCAAATAATTAGATAATTTTCAATAAATCGATCAATATTAGATGATCTCAACCAACGAATCAAGATGGACAGATAATCATGCCATAAATCAAACAAATGCAATGCAATGCAAGTGGCCTAATGCATGTCTATCCTATGTATATTCATGTCGGCATATATATACACGTCACAAAAAAGGACCCATGGGGCCTAGTTAATCCATGTACACCCTTAGTACACACCTATTGGCATATCTATACACATCATAGTCCAGGACCCATAGAGGCTTGCTAAGTCGTGCCCTCGTACCAGGAAGGTACCTGCTCCAGAACCATACCATTGTGAATAAGTTACCAAAATTCAAATATTCGAATGGTCCAATCAATAAAATAATAGTTAAGTTATTAACATGTTACCACAACAATGATGTTAATATAATCAAGTCATTAAGGAGAATTAAATTTATTTAAATAACTCAAACGAGGTGGCTATTTTATCTCAAGACTCAAGTATACCGGCCTCTATTAGAAAATCACTATCAAGTATCTCTTTCCTATTTTAAACTAGCCTCTTAGGGCATCACGATCTTTATTTGATTATTATGATATCAATAATTCATCAAAGGTCTAGTTCAACAATAAGTATGTAATTAGGCCCTAACTTCTTCGCTATAATATCATTTCTAATTATATTAGCCAAACCAAGACAACTTGTAAACCGGTCAAGTATAAGGTTCAATGATTTATTTATCTCATTTTATCCTCTAAATGACATCATGTTTCAATTTTTAGAAGTCTTTCTCAAGTCATTACGGACAACACCTATACAATCCATCCCAACATAATCAAGTCATCTCAGTGCATCAAAAATATAAAAATCAATATGACTCAAACCATTGCAAGGTATGCCAATTAATAACAACTATCATCAGCCAAGGGCATATACAAGTTCATGTACTATCATAAAAAATCCACTCACTCATGAAAGTCAAATCAAGTATTTCAATTACAAAGTTTAGGTATACAATTCAACAAAGTCCACGAAATCACATCATCAAAAAATCCTCATGTTAATCCCCATGTTTGATACTAGTAACCAATTAATCCTTATCCATTTCACATTTAATTGACTACCCCAATGTCCACATTTCTCTCTATTACAATCAACTAATGAAGAGTTCACACCAACATCTTATAGAAAAATCATAAAATCTCAACTTGCTTAAAAGTCGGGGAAAATATACCAATTATGAGCCTTTTCCCTTCGTGAATCCTCCAAACGAGAAAAATCTATTCACCAACACATTACATATAAGAAATAACAACAACCAATTCCCATATGCTAATATTTAGCACTATTAAAAATTCACACCAGCCTACATTATCAAAATCTGAATCTTATTACAAAAACATCTTACTCGATACTTGGACGATCTAAATATCAAATTTTACGAAAATCAATCAATTTCGTGGATCAAATTCATGAATTGTTCATTTTTGATTTCATGTTAAAAATCCCCAATTTTGAGTTCACACCATTCAATTTCTATCTAATAATCATGAATTAGGTGCTAGGAATCTATGAAATCGTGTTTAGAAATTACCCGATGTTAAGATATTAAAATTTTTTTCTTTAATCTTGCCAAAATAAGTGAAAGATGATAGGTTTGTGGAATCAAATAAAATAATTTAGGCTTAAAAAACTCATTGCCTAAGTGCATGCCTAATCGCGATCGCGGTACCTGAGTGTGAATGCGTGGCTAGGGGATTTAATAACCATCATGATCTGGGACCTTTGGTCGTGATTGCTGAAGTTTGACTAAGGATGCATCAAGAACACGGAGGCTAAGCAGGCTTGACTAGCACGATTGCGGTCAAGCTCCGTGAACGCGATGATGCTCATTAGACAGCAGCTGGAGCTGTTTGACAATAGTTCAAAATATAAACAAACAATTCTGAAAGGACCCTTGTGATTCGTTTGGAATATTGTACAAACAAATAATATATGCAACCCTACTAATTTCAACGTTATGGACTCAATAGAAACATCAAATTACATGTACGAGGTCTCTATGACCCGACACTCATTTAAGGCTTTAAAACTAATGTTAACTCAAAATGACTAAAATGCTCCTGGGGCCTACGAAAAATATGAAAGAACTCATTCTAGACCGAAATCTACCTCCCAAACCCAAGGGAATGATTGGATTTCCAATATGAGCACTTTAAATCCGAATGTTGATCAACGTCAATCATTTTCCTTAAAACTTAACTTTATCCCATCTAATTACCCAAAATCACTATGAATGGGTTAAAACTGAATACGAAGGTCCTACTAGACCAAAGTCGGTATTCTAAAGCTAATAAACTGATGAATTTCTGATACAATGTCCTAAATAGTTCCTTACTATACACTTAGAAGCTTTAAAACTCAAAATTTTCAAAATCATACTCCAAACTCCTTCCATTCCCGAACCAACTATGTAGTCAAACTTAATTTGTCACAACACAACTATGAAAAGGGTAAAATAGTAAAATTCACAAAAGTAGGAAAAATAACTTAGATGGTCATTACAACTAGCACTGAACGGACTAGGCTGAAAGACCCGGTCTCATAACTATGTTGCCAACCATAGGATTATAGATTATGGCCCAATGAGAACCTCTTTAAAAGTACTTAGTTGGTTCCATTAGGTTAATGATAGGTACTGTATCTATGGCAAGGTATAGTGCACCCACAGTCGGGACGCACGCTGAATTCCATGTTTGCTCACATGGTCTTACATATCAGTTTAAACTCTCTCACAAAAAATGGTTACGTGTTATTATTTGAATTAAACCAATTGAAGTCTGATAGTGAAGTTTTAATTCTTAGGTTGATTAAACTTTCCTTTGAAACAGTTATGTTAAACTATAATTGCTCATGCATTGCATAACTTATACATGGTTCACTTTCACTTGTATGGATCATATTGACTATGACCTATTCTTGTCCCTCTCCTACTTATTCAATATATTTGATGTACTGACAACATACATTTTTGCTGCATGATTTCACATGTAGGTCAGGCCAGCCATTCTTATGCTTGCGATTGACTAGATCTATCGTTCCTAGCTGATTAGAGATTGGTGAGTTACTATGGTTCGGGAACTAGTATTATTATTGATTATTCTCATTAGAATTGTTTAGGCTACTTGATGGACACTATCTCCTTTATTTAAAGTTAGCTAGGGACTTGTCCTGATAGCCTAGTATTTCAGTACTTAGAGGCTTTTAGACCCATTGTGATGTAGTGGTTATTGACTTGGAGTTTTCGTTTATTCAGGATTTATTTTTATCTTGTGAGGTTGCCCACTAGCTAGCATTACATTTACCTTTATTTGGCTGATGAGTAAATGTTTAGGGCTGTGTGCAAGCCAAGGGCACTTTCTAGGACCACTCTATGGCTACGGTTGCCGTGGCTTTCAGGGGTACCTTAGGTCGTGGTATGATGTATCTATAGAATAACAAATTTAAGAATTATCTAGATAGGTGTGAACTATAAGTCTATTCAGGGAAAATTTTGTAAAACTAATTCTCTACACACTTATGAATCAGATAGTATTTATGACTGAAATGAACAAAACAATGAGAACCAAAAAACATTTAAAGGGTTAATTGCAACTCCTTCTCATTTTCTATAAATCTTTTAATCGTCTTATTTCTATTATTTTATTATCATTAAAAACTCTTTGAAGTTGTTCATAATTTAGTCGCTCGATACTGAAATTCATTATTTATTTCTTGCAGTTAAGCTAATCAAAAGCTATATACTTCTAATAGTAGTATAAGTACTAAGTAACCTTGTAACCTTAAAATGGGGATGAACCGGAAGATTCAATCAAGTCCAAGCTTCCTATACAAAAGTGTTAAAATTCATTGAGTTAAAAACTAGTTATGTGAGAGACCTAAATTTAGGAAACAAAAAAATTTTGACTCTATAAATTTATGTCCTTTTTGTAATTTATTTATTTATACATATAAATTATGTGACTTTTTTTTCTATTAAAATTATGAGACTAATCCAATATTACAAGTCAAAAAAAAAAAAAAGTGTTAACTTCCCAATTAGTAGGGTACTTTAATGAGTAACTGGTCGTTGACCAAGCAGCATGTGATTCAAGAGCAAATGTAAACTCAGAAATGTACCGTCTCCTTGACTTCCCACGCCTCTATATATGCCCCACCACCTCTCTACCTACTGTTGCTCCTTACCCATTTTCCTGCCTTACCCCTACTCCCTACACCCTACCCCTTACTCCCATCCCATCCCATCCCACCCGCACTACGTGTATATATATATTGTATGTAATTCATCAACTATTCTTCAACCACTGGAGAGCTGTTTGGGTGAATTCTTGATTTTCTTTTCATGTCTATGAGACGAAGTCCTATGATGTCTCCGAGCAAGCACACCTCTAATGTAAGCTCCTCACCCCCCATGTTAATTCCACTTCAATTTGGCTTTTTTTTTTATGTTGATTTTCGTAATTTATTTTCTAATATGAAATTTGTTGAATTTAACTGAATTTGTAGTTCCACTGAGTGGAAAATTGTTTTTTCTTAGCTGAATTGTTGAGTAAAGAAAAAAATTTGATCATCATTGGTCAATGTTTCATGATTGTAATTACTTTTTGATCATTTTAGCAGTTTTTTTTTTCCGTTTTTAGTTTTTGCTAATCTATAAGTTAATTGGGAAATTGGTACATTTGATTACAGTGCTTTCTGTTGGTTAATGCACATGGGAATTGATAATGAAACTTCATGATTTTGAAGTCAATGCCATGTTAAACGGATTTCTAGTTAATATGGGGCACGTGAACTGGTGCTCTTTTCGTAAAACTATATATTTTATGTATATTTTTCTAAAATTAGTTTAGCACCCAGGCTGCAGTTGGTTGAATACTGAATTATTTACATAGAGGACCAGATAATTGCATTTTTTTTCTTTTTCTTTTTAGTTGTGTACCCATGTTCTAGAAAACCTAAATTCTCCTTTGGGGATTGAGATAGTTGAGCTATTGATTTACTGGTCATGGCTACTGGAAGTTTTTATATGCATTAATGACAAGTGTTGTTTTATTGAGGGAGATGTCTTGGGGCATTATAGCTCTACCAAGCACGTTGGGTCGCTAAATGTTGGTAATGTGAGTTATTTTTTTTTTTCTTTTTTTTCTTTCCCTTATGCGATGAGAGGGGGTTGAGTGACTTTTTTTTTTTCCTTAAACTTTAATAGCTTTTCTTAAATTGTAATGGCCAACGTGGATATCTTCATGCCATTTCAATGTTGCATCAAGCATTTTGATGATTAATTGAACTATTGGGTCCTCCTAATTGCTTTAGCGACTACAATACTGGGTCCTATGATTAAGTGTATCCCAGAAAACCTTTATTGAAAGTATGTGGAGTTTGCTACAGTGTAAACTGCCTTCCGATTCCTTTTGTGGCTTAAAACGAACCTAGAGCTTTTTTTTTTCCCTATTAAGTTAGAGATATACAATATCCATATTGATTATATACAGATTTTCAGAGGGATTTTTTATGGTAAATGCTAATCTATTCATTGTCTTAAGACTCTGGGTTGAATTCTCAGCTATCAAAGTCAAAACTATAGTAATCCTCTTTCGACTAGTCTGTTCTCATTAACTCCTGCATTTTCTCTCTTTACTGTACTTAAGAGAGATTGGCTCTGCTCCAGGTTTACCTTTTAGCATGTTGACCACTTTAAACTCCTTAAGAAATAAGCGCGTTGAATCCCTAAAGAGAAAAAAAATCATTAGTAGATGCATCAACCATAAAACTGGTTTACATGTGTAGAAGATTACAAAAAATATATAGTAACTTTTTATTATATTACTCAAATGGTTTGTAATGATCGTGCACAACTCCATTTATTACTTTGTGGTTTTGGGTTGGGTTCAAATCCTTTCACTCTATTTATTCTTACAGCTAGTTGATGAACTTTCCCTGTTACCTTGATAGATGTTTCTATACTGCAAATCTACTTTGATGTTATAATTCACTGAAGTTCCTCCACGCGAACATCTCATGGAGGCGACCCTATGTCTCGTACTTTTTATCATATCATGATATCTAAGTAAGTCCTGATCAAAAAATTTCGGAGACCTCAATTTAAAAAAAGTTGTTTTCCTGAAATGAAGATATTCCTGTCATATGCATCTGATTTTCAGATAACGTTTTATGGTAATTCAGTATGAATAATGAAAAGTAGTACGAGATACAGGAAAGACACAAGATAAATCATGTGATCTTACAGTTTATTAGGTTCTATCTATATTTAAGGTTTAGATATGTTTTAAACTAAAACCAGAATACCAACATAACCTACGAAATGTTGCATGAGTACTGTTGTACAAAAAGCATGTGTAGGCTCTCTGTCCTATTGCATTTTGCAAAAAAAGAATCGACAATTTCAGTAAAAATTTCATAAGAACTAAGGATATTTAATCTCCGCTTTGCCCAGTACGTATCACAAAAACGCTCGTTCATGACTACAACAGTGTTTGGTGAGATTCTAGTGGTCTTATTATAACTATGACGCTTCCTTGTGTATTAGAAATTGATACTGTGTTTTGTGGATTACCACATTGTCATGTATTTGGCTCTCTTAACATCCTGCAATACTTCTGGCGACTTCTAAATAGGGAAATGCTAATGCTTTGCCACTGGAGAATGGCTTTAGTGATTCACTCTCTATGTTGAACTCTGAAAAGGCTGTAGAAGAACTTATTCAACAGCCTCTTCTTCACGGGATTGATGATCATCTGATTGAGTTTGCCGAGGCTTTGAGAAGTATGATCTGCTTTTACTATAATTTGTTATTTGGCAATGCTTGGAATTTGCTACATTATGTGATTCAAATATTTTACTCTTCCATATTAGCTGTTGCAAAGGCGCTAAGACAAGCTGCTGAAGGGAAAGCTTCTGCACAAGCTGAGGCTTCTGAATGGAAGCGTAAATATGAATTGGAGAAGTCACGTAATTTGCAGTTAGAGAAAAGAGGTACTCCCCCAAAGAGAATTTTTGTGTTACTATTAAGTGCACTGTTTTTTGCATACAGCTGAAATTTATTTGTGTGTTGTGCACTGGTTCCATCCCAGTTTCTCTCGTTTCAGATTGCCATTCCTGTTATGCATGAAAACTGGATCCATTTATAATTGTATCTGCATTTGAATGCCACTTCTCCGGCTTGTTTTCAAACAAACTGTGACTCTTGTCTCTCTAAATAGAGGATAGCAACCGATGGTTATATACAGGTTGTTAATAGCAAAAGAGCCATAAATTAAATCTGCAGTCCATTTTCAGAAATAAGATGAACATCATCATAAGGTATATAGTTTTATATGCTTCAATTCTTAGTCAAAATAATTCCTCAATTGTTTTGTAAGGAATTGAATTGTGCATTTCAACTTTTACAACCACTGTCTACTTTATCTATTTAATTAGCTTAATGTCAAAATTTCTGCATCCTTGCTGCCTCATTTTTTTCTGATTCTTAGACTTTTTGCTTTCTCATTTATCTGATTTGTTTGTTTAACTAGTCCATGTACTTTCATGGCTTGAACCTAAAATTACATACTATGTATATTTTCATTCTTCAAAAAAAACTTTGAAGTATGTATATGTGTATATATGTATAAGAGGGCGTGGAGGAGGGACACATGCTAAAATATTGTCTACTACTTTTTCTCGCAAAGTAATAAATCTTATCAAGTGGGTTGAGAACCTGAGATCTCAGGTTCAAATCCCAGTAGAGACAAATATACTTGGTGATTCTTCCTATATGTCCTAAACTTGATGGACAGAGTTATTTGGGGAGGTGGTAGGTATCCTGTGGTTTTAGTAGAGATGCGCGAAAGATGGTCCAGACACCATGGTTTTAAAAAAAGTAATACATCTTTCGATGCAATGATGATCCAAAATCTTCCTAGTGTTAGGAACACCGAGTACTAAAATGCCTGCTTAGACGTTCTAACCTAAAGTAGTATCTACTACTTTTTCTCACAAGGTAACTAATCTTATCAATGCAATGATGATCCCAAGATCTTCCTATTAGGAAAAGGAATTACTAAAATGCTCACATAGACGTTTTGGCCGAATCCTCTATTTTTTTGTAAAAATGGAAGATTATTGACGAGTTGGGAGCAACTCTAGGAGAGTCATAGACAACCAAAGAGTTGAATTGAAGAATGAAAGGGTAATTTGGTCTCTGATTAGTACTACATTGGTCATCTAATTTCTTTCTCAAAAAAAGATTAGTTACTAAATTGAAGCAAAGTGTGATCGTAAAAGGTCAAAAATCAATTCTGTAGTTTATATAGTCAGATAGAATTTAGAAAACTGTGCTGAAAGTATCATTCCTCATTTTATTGTTCTTGATGCACCACGCGCTTGCTATCGAATTAAGTCTGTTAGACAAAGCCTTGCTTTATGGTAAAATAAGTTTGCTTCCGCTGCAGCAATGCCATCAGAGAAGCGTTTGGGTGAGAATGGGCGAGTAGTATCAGATGGTGCTGTGGAGAAATCCGACAGGTGTTGTGGGGAGCATGGGATTTGCTCTCATGAGGTTCTTCGTGATGGAGAACATAATCATGATGCCAGTGTTGTTCCAAACAAGATGATCAGAAAGGTAGATGCATGTATACCTATTCTCTTTCCACTATAACATTCCTTGTTGCTCAACTTTTTTCCGCGTGAATATTTTAGTGTGAAATATGTTTGCTTCGTCCTCTCTAGTTTTTTAGATTTATTTTTCATGATTTAAATGATATAAGTGTCCTCCGGTTGTTACAGACTCCTAGCACTTAGCAGTACTAATTTTGTTAATTATACAAAGTACTTGACTTTATCCCAACAAAAAAGAAAGAAAAAAAGTTGGTGTGAAATATACTCCTCTGAGCATTGTGAAAATATCCTGCCACATTGGACAGTTGTTGCTTACTTTGAGGCTGTTATTGTTGCTAGATATTTTCGTGTTGGTGAATTATTGTGCTTTAATTAGTTATACCTCAATATTGAATGCAGAATGAATTTCAGCTTGTTATCATATACTGGTATGGGGACAAGATTTCCATCCTGTGTCCTATTCTTCTCTTCTATTGCTTTTATGATTTATTCTTGGAATACTGCCTTAATGATATTTTTATGAAACAGGCATCATTCAAGTTGTCATGGTGTTGCAAAGGTGAAAAGAGTGATCAGAAAAAACACGATATTGTGTCTTTTGAAAAGGGAAATATAACAACTGCAGAACGCAGCAGCAAACAGGTCTGTCCTATTTTTGACCCTCGAACTCCTCTCTTCTTAGTTTGATGTTTTCAGTCATGCATACTTTTACAGTTTTCTTGTCTTGTTTGTCCATGATAACAGAACTTCATATACCTTAGGCTTCTTTTTTTGTTGCCTTAAAATTTAACTTCCTCTAAATGAACTTATCAAAAGATAAAAGCACTTTTTCTGAACAGGGAATCATTTCTTTTTTCTTCCTCTTTTTCAGATTTCTTTGAAGTGGGAATCTCCCCCACAAACGGTGCTTATATTGACAAAGCCAAATTCGACTGCTGTTAGAATGCTTTGTTCAGAAATGATCCGGTGAATATTAGAGTATAATCATACCTTTTTATCTGCTGGAACTCAATGATAATGCACGGTTTTACTCTTAACATTTGTAAAGTTTCTCCCCTACAGTAGAATCTTAATTGCTTAAATTTTATATTACAACACAAATCATAAATTAGATGCACAATTAGATAAATAGATCTTTAACAGCTAAACCTTACAAGCAGAAGGTACTAGTTTCATGAGTTAACATGGCCTAGATTTCGAGTATGAGTTTCCTCATCATTCATCACCCAACAAACATTCTAATAGTTTTTCAAGCTTGACCGCACAAAATGTAGATAATAAATGTCATCCCCTCTTGGGTAATAGCAGCTACATAATTAAACAATACACATCTGGATTTAGGTTATTTACTGACATTCTTGTGTTCGTTGTGCCTCCCAAAAGGTAGGAGTAAGGTTTGTGTATACTGTACACCAGTAACATCAAAGACGCGCTTAATCCCAAAGCAAAACTCAAAACGTATTGAGTGCTTCGAGTCGCCTTATGTGCGCTTTACTGTGGTCATCAAGTTTCTAAAACATACTATTACTTGTCAATGAGTCTCTTCTGAAGATGCATCACTAAACAATTGATATTTCACTTTAGCATAATTGTTTTTCAAATTCTTTGTTCATATATTTGTCAATCATGCTTATGACTATTAGTATTACACTAAATATAAATATTTCTATTTATACTCCCTTTGCACCTTTTTTCATTGAAACTCGCACTTTCATGTGTCTTTTGTGCTTTTGGTTACATCACAATCCTCCCTAGTAGGCTAGTACTCTTAACACTTCTTTAACCACTGAACCGTTCTACTGCAAAATAGTAGGTTAGAGACCCCCTCTTTTAGCACAACTTTTTTTGCTTCTGCAAATATCAGGACATTTCTAGGATGATTTGGTTTTATGAGATCCCTCATGTCAAATCTTGAGACCCTGTGTTTGAAAAATATGGTATTGTTAAACAAGATCAACCGTTGAGGAATGTCTGAAGTCTATAGGTAATGATGTGTGTCAGCTAAAGGTGTTCTCACTTATCTCCCGTTAGTTGTTTCTGATAAAATCGTATAATCATTGCATTGTTGGATTCATTTCACTTTCTAGTTCTCGTATTTTTCTTGTCTGACTTTAGCTACATAGATAAAGTTGAAAATATGGAAAAAAAAACATAAAGATTCAAAGATTGGTGTATAATTTGGACGCTATGCATTTAATTTCTTCCTGTATCATCTTCATTTTTTGAAATTACTTGACAATTAGAAGAAGACTCAATTGGATACTGGATAGAGGGAGCATGTTAATGTAGTCACAGGGAACAATGCACTGATCCAACTTTCTGCTAGTTAAGTCTTAAGCATCCCTAAAGTGGTACACCGACTCAAATCATATTCTGTTCTGGATGCAATTTACTTTTCTAGCTACTGCATTACATTCTTCTTGTTGTCACTTTAGAACAGTGATGTCTGGTACTCATTTTCAACTGTGAGCATCGTTTCCATGCAAGAAATTGGCGGGTTCTGTGAAACGATCATGAGAATTGTCTCAAACAATCAACTACATATTAATCCTATAATAGTTGTGTATGCTATGTGAAACGATCATGAGAATTGTCTCAAACAATCAATTACATATTAATCCTCTATTAGTTGTGTATGCTATGTGAATCCTCTGTTTCATACCACTCTATCCAGGTCGATGACACTTGAATGCCCTATCTATAAATATCTAATATCAGATTCTTTTGGGGTTGAGCTCATTACCATTTCTTTTTATATTTTTTTTCAATTCATTTATGCAAGTATTAATTAGAGTTGAAATAATTTTGCTTGACAACTAGGAACTTTTTACAAAGAAAAAATGTGAATAACAATCATAGATATCTTACCAATCAATTGGGTTTTTTTTAAACGAAGCCTGGATACTTCATTTTCTTAGTCCAACCAAGCCAACCATAAATTATTCTAATTAATAATAGTAACATGGATCTCTTCTATTCTTCCATGGAGCTAAGGTCCAAAATATGAAAGAAACAAGAGTTTCCATGACTCTACCTCATCCAAATTTCTATTGAAACACATGTAATTAATTTATTTTCTTTTGATTATCCCTAAAATTGGGATAGATCCATGAGAAATCTGGTTAGATTTTATCGGAACTGCCTGCTCAGTTAGTTTACAAAGCAATCATAATGGGGAGTATAACCTTTAGTTACTCTTTGTAGTATATATCCTTACATTGGTATGCATTTCCATTTGGTCTTGGTCGGTTAAAAGTTATTGTTTCTTTTCCTTTGATTTCTTCTTTCAGTTATTTAATTGATTACATGTGTTTGAATTTATTTAGAGGCTTATTTATCTCCTCTTCTCTTCTCCAGATGGCTAAAAGAGCAGAAAAGCTTGATCATTTTCGTTGAACCACAGGTGCGCACTGAACTTCTAGTGGAGTCATCATATTACCAGTTTGTACAAACTTGGAAAAATGGTGAGTGATAAAAATTTTTCCTTTCTATAAAGTAAGCTTAAGAGTATATATAACTCATCAAATCTTCAGTTTAACATTCTGTTGTGCGGCCATATCTTGGATAATGGGTTCTTGATATTTTGAACTCAGTATAAGCTTTTTGTTTATGAATAACTTCACTTAAGGAATTCTTACTGATGATCTAGTCCGTTTTTGATAAACAACTCAAAACAATTGTACACTTTATTGCTTTTGTTATCTTGCCATACTATTGTGAACGTTCTTTCGCCATTTTTACTGAGAAGCAATCATTTTCCGGTAAATCTGCTTATGTTTGCTAGTTTGTGAGTGTTAACTGTAATAAGAAGTGAAGTTTGGAGCATGATTTCAGTATAACTACTCAATACTTGTAAAGGATAGGTGTTGTATTTTTAGAAATATGCTTCAACTTGTTTGACTGAAATACAATTCTGTTGATCCGTATCATCTCTAGTTCGTACTTAGCCAGAGATGTCAAATTCTAGTTATATCTTACCCTGGCATTTGAAACTGCACCTTATTAATTGATATTTTACCGAATTCGAGGGAGAATGCTACAACGTCTACTATTTACTGTCTAAAAATTAATTCAGTGTTTCTCCATGTGTTATAGTTGGACCTCGATGCATATGTTCCTAAAGTAGTAATTACAGAAAACCGTGTTTTACCTAAATGTCAGCTATTATGAGAATTCTTCTTTCCCTTTCGACCAACTTCAAGTACAAACAACAACATATAATCTCTAGATGTGTTGTAGATGAGAAGGTTAGATTTAGTAACAATGTTTTTGTCTTATATGTTATCAGTAAGAAAAAACAATGCTAATTGCTAAAGCAATTTCTTGTTTGTCACAGACAAGGAAATTCTGTTTCTCCACACAAAGGTTGATCTTGTTGTGACTCTTGGTGGGGATGGAACCGTCCTTTGGGTATGTATCTAGTTTTTTCTTTTTTGAACTAGAAGTTTATCTTCTATTGCATGGTCTTGAACAATGCTTTATGCGGGAGAGTGTTTAATAATTGCAACATGTTTAAATTGCAGGCAGCATCAATGTTTAAAGGCCCAGTTCCTCCGCTTGTCCCATTTTCTTTAGGTTCTCTTGGCTTCATGACCCCATTTTGTATCCTTATCTTTCCTTTAAAATATTTCCTTCAAATATGTGGTATGCTATCATTGGCTGCTCTGATTACTTCATTATATGGAAATAAAGAGATGAAACGGAATTCCTTCTGTCAATATAAGCCTGTCTATAAAACATATAAAACAGAAGACAGTAGCTTTGTATTGACATGATTATTACTCTTCTCTGGTTGGCTTTAACATTTCCAGATAGTGAGCGGTACAAGGAATATCTTGATTCACTTCTTTGTGGTCCCATAAGCATCACACTTAGGCATCGTCTCCAGTGTCACGTGATTAGAGATTCAGCTAAAAGTGATCTGGACAGTGAAGAGCCCATACTTGTTCTCAACGAAGTCACAATTGACCGTGGGATTTCATCATTTCTAACAAATCTAGAATGCTATTGCGACAATTCTTTTGTTACCTGCGTACAAGGGGATGGCTTAATTTTGTCAACAACATCTGGAAGCACTGCATATTCTCTTGCAGCTGGAGGGTCAATGGTCCATCCTCAGGTAAATGCTGTCATAGTCATGACTCAAATAACGATTCCGTATTTTCATCTCAAGCTGACATGATTTGATTTAATAAGGTACTCCTGGTTTGTATTTAATGTAAAATTATGCTTTATGATTGAATGTTTGAAGCTCTTGGGATGAAAGTCTTTTGAAAACTTAATTAGCTATAAAATCTGTCTGTGGTTGGTGCCTAAGAATTGGCCAGGCTACTCAAAACCGGGAGACTAAAAAGCAAAAGACACAGGTTTAACCATTTCTGGTGTCCTCAATTAAACGAGTCCGTCTTTAATTATTTGAATTTTAAAGTTCAAAATACAAACATGCAAAGTCAATAAATATTAAAGCTGTAACAAAAAAATTCAAATCCAATGCAGCCCCACCTTGACCGACCGGCCTAACCCAACCAACTTCCTTAATAGCTCATGGGCTGTACCGCATAGCCTCCCTTTTGAAAATTAACCTGGTCCGAACTGGCCTATTAAAAGCACCCAGCTGGCCCGTGCCTGGCCCAGTTCAGGAACTTTTGGGCTCTCCCACAGTGGCACTTAACAGTATTGATGTATACACTTGGGAGCTGTTTCTTTTTCCTTAATTAAGATGTTTGGATCTTAGAATATATTAGATTATTAGGATATTATCTTTAGATCTGTATATTGACGTAATTAAGATTGTTTGGTTTTTCTCCATCTAATTATGTATAATTTATTCTTTGTTATTCTAAAGTTAATACTTTTAGAATTTTAATAACAAAGAAATTAAATATATGTCAATAAATATTAGATAAAATCTTAATTCAGGTCCTTTTGCAATCATATTAGTTTTCTGTACAATGCAAGTCACTTCCCGTATTCAAGTGAGACAATCATGGAAAAAGTATCTGAAAGAGAAGGAACGTGATATGCAATAGTTATTAAACAAATTCTATAAACCTTTTGAGCTAAAGATTGCATGCTCGGGGTTGCTATTGTATGGCCGAAGGAGATGGCTCCATTAGGAAACTTGAGCTCTGTAGTATGATCAGTTTATATGATGTTTGAGGACCATGTGTCTTAAATATATTAATTTTTGTATTGCACTTAACTGCTTATTCTCAAGTCATGGTCAACCAAAACTGGCTAAGAGCCCGTTTGGATTTGCCGAAGAAAGTAGATTTTAAAGTGCTGAAACTTATTTTAAAAAATAAGCAATTAGTTTGGATAAAATTGCTGAATCTGAAAGTTGTTGATGTGTTTGGCACACAAGTGTGGTTAAGCACTTTTTTTTCCCAAAATATTGGAAAGACCCTTCTAGGGCTTTATGTTAATGAGGGTAGTTTTGAGATTTCAAAAAATATAAGGGATAAATGAGTAATTTTGTTGGTCAAAGTTGAATAGCTTTCAAGACAAAAATAAAAAGCTAGGGAAGTAGCTTTTAGCTTTTAAAAAGCAATTTTTAACTTATTTTAAGTTATTCTTTAATTTGCCAAACACTCGAATAAGTTAAAAAAATAGCTTAAAAAGCTGGTCAAACCAGCTTTTCTAAATTTTGTGGGCTTGGAAGTGACATGGCCATGTCTCTGCCATAGTTGGTCGCTGTAAGCAAGAGGTGCTCAAGGCACATTTCAGAGGCCATGTCAGCCAATAAATTTCCAGATAAGACCCACGTAAAGACCATGGTTCCTTCTGGATTTGCAATTGGAACCACTCTCTGAATCAAAGAGCTCTTTAATATTTTTCAGAATTCTGGATTTCAGGGGATAATGGTATGCTTGAAGTGTTGTAGCGTAGGAGAAGAAACACCCTTAGCATAAATTATAGAATAATACAATGACACTTCTTCTGGTTCCTAAACCGTTAAAGAACAAAAAAATGCCCCCTTTACCACCAAAGAAAAAAGTAATTCAACTGCTCGGTGAAACTGTAGTGTATGGACAAAGGGACAAGAAAAGTGTTTTCCTGGTAAAAATTCCGCAAGTGGAGGAACTTCAGAGAGATTAACGCGATACTCTTCCATACCTTTTATCAACAGCTTTGTTGCTTGAGTAGTATTGTATATGCGTGATTTACTACTGAAGTGGTATATTAACATGCTGCGTACAATTGGCCCATGCTCTGGGATTTGAATTTTAGATGGAGGTAGCCAGAATTCTGCTTCCTTGCGTAGTACTTCATTTTGAAATTGCTCTTGTCCATCTAGTACCCATTGGAATTGCAATTAGCAGCACAATGAGCTTTCTCATAGTTGTCTCTATTTGAAGTCTTTGAGTTGATTGGAAGCTTAGCAATTCAACTGTTATGACCAAATTGCAGGTACCTGGCATCCTCTTTACACCTATCTGCCCACATTCTTTATCCTTTCGTCCTCTCATTTTGCCTGAGCATGTGACAAT
>JBDJHY010000001.1:3153770-3180140 GCA_039654485.1 Withania somnifera | reverse complement strand
TTATCTCTAATCAATTTCTCTCTGCTTCAAGCATAACTCGTAGTTAAACAAAACAAAATTCTTCAATGCACTGAAGAACCAGATTTCCGCACTTTGATCATCGGTAGAAGAGAGTATTGATACATAAATCAAATTTAGAGTTGATAAAAACAAAGCCAGGTAATTAATTATCACATAAGCTTAAGATGGTTATGATGGTCAATTTTTTCAGCCCAAGTGGTTAAAAATCGTATAACAGATTTTTACTTAATTATAACTCTTTCTCACTGACTATATAAATCATCTTATAGTATAAAATGCAATCACTAATACAAGCTATCTTCTTCTTTTTATTTTTTTACCCTTTTTTTAAACTCTCTATAATAGTTCATAATTCAGTAACTTGAACCTCAAATTCATGTGCAGTTTCCTACAATTAAGGTAACCAAAAACTATACACTTCTTCTAATACAGTATATACAAAAGTGTTAAACTCGTGAAGTAAAAAACTTTAGTCAAGGTGAAAGAGCAAAATTTGAGAAAAATGATTTCTAAATATTTGTAACATGGACATTATGTTGGAGGATTTGGAGCTCGAAGGGAGGAGTTGGGCTTATGATTGTTGTAGGTGCATTAAGGTGGTTTGTAAGATGCGTAAGGATAGAGCAACTGGACCAGAGGAGATCCTGGTGGATTTTTGAAAGTTTAGGTAGGACAGGCATGGCATGACTCACTGAGTTGTTCAATGTTATTTTAAGTCGGCAAAGATGCCTGAAGCCTAGAGGTGGAGTACGATAGTTCTGTTGTATAAGAACAAGGATAACATTCAAGATTGCAACAATTACAGGGTATTAAGTTGTTAATCCACACTATGAAGATGGAAAGGGTGGTGGAGTTGAGGTTGAGAAGGATGTGCCTATTTCTAAGAATCAGTTTGGCTTTAATGCTAGGTCGCTCGATAACAGAGGCTATCCATCTTGTAAGGAGACTTGTGGAGCTACATAGAGAGAGTAAGAATGACTTACATATGGTGTTCGTCGATTTAGAGAAGGCTTATGACAAAGTTTCTAGGGAAGTTTTATAGAGGTTCCTGGAAGCTAGAGGTGTCCATGTGAATTACATTAGAGCGATAAAAGATATGTATGCCAGAACCAAAAAGCGTGTAGAACAGCGCGAGGAGATTCTGATGTCTTTCCTGTTTTAATGGGGTTGCACCAGGGTTTGATTCTTAACTCATTCTTATTTTCCTTGGTGATGGATGTTTTGACACGTCAAATCCACAGTGAGGTGCCTTGGTGTATGTTATTTGCAGATGATGTGGTTCTGATCGATGAGACTGGCGAAGTTGTCATTACTAAGTTGGAGGTTTGGAGACAAACCCTAGAGCCTAAAGGGTTTCGGTTGAGCAGGACTAAGATGGAGTGTTTGGAGTGTAAGTTTAGCGAGACACTATCTTAGAATGAGATGGTAGTGAAGCTTGACAGTCAGATCATTTAAAAGAAAAATAGCTTCAAGTATCTTGGGTCTATGATTCAGAGAAATGGAGAGATTGATGAGGATGTCACTCACCGAATTAGTGCAGAGTGGATGGAGTGGAAGCTCCCTTCGCGGGGTCTTATATGATAAGAGGGTGCCCTTAAACTTTAAGGTAAGTTCTATAGGGTGAAAATTAGACCTGCTATATTGTATGGGGCAGAGTGTTGATCAGTGAAGAACTTTCACATCTAAAGTATGAAGTGATAGAGATGAGAATGTTGAGATGGATGTGTAAAGTCACTAAGAACGATAGGATTAGGAATGAGGTTATTCGTGATAAGGTGGGGGTGAGTTTGTTGGAAGATAAGATTCGAGAAGTAAGGTTGAGATGGTTCGAGCATGTGATGAGGAGGGGCTCTGATGCTCTATTACACAGGTGTGAGAGGGTGTTGTCGAATGGTTTCAAGTGAGGTAGAGATAGACTGAAGAAGTATTTAAAGGAGGTGATTAGACATAATATGGAGCTGTTACAACTCACCGAAGACATGAATCAGAAAAAGAAGTTGTGGAAAACGAGAATTAGAGTGGTAGGTTAGGGGATAGGTGTGAGTTCATGCTAGTAGGGTGTTTCACGTGCTAGTAGTAGGGTAGTGTCCTGTCTTTAGCATTGAATTGAGGTTGTTGTTTAGATTGACTGTTGTGCTATTTTACATGGCGTTATTTTTGTTATTTGCTTGTCGTTTACAAAACTATGTATTGTTTATTGTTGTACTAGACAGTACTATTTGTTGTGAGCCGAGGATTTTTCGAAAACAGCCTATCTACATTATTAATGGGTAGTGGTACGGACTGCGTATATTTTAGGTTATACTTTACCCTCTCAAGACCCCATTTGCTAGAAAATTATTGGATATGTTGTTGTAGTAGTAATTCTTTTAATAGTATATTAATTTATCAGAAATTTTATTTTTACCGTTAAAAAGTTTAAAATGATTTTCTCTAAATTTTAGTAATTCAATAGTATAAGTCACAAATTGCAACTTCCCGATTAGTAGGGTAGTTTCATGAGTAAAGGGTCGTTGACCAAGCAGCATCATGTGATTCAAAAACAAATGTAAACTCAGAAATCTACTGTCTCCTTGACTTCCCACGCGTCTATATAGGCCCACCACTTCTTTACCTGTTGTTGCTTCTTACCCCGTTTCGTCCCTTAACCCCCACCCCGCTACCTATATATGTAAACTGTATCTATATATTGTAAGTAATTCATCACCTGTTCTTCAACCAGTAGAGAGCTGTTTGGTTTGGTGAATTCTTCAAAAAAAAAAAAAAAAATTTCATGTCTAGGAAACAAAGTCCTATGATGTCTTCAAACAAGCAGACCTCTAATGTAAGCTCCCTCCCCCCCTCCACCTACCCTAATGTTAATTCCACTTCGATTTGCTTTTTTCTATTTTGTTAATTTAATCTTTTCTGGTATGAAGTCTGTTGAATTTAACTGAATTTGTAGTTCTGTCTGGGAAATTTGTTTGGCTAAGCTGAATTGTTGAGTAATTATAGAAAACGAGGTGATCATCATTGGTCAATGTGAATTGGAATTACTCTTTTGATCATTTTAGTAGTTTTCTTTTTCTTTTTCTTTGTCTTTTTTTTTTTGTGGGTGGGGAAGGGGGGGGGGTTGGACATATAAGTTTCTTGGGAAATTGGGACGTTTGATTACAGTGCTTTGTGTTCGTTAATGCACTTGGGAATTAGTAGTAATGGAACTTGAAGATTTTTTAAGCCAATGGCATGTAGAACTGATTTCTAGTTAATATATGGGTTACTTGAGCCGGTGTTCTTTTTGTAAAACTAGATATTTTATGTATATATTTTCTAAACTCGGTAAAATATTATCTGTTGGCACCTATGCTACAAGGCTGCATTTGGTTGAGTTGGCTAGAGGACTAGGGATCAATTCACACTTGATGCATTTTTACCTTTTCCGTTTTAGTGGTGCATCCGCATTTTAGAAATCTTAAATTCGCCTTTGTGGATTCGGATAGTTGAATTATTGATTTACCAAATAGTCATGCAATTGAAAGTTTTCATATTCATTAATGACAAGTGTTTTGTTATTGAGGGAGGTGTTTTGGGGCATTATATCCCCACCAAACACGTTGGGTGGCTTGATGTTGGTAATTTGGAACTGAGAGTTATCTATTTTTTCTTTCTATTATACTATGCGAGGGGGGTGATTGACTTTTTCCGTTAAATTTGAATGGCTTTTATTAAATTGTAATGGCGAAGGTGGATATCTACAAGCAATTTCATTGTTGAATCAAGCATTTTGATGATCAATTGAACTATTGGGTCTGCCTAATTGCTTTAGCTACCACAATACTAAATACTGTGATTCAGCGTATTCCCGAAAAAACTTTATTGAAATTATATGGAGTTTGCTACAGTGTAAATCGCCTTCCACTTCCTTTTTTTGGCTTCAAAAGAACCTAGAACTTTTTTCTTCCTTATCAAGTTAGAGATATACAATATCCATATTGATCGTGTACAGTTTTTCAATGGGATTTTTTATGGTAATGGATAGATTAACCATTGTCTTAAGACTTTGGGCTGAATGCTCTAGTATCAGAGTCAAGCTGTAGTTGTCCTGTTTTATCATCTTTTATCATCGCATGATGTCCAGTTCATGATCAATAAATTAGGAGAGACCTCCACTTTTGTTTTCATCTTTTTCCTGATACGAAGATAATTCTGTTGTATGCATCTTATTTTCAGATACTGTTTTGTGGTACTTCAGTAAGAATAATGGATAGAAGTACGGCATATATGGAAGTTAAAAAGACACAAGATAAATCTTGCAATTTTATGCTTTTTAAGGTTCTATTTCCTTTTAAGGTTTAGATATTTTAAACTAAAACCAGAATACCAACATCACCTATGAACTATTGCATGAGTACACTCGTATACAAAGCATGTTGAAGCCCTTTTTGGCTATTTCATTTGTAAAAAAAAAATAATCAACAAGACTTCTAAAAAGTTCCATAATATCTAAGGATTTTAATCTCTTTTTGGATAGTGCATATCATAAAGACCCTTTTCTATGAATGCAATGCGTCTTTTGTTTTGAGATTCTGATGATCTATCATATCTGTGATGCTTCCTTGTGTACTAGACATTGATACTGTGTTTGGTGCATTACTGCATTGTTTTTGATGTCTTTGGCTCTCCAATATCCTGCATACTTCTGGCCACTTCTAAATAGGGAAATGCTAGTGATTTGCCACTGGAGAACGGCTTTAGTGATTCACTATCTGTGTTGAATTCTGAGAAGGCTGTAGAAGAACTTATTCAACAGCCTCTTCTTCATGGGATAGATGATCATCTGATTGAGTTTGCCGAGGCTTTGAGAAGTATGAACTGCTTTTACTATGATTAGTTATTTGGTTGTTTTTGGAATTTTCTACACTATATGATATTAACATTTTACTATTCCATTTGTTAGCTGTCGCAAAGGCACTAAGACAAGCTGCTGAAGGGAAGGCTTCTGCACAAGCTGAGGCTTCTGAATGGAAGCGTAAATATGAATTGGAGAGGTCACGTAATCTGCAGTTAGAGAAAAGAGGTGTGCGTTATTTATTTAATATATTGTGTCAAAATTTCCGTATCCTTTCTGCCTCATATTCTCTTTCTTGGATTTTTTTTCCTTCTGATATATCCAATTTGTTTGCTAACTAGTCTATGTATTTCCATGACTTGTACCTAAAATTACATAAGTGAGAAAAATCAACGTATATCTTCATTTGCAAGAAACATTGAAGAACTTATATGTGCGTGTATGTATAAGAGGGAGGGAAGGACACATGCTAAAATATAATTTGTTACTTTTTCTCACAAGGTAATGAAATCTTATCAATTCAATGATGATCCCAAGTCTTCCGAGTGTTAGGAACACCAATTACTTAAATGCTCACTTAGACATTCTAGCCTAAAATATTATCTACAATTTTTTCTTGCAAAATAATAAAATATTATAATCTTATCAATGCAATGATGATCCCAAAATCTTCCTGTTAGGAGCACTGATTACCCAAATTCTTTCTTAGGCGTTCTGGACCAATCCTCTATTTTTGGTAAAAATGGAAGATTATGGACGAGTTGCGAGCGCCTCTAGTAAGGTCATAGACAATGAAAGAGATGAATTGAAGAAATTTTGTCTCTGATTAGTACACAACATTGGTCATCTAATTTCTTTCTCAAACAAAGATTACTTACTACATTGAAGCAAAGTGTGGTTGTAAAAAGTCAAAAAACAGTAATTTAGTGTATACAGTCAGAAAAGAATTTAGAAAGCTGTGGTTGAAGTATAATTCCTCATTTTATTGCTCTTGAAGCAACCCACAATTGCTATCGAATTAAGTTTGTTAGATAAAACCTTGCTTAATGGTAAAAAAAACTTGGCTTCCACTGCAGTAATGCCATCAGAGAATCATTTGGATGAGAACAGGCGAGTAGTATCAGATGGTGCTGTGGAGAAGTCAGACAGGTGTTGTGGGGAGCATGGAATTTGCTCTCATGAGGTTCTTCGTGATGGAGAACATGATCATGATGTTGTTCCAAACAAGATGATCAGAAAGGTAGATGCATGTTGACCTATTCTGTTTCCACTATAGCATTCCTTGTTGCTCAATTTTTGTCCAAGTGAATTATTTAGGGAGAAGTATGTTTGCTTTGTATTCACTAGTTTTTAGGTGTATATTTCATTTTGTAAATGAAGTGTCCTCCAGCTGGTTCCGACTCCTAGTAGTACTGATTTTGTTAGTTTACAAATAACTCGGCTTTATCCCAAAAAAAAAGAAAAAAAAAATTGGTGTGAAATATACTTCTCCTGGCACTGTGAAAATTTCCTGCGACACATGACACTTGACAGCTATTGCTTACTTTAAGGCTGTTATAGTTGCAAAATATTTTCATATTGGTGAATTATTGTGCTTTAATTAGCTATCCATCTCAATATAAAATGCTGAATGAACTTCAGCATGTTATGATTTACCTGTACGGAACAAGATCGTTCTGTCTAATGTCGTATTTCTTATTTTCTAATGCTTTTACGATTTATTCTTGGAATACTGCCTATTAATAATTCTTTTAATGAAACAGGCATCATTCAAGTTGTCATGGTGTTGCAAAGGTGAAAAAAGTGATCAGAAAAAACATGATGTTGTCTCTTTTGAAAAGGGAAACATAACAACTGCAGAACGCAGCAGTAAACAGGTCTGTCCTATTTTCGACCTTCAAACCCCCCCCCCCCCTCCCCCTTCTCAGTTCGATTTTTTTAGTCATGTCTACTTTTACAGTCTTCTTGGATTGGTACAAAATGATTACGGAACTTCATATGAATACCTTGGCTTTTTTTTGCTGTTGCTTTAAAATTTAATTTCCCCAAACCAACTTATCAACAGAGAAAAACACTTTTATCTAAACAGGGAATCATTGTTTTGTTCTTTCTCTTTTTCAGATTTCTTTGAAGTGGGAATCTCCCCCGCAAACAGTGCTTATATTGACAAAGCCAAATTCAACTGCTGTTAGAATGCTTTGTTCAGAAATGGTCAGGTGAATTAGAATATAGTCCTACATTTTTATCTGCTACTCCATGATAACACATTTTTTACGCTTACATTTGTAAGGATTCTCCTCGGCAGATAGAACTGATCAAATAATTTCTTAATTGCTTGAATTTTACATTGCAACATAAATCATATGTTAGATGCACAAGTAGATAAATAGATCTTTCACAGCTAAGCTCTCAAGCAGAAGGTAACAAATTACATCAGATAACATGGCCATAGGTTTCGAGTTTGAGCTTCCTCATCATTCCTCACCTGTCATTCCAATAGTTTTACATGGTCAGCCATAAAAAATGTAAGCAATAAATGTCAGCCTCTCTCGGGTAACTTATGCGTTTAAATAGGCTGTAGCTATATAATTAAACAATACACATCTGGGTTTAGGTTATTTCCTGACATTCTTGTGTTCGTTGTACCTCACACAAGGTAGGAGTAATGTCTGCGTACACCCCACCCTCACCAGTGGCATCACACTAGGTACGTTATTGTTGTTGTCTTGTGTTCATTGCTTTCTTTTTGGAAACTCCCAAAGTGGTGTCCTCATTTCAATCAATTACTTGGCATTGTATATGAATCCAAAAGTAGTTGGGTTGGTTATATGAATCATTTACATCATTACCCTGATTTGGAGCCATTCCATTCCAATACTAATTGTTTCCTTGATTTAAGCTAAATTAAGGATTTTTCACACTGATATCCTCATCTCCAAATTAAAAAAGAAAAAGATCTTTTTTCTGATTTTACTATATACTGTGAAAGTTGATTAAATTTTTCCTTGGTAAGGCAGATTTTACACAACGAAGTAGGAAATTCAGAGTATGTTTTGCAAAATAGCAATGTTGTTAGGTAGACCCCCTTCTTAAATGCACATTCCTCAAGGGAATGATTTCACGTATATTTGTGCTTGGCTTGGTGGATTTGGAATGAAACCAAATAAGAGGAAATCTTTACTTTTACATGGGAAATCCTCGAAGCATATCTAAATGGTTCTGTACTTTCTTGATAACTAGTAATGTTACAAGCTGATTCTAGGTTTCAGTGATTAGCTTCAAGAATCTAGGATAATTTGGTAATTTGTCTTGGTACCCATTGGAATAGTCAAGGTGCACACAAGTTGACCCGGACACCATTATTTGTTTTTGATAAAACCGTATAATCATTGCATGGTTGGATTCTCCTCACTTTCTAGTTCTCGTATTTTCTTTTTCTGACCTTAGCTACATAGGAAAAGTTGGAAATATGGAAAAGACCACAAAGTTTGAAAGATTGGTGTATAATTTGGACACTGTATGCATTTCATTCCTTATAGTATCATCTTCATTTTTTTGGAATTACCTGACAATTAGAAGCAGACTGAATTGGATACTGGATAGTGTGTTAATGTAGCCATAGGGAACAATGCACTGACCCAACTTTCTGCTAGTTAAGTCTTAACAACCCATAAAGTAATTGCTTGAACAGATCAAAATGATCATATTCCATTCTGGATGCAGTTACTTTTCTACCTACTGCATTACATTCTTCCTGTTGGCACCTTTGAACATTGATGTCTTACACTCATTTTCAACTGAAAGCATCCTTTTTTTGCAAGAAATTGGTGACCGTTCCGTGAAACGATCATGAGAACTGTCTCAATCAAGCAACTACATCTTAATCCTAAATTAGTTGGGTATGCAATGTGAATCCTCAGTATCCGTTTCACTCTATCCAGGTCCATGTCACTTCAATACCATATAAGAATTGTATTATCTAACATCAGATTCTTCCAGTTTTGATCCAGGACTGCCTGAATAGCTACTTTACCAAGCAATTAGAATGGAGAGTATAATCTTTAGTTACTCTTTGTAGTATGTATCCTTACATTGGTTTTGGTTCTTGTTGGCTAAAAGTTATTGTTTCTTTTCCTTTGATTTCTTCTTTCAATTATTTAATTGCTTACATGTGTTTGAACTTATTAGAGGCTTATTCATCTCTTTTCTTCTCCAGATGGATTAAAGAGCAGAAAAACTTGAACATTTTCGTTGAACCAAGGGTGCGCACTGAACTTCTATCAGAATCATCATATTACCAGTTTGTACAAACTTGGGAAAATGGTGTGTATATATAACTCTTCGAATCTTCACCTTAACATTCTGTTGTGTGGCCAAATCTTGGATTATGGGTTCAGTATATTTTGACTCTGTTTAGAATTTTTGTGTATGGATAACTTCACGGTGGAAATTCTTACTGATGATCTGGTCCTTTTTGATAAACAACTCAAAACAAGTATCCACTATTGCTTTTGCTATCTTAATGTACTATTGTGCAGTTTTACGTTTGTCTGCTATTTTTAATGGAAGCAACAATTTTTCTGGTAAATCTGTTCT
Source organism: Withania somnifera (assembly GCA_039654485.1). NCBI lineage: Eukaryota > Viridiplantae > Streptophyta > Magnoliopsida > Solanales > Solanaceae > Withania > Withania somnifera. Next base: position 3,170,695 of record JBDJHY010000001.1, on the reverse strand, counting down.
GCTTATATTTGGAAGTTTGTGATTGTTAACTGCAATAACACGTGAAGTTTGGAGTATTATTTCAATATAACTACTCCATACATGTAAGATATAAGTGTTACATTTTTAGATATATGGGTCACCAGTCAACCTATTTGACTGAAATACTATTCTGTTAATATCAAGATCTCTAGTTCATAATTAGGCAGAGATGTCAATTTCTAGTTATATATTGCCCTGGCATTTAAAGCTCAATCCGCATTAATTGATTAACCAGTGTTTGTGGAAGAATGCTAGGGCTTCTATTTTTCACGAATTGATTCAATATTTTTCCATGTGTTGGTTGAAACCTCTATGCATATGTTCCTAAAGTAGGAATTACAGAAAACCTTGTTTTACCTAAAGGTCAGTTATTATGAGAATTCTTCTTTCCCTTTCAGCCAACTTCAAGTGCACATGACAACATGTAATCTCTAAAGGTGTTGTTGATGAGAAGTTTAAATTAGTAACAATGTTTTTGTCTTATCTGTTATCAGTATGAAAAAATAATGATAATTGCTTAGCAACTTCTTGTTTGTCACAGACAAGGAAATTCTGGTTCTTCACACAAAGGTTGATCTTGTTGTAACTCTTGGTGGGGATGGAACCGTCCTTTGGGTATGTAGCTAGTTTTTTTGTTTTTTGAACTAGAAGTATATGTTCGTGACGACGGAGTGTTTAATAATTGCAATATGTTTTATATTGCAGGCAGCGTCGATGTTCAAAGGTCCAGTTCCTCCGCTTGTCCCATTTTCTTTAGGTTCTCTTGGCTTCATGACCCCATTTTGTATCCTTAACTTCTCTTTAAGATATTTTCCTTCAAATTTTTGGTGTACTAAGCTACAATTGGCTACCTAATTACTTCATTACATGGAAATAAAGAAATGAAATAGAATTCCTTCTGTCAATATAAAACATACAACACAGAAGACAGTAGGTTTATATTGGCATGATTATTACTCTTCTCAGTTAGCTTTAACATTTCCAGATAGCGAGCGTTACAAGGAATATCTTGATTCAATTCTTCGTGGTCCCATAAGCATCACACTGAGGCATCGTCTCCAGTGTCACGTGATTAGAGATTCAGCTAAAAGTGATCTGGATAGTGAAGAGCCCATACTCGTCCTCAACGAAGTCACAATTGACCGTGGGATTTCATCATTTCTAACAAATCTAGAATGCTATTGCGATAATTCTTTTGTTACCTGCGTACAAGGGGATGGCTTAATTTTGTCAACAACATCTGGAAGCACTGCATATTCTCTTGCAGCTGGAGGGTCAATGGTCCATCCTCAAGTAAATCCTCTCATAGTCATTACTTATATAACGATTCCATACTTTATATCTCTAGCTGACATGATTTTGTTTAATGAGCTACTGCTGGTTTGTATTTAATGCAAAATTATGCTATATGGTTGAACATTTGAAGCTTTTGGGATGAGTGGAAGCCTTTCATAAACCTCATTAGCCACAAAGTCTGTCCATTAGTGCTTAAGAATTGGCCAGATTACTTTAAACAAGAAGTATAAGAAGCAAAAAAGCACAGGTTTAACCATTTCTGGTGTCCTCAACTGAAAAGAGGATAAAAGAGGACCTTCTTTAATTGTTTGAATTTTAAAGTTCTAAATACAAACTTGCAAAATTTAATATAATTTTAAAAATATTCAAAATAAATTCAAATCCAATGCAGCCCCACCTTGACCGGCACCCAACTTCCTTAATAGGTCGTGGGTTGAACCGCGTTGCTTCCCTTTTTGAAAATTAGCCTGGCCCCCAACTGGCCCATTAAAGGCGCCCAGCGTGGCCTGGCTCAGGGATTTGTGGTCTCGGCCTTGGTGGCACTTAACACTATAGAGGTGTTTTGAAGTTCCTTTTTTATGAGCCAAGACACTTGGGGTTGTTTCTTTTTCCTTTGGTTAAGATGTTTGGATCTCAATATATATTAGATTATTAAGATATTGTCTTTAGATCTGTGTATCGAGGTAATTAAGATTGTTTGGTTTTTCTCCATCTAAATATGTATAATTTATTATTTTATTCCATAGTATCTTTTTAGAATTTTAATAAAATAGAAATTAAACATATCAAACATATTAGAGAAAATCTTAATTCAAGGCCCCTTGGAAGTATATTAGTTTTCCATACGATGGAAGTCACTTTCCACATTCAAGTGAGATAATCATGAACAAAAGTATCTGAAGAAGAAGGAACATGATATGCAATATTTATTAAATAGATTCTATAAACCTTCTGAGCTAAAGATTGCCTGCTGTTACTGTATGGCAAAGGAGATAGCTCCATTAGGAAACTTCAGCTTTATAGTATGATCAGCTTATATGATGTTTGAGGATCAGGCGTCTTAAATATATTAATTTTTGTATTGCACTTGTGGCTCAAGTCATGGTCGACCAAAACAGGCTAAATTTCTGGGCTTGGAAATGACATGGCCCTATCTCTGCCTCTGCCATAATTGGTCACTGTAAGCGAGAGGTGGTCAAGGCACATTCCAGAGGCCATGTCAGCCAATAAATTTCCAGATTAGAACATACAAAAGATGCCACGTAAGGTTCCTTTTGGATTTTCAATTGGAACCTCTCTCTGATTCAAAATGCTTTTTTTAGGAGAGATTTCATAGCATGTATCTGTAATATTTTTCAGAATTCTGGACTTAATGGTGAAGTCTGCTTTTCCAGATTGTCATATCAGAGTATAATGGTGTGCTTGAAGTGTAGGGGAAGAAACATCCTTAGCATAGATTATAGAATAATGCAATGAAACTTTTTCTGGTTCCTAAACTGTTAAAGAACAAAACATTGCCCCCTTTACCCACCAGAGAAAAAAGTAATTCAACCGCTCATGAAACTGTAGTGCATGGAAAACCAGATGAGAAACTATTTTTCTGGTAAAAGTTCCTCAAGTGCAAGAACTTCAAAGTGACGACACCCTTCCATACTTTTTTATCAACAGCTTTGCTGCTTGAGAAGATTGTAAATGCCTGATTTAAAACTGAAGTGGTATATTAACATGTTATGTACAATTGGCGCATGCTCTGGGATTTGAATTTTAGATGAATGTAGCCAGAATTCTGCTTCCTCGTGTAGTATTTCATTTTGAAGTTGTTTTTGTCCATCTATTACCCATTGGAATTGCAATTAGCACAATGTGCTGTTTCATCGTTGTCTCTATTTGAAGTCTTTGAGTTGATTATAAGCTTAGCAATTCTACTGTGATGACCAAATTGCAGGTTCCTGGCATCCTCTTTACACCTATCTGCCCACATTCTTTATCCTTTCGTCCTCTCATTTTGCCTGAGCATGTGACAATCCGAGTACAAGTACCTTTCAATAGTAGAGGTCATACATGGGCATCATTTGATGGGAAGGACAGGAAAAAGTTAGCACCAGGGGATGCCCTTGTTTGTAGCATGGCCACTTGGCCTGTGCCAACTGCATGTCAGGCTGATTCTACCAGTGACTTTTTACATAGCATACATGAAGGTCTTCACTGGAATTTGAGGAAGACACAGTCTTTTGATGGCCCTCGAGAGACACATGATCAGTACTAACCCTCGAGAGACACATGATCAGTACTAACCCCTTTTATCTGGTAATGAAATGAGGAGATTTTCAGAATCCGTCTTATTTTGAAGTATCACACACGATTACCTTCTCAATTAGTGCAGAGAGGAATGATGATGCATATACTCGCCTATACGTTCAAATGTAGAATTGACTTTGAGAATGATGAGTCTCAACTTTAGGTAGTTTATTGTTGTTTTAAACTTAGACATAATAATAATAAGAATATAGAAGGAAATTATACCATTTTGTACAGTTCTTTTACGTGAAATTACCGTATATTATCCATACCTCTTAAACTGGTTTACGAGGGAAGTCAAGCCTTGAGTTCTTGACAAGTTAAGAGTGAGAAAATGTGTACTTTTTTGTGCTTTTGGTTCATGTACTAATGTAATTTTGGTTGGTAGTTTCCATACATCCTATTGATTAGTATTGGCTTATGTGTGGCCAATCAAAAATATGTGTTCTACAGTTGGTTATGGGACAAGGCTTTTAGAGTTTTAGTGATGAATGGAACGTAATGACAAGCCCTCCTGAAGCTTGTTCCTCGTTTGGTATTTATAGTTTTCCGGATGCCTGGAGTCCAAAACTGACTTGTAGGTCTTCGATTATTCTGTTGAACTAGTTCAACCATCAAGACGATATTCTCCCCCTTGATCTTTGAGGAGGTTGTTAGAGGTATGCAGGGTGGCGTCTCTTGTCAGGCTAGTTGTGGCAATCGCCCACAACAAGCTTTGTTAAGTCGAACAATCTGTTGGTACATGTTCTTTTTACATTTCTCAAGAGGATCAAATAATATCTGTAACAAGATTGGAGGAGCTTACAATATGGACCCTCAACAAGCATTGATAGAGTCAGGGAGAGTCATAAAGTTGTTTTACAGAAAGAAACTAAAGGAATTCAATATTTTCATTATATATTGATAAAAAATAATTTTGACATTATATATAATTTGATTTTTCGATGACCCTTACAGTATTCTCGCTCCCCCTGCCCTGAAGATTGAGCGAATAATCAAGGTCTTGAGCCTAATTTCTCAGGGCCTTAGGTCAACATTGCAACACATGCTGCATGACAAAGTTAAGATAAGCTGCAAAGGGAAGGCTTCAATATAGGAGAATGCACTTGTGCTCTGATGACTCCAACTATTTGTTCCTATAGGAAATTCAGGCCAATCCATAAAGGGTGCTTTTATGACATTAAGTTAACCTTATTATTTTTTTATAAACTACACACAAATTGTATTATTAAATATATCGTATACAAAATGCTAAATGCAGCATCTTCCTACAATTATTTCTCTTTCAATTGTTAGGGTTTAGATTGTGATATAGAGAGTTGCTCCGACACATTGTAACTCTCACCACCAACCAGTAATCCCCAGCTGCTGTTCAACCAAGTCTTTCGCTTTTGATACGCGAACAACAAGTTCTCGTTTATGATATTTATGAATTATCTAATTACTTTAGATTATTACTAATGAATGTAAACCTCCATTGGTATCTAGAGCCATATGTTGATTTTCTGGTCCGAAAATATAAAATTGTATTCCTATTTTTATTTGTGCAATTGGGAATGATAATTTAATTTTATGATGCGGAGTAGAACAAGTTCTAAATCAATGAAAGTCTGGAAAGAAAAAATCGGATCCAAATTTTTTTGCCGTGCAAATCAAACTTGTCAAAAACAAAAAAAGGAAAAGTCTTTTTTTTGTGCAATTAAATCTAAAAAAAATTATTAAAAAAATTATGACTTCTTTAGATATAAATAATAAATGTATATTTTAAAAATAATGTCCATATGATTAATTTTCATAATTTGAAATTTAATTTTAAAAAAAAAAATAAAACCATTGATAGTTCTTTGTTAGACTATTTTTCAGAAACAAATAAAGTATATGTCACGCTCCGAGTTTACATCCTAGACGGGACACGGTGTTGAGAACCCCAAGGACCCTCAATTAACCCTTTGCATCTTGCATAACTACTAAATCGTGAGAAAAATAAATGGTAAGCAGCATCATGGACTCAAATAGACCAACTGACTTTATTAGTAACCAAATCTAAATTGAACGGATAGGAAAAGAAATCTAACAAAAACTGAATACTTAATACTATGTCTGAAAGCCTCTACTATAAAAAAGATACTGATTAGAACATTTCTCTAGCTCATAAGAATAAAGTACTGGAACTAAATAAATAACTAAAATAAGAAGTCTAAAGGCTGCTGGAAAACCACCATGGCCCTAGGATTATGAGGACTCACCATTGAAGCTCCACTACTGAATGAAGATCTAACTATCCACGAACCCGGGACAGATGGTCTGAATCTACAGTGTGGGTGTAGGCAAAGAGAATGTCAGTTTTTCTGGAATGGATTGAATATATAGGCATGCAAATAATTAAATCTGAACGTACAAGAAATATTATGCAGAAACTGAATTTGAAAGCAGAGGATATGAATTAGGGAACTGAACAAAACATATGGTACATGGAATTGAACTATATACAGAGAAAGAGAAACTAATAAACTGTGCATTCTGTTAAATCATGAAACTGGAGTGCAATGTCTAATAGTTAAATAAAAATATACTTTAAGAGTTATCTATCATGAGACACTGAAATAGTCCTACATTGCTGGGAAACCGGTGATTCACGCAACATATCTCTGATACTGTAAAACTGAAAGCTGAACATATGTGGGAGGTTCTCTAAGCCGACTAAAATCATGTGAGCCTCATGGAGTCCAACGTACAAACCTGGTTGGTAGGGCGCCCTATACCAGATAAAGGTATAGAACCTGATTTGTGTGGATACACCAAACTGATCCTCAGTTATTTCTGGCTATAACTTGCAGTGGCAATGCAGTTTTAGGATAAGGGCTATCTGGAAATCAAATCCGCTCGGTGCTAAATACTACTCCCAAAATTGAAACAGTAGTGCTCATGCTTTTACTGAACTGGACTAGTGAAATAATGCTTTAATTAAGCCTTTATTGTCATACTAAAATAACTAAGTCTGTGATCATTTAGGTCCTGAAATACTGAATGTGCTTAATTTAAGCTCGAAAACTAATACTTAAACCATATTTTAGCAAATACTGATAATGCTAATTAACACTTGTAAAGCTTGCTTAAAATTGAAAATAACTGAGTACTGACATATAAACATGATGGAATTTACATAATATACAATTCTATATACAGAGGTAAATTCTTTCATGAAAATTAAGAACTGGGATCATGCTTGAATCATGAAAAAATCTTGATATTATGGCATATCCAAAAAGGAGAAATTACGGTAATGCTGGAAAAACATAATTAGAAGTATAGAAACACCGTTCAACTGAATTTAGAACATGATGGTACTTTTGGCTAAGAACCCTAATAATGGAATTCATGAAATTTAACTTAGAAATCAAAATTTTGACTAAGAGAGTGGAAGATTACTCCCATTGAATATATGCATACCTATAACTCGAAGTTTCTGCGTGAAGTTCTAAGAGAAGCTCGAGCTCTTGATAATGGAGGTGAAAGAACCTTAATTTTGAGCCTTGAGAGTTTTTGTCTGAGTCTCTGAGGGATTAAACATACCAAATAAAGAATTTTGGCCAAGTGTGGGTATTTTTCACTCCTACTTGGAATAGCCAAAATAACGTAGTATTAGACTAGGATGTATGAAAATTTTACCAAAATACCCCTCATTTCCGAGCGAGACATGGTACAAACGCCAGTACGGTTCGTATTGAAGCAGTACGGTCCTTACCCTTGTCCGTACGCCTCAAGTTAGAAGATATCAAGTCCACCATTTAAGACCTCCTTTTCACAGCCATTGGTACGGTCTGTGCTAAGGCGGTACGGTCCTTTTGTGCACCAGGGGTTTTTGGAAAAAAATTTCTCCGATCTCTATCTTCTAGAGAAATTCAGTTTAAGCTAGTTTTAGAGCATGATACGAACACGTGGCCTTAAAGTATGACATTAAAAGAGAATGGAGAATCTAAAGGCCTACTGCAGGACCAAGAAACTACCTAGGGAATATTTAGATTCTAAAGCTGGGGCTCAACTGCAAAAGAATAAGTCAACCAGTCCAGGGCTACAAATGCATAAAAAATGCAAAAAAACAAGCCTGAGTATAAAATCATGGTACCCAAAAACGTCCTCAGTTAATCCTAAAATAAGACGATAACGAGAACTAATACCTGACACACCATGAACCCCCAATAACTACAAACTGCACTTCAGTGATTAAACAAACTACTCTAACATGAATCACATAATCAGATAAATAACAGATTCCAATATGAAAATCACCAACATGTAACTTATATAGATTTTCAACTCAAGTAATCTAATATTAAATAATCCAAGTCAAAATAAAAAAGGTTTGCCAACATAGAAAGTATAATTTAATTCATAAGAAATATAAGTCAATAACATGGCTCACTGATCGAGAACTCTTTGCGCTGAAGATGAACGGGGCTAAGCAATCTGCCAAAGCTGAATCTAATAAGAATGCAATATAATGTGATGTCAAGTAGAATGATGCATTTTGTCTTATCGATACATACCCGTTGCATATATCAACTAGCTGAAATTCATGGGAGGCACACGAGGTCCATGTATAAATATCGGTGCAGTACCCGACCCACCGAAATATAAATCACATGTCCAAAATTATTTTTCATTGGGTATTATCATATCATCATGCCTAGAATTATTTCTCATTGGGCCTTATCATATCATAATCCTCTTTGTCTTTTTTTATTTCACATTTCATCACTTGTTTCGATAACCTCATTGCCATATTAGTGTTCCAGAATGATGAATAAATAAGAAATTTCATATGCAATATGAAATGACTATTTTAAGGTAGATAAATCAACAAAGCCTCCACACGACAATTACAAGTAAAAATATATCATCTTAATTCAAATACGGCCCTCACCCATCGCTATTATATGTCAGATAAATCAATAAAGCTTCCATATGAAAGTTACAAGTAAGAATATATCATCTTAATTCAAATACGGCCCGCAAATTACAAGTAGGACAACTACTCAAATCAATTTAAACCCATCACACGGGCATCTCAACAAATAAGAAAGTTCTCAATTGAATCATAATTAAATAACCAGAGATTTCATAACACATATTTTCCTTTATTTTAACTCATCATGCTTGATTCTAGTTTTCGGGTTAATACTCGTCATCTCACGTAATAGATACCCCCAATAGTCTCCATTACTTTCAAGTACACAAAGTTATCACATATACGCCTAAACACTTTATAAAAGAGTAATTAAACCTCAACTTGCCTTAAATTCAAAGACAAACAATCACACTTGAGCTCTTTCCTTTTGTAGAGTTTTCGAATAACCAAAATATGATCAAATATGAATTACCCATAAGAAAACAAGACTATTGATACTCATATTGCCATATTGCAAAATCAAGTCCAAAATTTCCACCCAAAAGTCGAACCTAAAATTTTGAGTCAAATCTAGATTTTTCTTTGAAAATCATGTACTCATGCTTTGAAAAATTTAAATATAGGATTTCATAAAATTTTGAGCCAAATTCGATGTTTAAAACCTCAATTTATCATCAAATTAAATTCCAAAAATTCCAATTTTGAATCTTCGAAGTTCAAGAAAAGGTGAAATCATCATTAGTTCACTGAAAATAGATAGATGCTGAAATTAGAATTTTACCCAATTGGTTAATCCTTGAAAACCTTGGTAAACTTTCTCAGAGAAACTTAAAAAAAAATTCCCAAAAGTTAAGTTTTCAAAAGCGAAAAAAAGGGTCTCAAAAAGTCATATAATACTTTTAAAAAGTAGGAAATCACCGGACTGTCCTTCACTAAAACACTTAAAAAATCTTGGATAACTTACTCCACGAGTTCAACCATGGACCATAAAATCAATTCACGAACTGTGGAAGGCCTCGTATTTTTGGAAAAAAATCAATAGTCCTCTGGACCCATTCCACGATCCACTCAACGGATCGTGAAACTATTTCGCGATCTGTGGAGTGACCCGTGGTTTGGTTTCATAGACCAAACATTATAGGGCTCATTTCAAAATTGGTTCCACGGTTCGTGGTATCATTCTCATGAATAATTAACAACAAAACAGTAATCCAACTCTTAATGCATATTGTAGTCTCTTAATCTTGTTAGAATATTTCATTTAGACATTCAAATTAAGAATGTCGTAATTAATCATCTCAACTTCTAATAGGATTTTTCAGTTAGACATTTATTGAATATTTTATTAGGAGTTAAAATGTTCAAATTGAACAAATTCGAGTGTCTAAATGAGATATTCTGAAAAGTTTAAGAATTCACTATGTATTAACCAATATAATTTGTAACTCATGTCTTGATTAAAAAAAGTATAGTTGATTGTCAAAAGCATACACGAAAGTATCATGTTTTTGCCAGTTTCTTACTTGAATTATCAAGTGTTCGCTTTTTCTAACATGAACTATCACCAACTATTTATTGAAATACACCTTAACTATTCATTATTCCTTTTCCAACCTGAAAATCACTATCGTTCAGATAATTTTTTTTTTTTTTTATAATTGAGGTTCATTTTGATAAATAATTGATAACAATTCAGGTGAAAAATATTTATACATGATACTTTAAATAGAAAACTCATAAACATGCAGTATTTTAGGTGTACTTTTTAATTATTATCTTAAAAAATGCAAGCAAAAGAACAAATATACCCCTCAATTTTATAATTTAAAGCAAATATATCCCTCATTAAAAAAGTGGTGCATATATATCATTGTCATTTAACAAATGATGAATATATCTGCATCCTGTCTAACAAATGGTTTGTATTTACGCTTTTCGTCAACAGACTGAATTAAGAAATCAATAAATAAAATTTATTTTTCTAAATTTCAAATTGCTACGTGACTTTTAGAAATTACCTTACTATCTTTTAAGAGTAAACCACTTTATATACATATATAGTCTTTTTATTACAAGTCAACCAATATTTTTCACTTTTCATTATATACAATTAAATTTTTAGTAATAAAAAAAGATTTGTGAGCTAAAGAGTAGAGTGGTCCATATACATCTTACTCCAACTTAAAAGTAATTGATAACTGAATCGCCTTTCGGGTTGAATTCCGACAACAAAAATTCAATTTTAGGGAATACAAAACTAGGGTTTCATCACAACAATTTGAGTGAAAAAATCTACTTTTTCATAGCATTTAACAAATACTAGCATATTATAGTAACTTGGGGTTGCTTAAAAGTAAGTTTCTTGAGTTGTTGTAACTGTAAGAACTTTTCCTAGGTCGTCGGATAGTTTCTTCTTTTTTTTTTTTTTTTTTTTCATATGATGTAATGGCCATGTTGGTGTTAATTGTCCACATGCATTGTGTAAAAATGTTTCTTTTTGTAATATTTAAGGTTGTTACTTGTGTTTCGGGAATTTTAGTAGCTCAGTTGGTTACTTTGAGTTTATTCCCCCACCTTGTAATATCGTCCGCCAATTTCTCCTGCCTCATAGAATAAATGTAGTTGCTTGTTTACGAGAATCTTACTAGCTCAGTTGGTTGACAACCTGAACTTTATTTCCCCACCTTGTAATTCAGTCCCCCAATTTCCCCTACCCAATAGAGAAAAATAGATTGTTGCTTTTTTTTGGGGTACCCTTTTCATGAATCATGAGTCTCGTATGAAGAACAGTTGGATTTGAATGTGGCATGTTTTGCAATATTTTGGTTGATTTTGATTAGTATTTTGTCATGATCTTGAGTTGGGGTTTGCTCAAACTGTCTAGTTTATTTGTTTTTTTTTTAGTGGAATGGGTTCTTGAATTTGAGCTAAAATTATGCACTCTTAAAGTCTCCTTTTTGGGTTTATTCTAGTTCTAGCACATTGCAGTTACTTCGGGGGTGGATTAAAGTAAGTTTCTCGAGTTGTTATTACTGTAATTATAAATTCCTAGGTTGTTGAATATTTTCTTGAAGTGTAACAGCAATGTTGGTGTTAATTGTCCACATGCATTGTGTAAAAATGTTTCCTTTATGTAATATTTAAGGTTGTTACTTGTACTCGGGAATTTTATTAGCTTAGTTGGTTGGTTACGTGAACTTTTATCTTACTGGGGAAGGTTAGATTCCCCATCTTGTAATCTCTTCCTCCAATTTTCCCCTACCCCATAGAAAAAAAGGTTGTTAATTGTGTTTTTGGGCACTTTTTTCATGTTTCATGCGTCTTGTACGAAGGGTAGTTGGAGAAGCTGGATTTGAATGTGGCATGTTTTGCTTAATCTTACTAGTATTTTGTCATGTTCTGGAGTTGGGTTTTGCATGAACCGTCTAGTAAGCGTGAGATTTCTTTTTTTGTTTGAATGTAACTGGATTCTTGACTTTGAGCTAACAACCCTTTTTATTTTTTCATATGATGTTTCTTGATGTGTAACAGCAATGTTGGTGTTAATTGTGCAAACGCATTGTGTAAAAATGTTGTCTTTTGCAATATTCTAGGATTTGTGTTTAGGGAATTTAGTAGCTTAGTTGATTGGCTACGTGAACTTTATTCCCCCACCTTGTAATCCCTTCAACCAATTTTCCCTACTCCAATAAAGAAAGGTTGTTACTTGTGTTCTTTTGGGTGTAAAAATTGTTATCTTTTTCACAACATTTAAGGTTGTTGCTTGTGTTTCGGGAATTTTAGAAGCTCAATTGGTTGACTACATGAACTTGATTCACCACCTTATAGTCCTTTTCGCCAATTTCCTACCCCATAGAAAAAAGAAGGTTGTTACTTGTTTTTTTAGGAATCTTAGTAGCTCAGTTGGTTGGCTACAAGGACTTCCATTTTCCACCTTGTGATCCCCTCCGCCAATTTCCCCTACCCCATATATAAAAAGTTTGTTACTTGTTTTTTGGGTACCCTTTTCATGTTTGATAAGTCTTGTATGAAGAGCAGTTGGAGAAGCTGGATTTGAATTTGGAAAGTCTTGCATTATTTTTGTTGATTTTATTCGCATTTGTCATGTTCTTGAGTTTACGAACTGTCTAATTTGTGTGATTTATACTTCCTCCGTTTCAATTTATTTGACTGGTTTTGACTTGGCACAAAGTTAAGAAAGTAAAGAAGATTCTTGAATCTTTTTGATAGCAGTGAACAAGTTCTAACAAATCACTGTTACTTTGGGGTGTTTTATAGTAAGTGTTTTTGTTTGTTATCACTGTAAATCCCAAGTGGTCTGACATTTTCTTGATGTTCATGTGATGTTTTTCTTAAGTGTAATAACAATGTCGATGTTACTGACCACATGCATTGTGAAAAATGCTTTCTTTCACAATATTCAAGGCTGTTCCTTAAATTTTTGAGTACGTTTTTCATGTTTGATGAGTCTTCTAGGAAGAACAGTTGGAGAATCTGGATTTGAATGTGGCATAACTGCACTGTTTTTTTTTTTTTTTTTTTAATTTTATTAGCATTTTCTCATGTTTTTGGGTTGGGGTTTGCAAAAACTGTCTAATCCTTGTGATTTTTTTTTTCTGTGTGTTTGAGTGGTTCTGGATTCCTGAATTTGAGCTAGAACTATGCACTCTGTCTTTATTTGGGTTTGTTTAAGCTATACTGATTTCAAAAAAAAAAAATCCTAGGTGGTCGGATATTTTCTTGGTGTTCATGTGATGTTTTTCTTCAAGTGTAACAGCAACATCGGTGTTACTGTCCGCATGCATTGTGTCGAATGTTCTCTTTTCACAATATTTGAGGTTGTTACTTGTATTCTTGTGTAAAATATTCCAAGGGTCTTGTTTGAACAACAGGAGGTCATGGGCCTCTTGCAGAAATGTAAGGCAAGGCTGTGCACAATAGACCCTTGTGGTCCGGCCCTTTCCTGGACCCCGAGCATGGCGGGAGCTTTAGTGCACCGGGCTGTCCTTTGTATGAAGACCAGCTGGATATGACTGGGGCATGTTTGCACTAGGATGACTTTTAATCTTGCACCCTTTCATGTTTGAGCATTGATTGTTGTCTGGGAGCACTGCGTTTCCTGCATCAGATTATTCCATTTTTGAGTACTTGGAATAGTATAAATCGTCTGACGTAATTCGAGGTTTGTTTATCACAGCTGAAGATGGCAATTGATGCTGGATCTGGGAGCAAAAATAAGGATAACGACAGTAATAACTCAAAGAACAAACTGGTTCGCAAAGGATCATCAAGTTATGACTCGGGAAAGACAGATAGATTCACAAGATCCTCTGTTAAGGAAACCTCATCTAAACAAATGGATTTAAGCGCAGCAAATAAAAGGAAGTCTGAGCGCCTTGAGAAGCAAAACCCACCCATGCCTCCTGCTAAGAAGTCTGCGGAACTTGAACAACAGAATACTCCGAGCCCTTTAAGAAGGTCTGTGAGGTGCTCTACTTTATCAAGATCAAAGTACTTAGGCAGAGAATCCAATTCATCTAGTATAAAGGAGGAGAAACGGGAGAAGATTGTGAAGAAGCTGACAATGGAATCTGAAAGTGTTAGCACTAGCAAGCAGAATGCTACAACACCCGTTGATTTAAAAAGGAAAGAAATGGATAGCAGTACTTACAAGTTGTTATTCAAAAAACAAAAGAAAGTAGATACTGCATCAGGTAGCCCCATTGTTCTCTTGAAATGATTTTCTTATAACTATTTTCCTTCTCCTTTTTATTGTAACAAGAAAGTAACATAGCACAAGATCCTCTTACCATGTGAGAGTTAAGATGAAAGTGATTGAGAGCTCCAAGAACATCATGGTAAACTGTATCTCAGTTCTTATATTAAAATGCCATTGTGAAACCGTCATGCCTGTGGCAGGAGCACGAGACCAAGTCTTGCTACTTCCCACCTGCACAAATTCCACGGAGTTCTTGCTACTTCCTACCAGCAAATTACCATACCATCTAATAGTAAAACAAATAAAGATATATCTTCTTCTACTATTAAACATCCCATCCCTTCAAAAGTGACTGTAGGTCTCCAGCTTTCATTCTGTGAATGAAAATACTGATAGAAGCTGAGGATTTCATCTTCTTTATCTTCAATAAGTGCATCCCAACCAATGCTTTATCAATGTTGTGCTGTATCTCATATTTGGGTTGACAACCTTCGAGAGGAATTTGATGCTCCTGTCAATATGTCACCCTCTTTAAACAACAAATATCGAGATTTTTGCCTCCATGAGGCCTCTTCACCCTTAGCCAGCTGCTTAATCTCCCATTTATGATTCATAATATGTGTTTTTTCCTCCTGGAACTGTAACCTGCCTTCTGTAGCTTGTTCAATTAACAGTAGTTCATCTAAAGCTTCACTTATCCTGATGTCCATCTTCGCCAAAATCATACTTATTCTACTTGTTGATGGTGCTTCAATCTTTGTGCGAGAATGTAGTTTGGGGAGCCATTAACATCATAACTATGCCACCAGTCTTTGACTTGCACAGTAAACTCATCATGTTGCAATCACATTTTAATTTACTTATTCTTTTTCTTCAAATAAGTGACTCTTCCCCTTTACTTTCTCAAGTTTGTAAGCCCTTTTCTTTACTGCTTTTAGAATCTCCGGGTTTCTCTTTGTTTCTCTCCTCCTGTCTTAGAAGTATAATAGCCTTGCTATCACGTTCCCCCTCTTTCCTTATATCAGGGTAGCACTTATGCTAAGTAATCAAATATGAAATCATGCTGCAAATTAATTCTTTTTATTGTTGGTTTGTTGAAAGTTTACAATTAATTTTGTAATTGTAATTATCTTTCGGTGGCCCTGCTGAAAATATACTCTAATGGGGCTCCATTGAAGAGTTAGATTAATATTGAGTGCTGAAGTGATTGCAATTTGATTAATATAAATATTAAATTCATTTATGATCATCATTATGTGAAATGCTTAGCAATATCTTATTGTAAGTATATTGTGCACTTCACTGCTTCACTTCAGAGAAGCCTGCCCTTCGCGTATACTTCTTAACGCTTCATGCAACTTCTTGTTTTTTGCGCTCTCGGTTTTTGAAAAAAATTGTCGAAAGGACGTATATTGAGTCAGCCGTATTCAATAGATTATCCTTCTATTAGTATATGTTTGTAGCAACATAGGTTTAGCTATTTCTAGATGAACATACTCTTGCTGATAGATTACATGTGGCGCGTCTTTAGTGACAACTTGCAATATGTCTTATTCGGTTCAGATGCTTGTGAAGATGATGGTACAGATGGGAAGCATGGTTCTAAATCTCAATCTAGTCTTTTGCATGAGACAGACCAGGTTGAGCCTGAAGAAAGAAGAATGCTGTACAATGAGCAGAAAAGCCTCCATATCCATCTGAAAGCTGAGATAGCAAAACTTTTTGGAGTGATAAAAGTTTCGGTATTGACTTTTACATTACATGTCTTGCAATTTTTCTTTTTTTTTTTAATCAGTTTCCCATAGAAAGGAATGCTAACATTATATCTATAAAATGGTGTAAAATGTGTATACCCCGGGAAATGTAGCAAGAGCCAGTTTTCTGTTCAGGTGAGAGGAGTACATCCTGGTTAACTTACCTTGGGTGTTTACTAGAGCTTTGTTAGGGGTTTTAATCAAATTATCTGAGTAATAGAACATTTAGGAGAAATGTACTGGAAGCTCGTGTTTGCTTTTGTAACTCTTTCCTTAAAGCCCTGTATCATTTACTTGTTGAAATTTTTTCACATAAAAAGACTAAACTATGTCAGCTTCCATTTAAAGGAGTAATAGCGTGTTAAACCAAAAAATTGAGTGTGCTGCAGTTTGAGAACTTCCTTCGTTGTCAATGAGGTTGTCTTATGTTCTACAATTGTTTAGATCTTACCTAAATCTGTGCAATAATTTTTCATGAATGAAGGTGTTTTGTTGAGTGATCTTAGATTGTATTATGCTCCTGTTATCCTTTAGTTTTCCATTAGCTCAAATATTCTTCTATGAAAACTATTTAATTTGTTTGTCCAGTGTCCTGTCTTCCTAACGTACCACATATTTGGTTTCCCAAACTTCGCCAAAAATGCACCAGTACCATTTCCTAACTTGAAAATGAATCTTATACAATAGTTTGTTGATCCTTAACCGTGCATTTCTACCCTTTACCCCTCCTATAATCTTTAAGTTCCTCGAAGATGCTTTTGAAAAGCATTTTCTGTTCGCTTACAACTCATTCTTAAGAAATTTATCTTGCCCTTCCTAATCTGCAACGAAGAACCTCATGTCGTCTATAGTTTGTTCTGCTTCTCTTTCCCCTTTTTGTTCTTTTTATTTCACAAAATCAATGGGTTTGTGTGGAGTTTTTTGTTTG
>JBDJHY010000001.1:3142572-3153670 GCA_039654485.1 Withania somnifera | reverse complement strand
ATTATCTAGATGTAGTTGTTCTTCAAATATCAACCATTTTTCGATTATTTCCTACTTTTACATGAGTCAGTATCTACTTCATATGTCTTCACATAAAGGATACTGTAGAAATTGCTCCAGTTGCCTGATAAAATTGTAATTGGTTATATTTCTTGTTTTTTTTTTTATGAATGACTTTAAGTCCGTACCCTAACTGTTGCCTCTGAATTCGCTTAGTAAAATCGTTTTGTGGTGTATACTGACAGAAAGTCTTGCGATGTCGAGAGGACTTTGTAGTTAAATAGTTGAGCAATAGCTAAGCTACATTAGATATAGTACTATATTCTAAGTCACCGTCTTATAGGATTGCTGTTGTTTGCCTTTACTAATTAAACATAAGAAAATCATTACCTACAAACCTGGCTATAGCCATCTTGGATCTGTTTGTACTTGGTCCTATTTCTCTGTTCTAGTTTTGGTGCTTCTATCTATTGATATAATGAATTAGCCCTGGTGTTAATGTGCAGGAAGAATTGATTGATCCTGCAGTGAAGGGGACACTTAATGTTCTTGGATCAGTTGCGAAGACGCCGTCTGTTAGAAGAGTGGTTTTGACATCATCTGTAGCAGCAGTTGCTTTCAATGGCAAGCCAAGAACGCCTGAGGTGGTAGTTGATGAGACATGGTGGTCAGATCCTGACTTTTGCAGAGAATCACAGGTGCTTACTTGACTTTTCATTTTCCATCTGCAGCCCAACTGTTTGCATGAGCCCTTGAGCAAGAAATAAAACTGCTCGACAACTATTGCTTTATAGTCCAGTTGTCAAGTACGTTGCTTCTCTAAAGTTGGGGGATTTGGTGTCATTATGATATTATAGTTTTTGCAAATCTTTTATTCTGATTTGAAAAAATAAGTGGTCAAGGAGTCAACTGTTTACCTTATTCTTGTAATAATCAATTATACAGAGACAGATGTGATATATGTTGGTTAATATACCAATTGAAAGGCAAATGGCTAGAAATAAATTGTTTAAAAGACTAAAACATCTTTAGTTTTGCACAATGAGTAGAGGAGTTCAGAAGCATGACAATTGGAAAAAGCGTCGCAACTATTTATGCATAAATTTTAAGCCCTTTAAGATCCACAATAGGTAATAAATTGTCATGTTAGAACAAGTATTAAATTGTCATGTTAAGACATATAGTAGATCTTCATTAAAAGTGAAATCACAGGAAAAATTATACATTTTATGAGGTTTTCAACACCTATTATATTCATCTAGCCTAATTCTTCCTAGTGTTATACTTTAAAAACATAACTTGTGGTGCTGCGTGGAATTATATTGTTTGCTGCTTATCATAACTTATAAGGACACCCTTTGTTCTCCCATGTTCTCCCATACCACAAAAATTTTATCCATTTTCTGTAGGTCCAAAATCTTGTAAATCCTAAAAGATATATGCTTGAGTAGATCGATGATCAATCTCGTGATTTTGTTAACATTATCCTAAGTTTTCTTATTTAAAAGTAAAACAACTCTCCCATGTGTGTTGCTTGATGTACTCTTTTCTTTTTTCATAATATCTTTTTATATTTCTCTATGTGTTGCGTTGCTTTAATTTTGATGACTAATTTGCTTCAAAGAGAGTCTGACACGTAAAATGCAAAAATTCTTTCTCCTTGTTCAAATCCTTTCTCAACTTTGAATTTTTTCATTGCCGTGAGAAGTGTGATCTCATCTTCCTTTGTCCACATATTTGAAATGATTTGGCTTCTCATCATTTTCTATAAGTTGTTCCCCTCAATTCCTATTTTGTTTTGACTGCACTTCACTGAAAATATGAACCTTATCGTTTCTGCAATCGTGTCTCGACATAAAACAACCTTATCCATTCCTTTTTATGGAAACGTTGCTTTCATCCCTTCTGTGGGTTTGCTATTAACATTTCATTGTAGTTTCTCCTCTTTCTATTTTTCTTGCTAGCAACTCTCTACTACCACATCTTACGTGGAGGTGGTTCTATTTTCCTTAGCATTTGGTCTTCGCCTTCCACAAAACAAGGTATAGTAGACTTTTGTATGCCTTTTATATCTAAGTCTGTAACATGTTTTTTTGTGGAAGTAGAAGTCTAAGTGCTTAGAAAAGCAACACAACCTTCACATAAAATGTGGCAACAAAGCTTTGCAAACAAGGTTAAGTTGTGATAAAATGATGCTATGATAAAAAAGAAGATGTTTCCTAATGAAGAAAAGAGAAGGTTGATTTTTGTCGGGACACCATCCTCTGATAATTATAGAGGTCCATATTTTTGGTGTGAAGTACTGGTTTTTTAAAAGTGTGTGGGTGATGGAAGTGGAGGTTTTTTAGGAAATAATGAAGTTTAGAGTTCAAAAAGGGGGTTTTATTGATGCAAAGATTATATTTATGTATTAGTCAAACATTATCCTTGTCATGAATTATCCACACATATAGAGACATCTTAGGGAAAAATATGACAGGGATGGTGGAGTAGAAGGGTTTTAAGTAATCCACACGAGACAGAGTTGTTCTACTTAAGAAAATCTGGGGTGATATTATCAAAGTTTACAAGGTAACTAACTCAACATAGTACATCTTTTTTTTAGGCTTTATGTGAGTTTTTGAGTTTACAAGGACTTGATTAAATGGTGTTGGATGGAAGAACTAGGGGCGACTTTAAGAACTACATTAGGTCGCAAATACGTTGAATCAATCCAAGCATCTAGGAAGCAATTTAAAATGTGGAGGATACTTTTATGTTTGATTCGGTTTGCATTCCTAAGGTGCCGAGGACAGTGTGCTTCTTCACTTGGTTAGCTACTAAAGGGGTGATTTTGACGGCAAGGAATCTTAGGAAACGAAAGGTTGTCTGTCTAAGTTGGTGTTTTCCTTGTAAGTTGACTGGGGACGATGTGGACCATATTTTACCATTGCCAGCTAGTTGCGAGGCTATGTTGGGACATTTTCAGTTGGTTGTCTTGGGTAATGCCGAAATCCGTGAAAGAGTTGATGCTCAGCTGGAGGAGTGGAGTTAGAAGAAGGCACAAGGCTTGGAATGTTACTCCCCTTGCTTTAATGTGGGCCATTTTCGAAAGAGAGTTTGGCGAATCCGGCACTCCTTGACACTAATTTAATCTGTTTGGTTTGATTTTTTGATTTGGATCGGTTTCTAACCAAATCGTGAACACCCCTTGTAATCACGACCGATCTATCTCCACTGCGGATGCCACCGCATTGCCATCGATCTCCAAGGCTCGTCAATTTTGACTTACCTTATTCTCTTTTCTGCTAGGGGGTTGATGAAAAATGGCGTGTGATAAAAGAAAGATATAATTTGTTAAATTTTCTTCCTTAAAAATTAGGTAACATTTAGAAATAAAATGGTTTAAAATATCTTTAGTCGGTGGAGCTAGATATATTCTGCTCGAGGATCTTTTGAAAATAGCTTCTCTACCTCCATGGGGTAGAGGTAAGGTTGGCATACGCTATACACTCCCAGACCCCACTTGTGGGATATCATTGGGATTGTGATATGACAACAAATAAAACTAAAGAGCTTCTGCAATCCGAAATAGACTCCATTGCTAATGCGAAATTTTTGTGTACGCCACTGCACGTAAAAGTATTAGCAAGAATGTTCTACAATTCTGCTTTTGCTGATGTTACCATTCTTCGCATCTATGCTTTGCATTGCTTCTCTATTAGTTGTCATATGTTTTTTGCTACCCTTTTTCCTTTTCATTACTTCTTTGTTTTGCTTCACTTCGGCCGAGAGTCGTTTGGAAATGGCTTCTCTACCTCCACAAGGTAGGGGTAAAGTTTGTGCACACTCTACTCCCCTCTTTGTGCTCTCTACCCTCCCCATTCTCCTCTTTTTGGTAGTTCATTGGAAATATAGTCGTTCTTCTTCTATGATTCTGCTTCTTCAACTATTTCCAAACTGATGCAATAGGTGTGCTAAAGGTGTGAGTTTTTGCCCTTGACTAAGGTGGTGGAAAGGATAGAAAACTGCACGCCTATGTGTCATAAATTAATGGAGTGCTTGACAGCCAAATGATGCAGCATTTTGCATTTTGGGATAAGTGGAATGTCAATGCTAGACAAAAGTGTTAGCAAAAACTGTCTGTCTCTGGCAACTGTAACAATGTAATTCTTTTGAGATGCTAGGGACAAGGACGAGTATTTCCAGCAGTTTCTATGTCTGAATAAGGACTCTTTGATTAGGCAGTAGAATTAGAGCGAGAAATAGATCTTGAGGAAGTAACAAAAAGGAAGAAAGAAGATAGGAGCTAGGAGCAAGGAGCAAGGAGCAAGGAGAGTATTAATACAACAGAAGCAAGATATGTCAGTTACTTTAGCAAGTGTCTGCAAATTTATGATGTATCCTTGCTAAGACGGTGTGTGGCTGATATACTTGTTCCTGTTCCTGTTCCTGTTCCTGTTCAAGCTTATGCGTACCTATTTATAAATTTAAGGTTCTAGACCAAGTTACTGGTCTAAATAGAATAGGTGTAATCAATGTATGGCAGAATACTTCTATCATTTCTATTTCGAGAAATAGATCTATTTGGTAGCGTGTTGCGCTAAGCGTAGTGTTCTTTCACGGGTTTTTCAATCTTCAAAAAACTTTCTTGGTTTTAGTAGGGCCAACTGTGATTGTAGGTTCGCTAGATTGCTAACTTTCACATATAGGATTTTTTATGGCAGAGGGAACTGATGTTAAAGCTCCACTATTTCTCAAACCGCGGAGTTTTGAACTTTGATCACAGTTGTATTGGGTTCTGCAATCACTTGAATATTCCATTTTCTTTAACTATTAAACCATTTATTTATCAAAGAAGTTATGTATAGTGTTTTGTTACATCTTACAGATTCTTGTCAGAACATTTAAATCAGAAATGTTCATTATAATCATCTGAACTGGTGAACAATAATTTCTGTTTTTGAATTTCGCATATTTAAAGTTTAATCTGCTTTTTGCTGGCAAGCATATTTTTATGCTAATCTTCTAGATGTCTACAAGTGCAAGGTAATATTAGCTGTTTGTTCTTGCAGTAACCTTTTACATATGGCATAATGGATCTCCTAACACCACCCTTACTGGAGTAGGCCAATTTCTTGTTTGTATTTTCTTAATAAGAGTTGGTACTTATTTTATGACCCTGATACTTTGAAAATGATGAGGGTCTGTCTTTTAAGGGGGATTGTAGGGAGATCCTAGTAATAGCTAGCTCTTTTGGGGTCTGTGGAGCTAATTGTGGACTCATCTTGTGTTGCTTTTACCAGCTCTGGTATGTACTTTCAAAGACATTGGCTGAAGATGCTGCCTGGAAGTTTGTGAAAGAGAGAGCTTTTGATATGGTCACGATAAACCCAGCAATGGTTATTGGCCCTTTGTTACAACCAACACTTAATACAAGCTGTGCTGCCATCTTACAATTGCTAAATGGTAATGCTTGATCTTAAAGCAGCTGACTTGTCTTTGATCTCTCATCATCTGAACCTAGTTTTTTTACTTTGACTCATCCTTGATGATTTTTGAAGGAGAAAAAGAAAAAGAAAAGGGTTCACAATTAGTTAACTAACTGCTTTCTTAAAGTTTCTCTTCATGAGAACGAATCTGACAAATCAATGTCTATTTCTGTCCATTCGGATTACTTCAGATAATTTAAATAGGTCTACTTTGCACCCATTTTTCTTACATTATCTTTCTTCAATCTTGATGAGTAAATTTCACAGAGACTAATTTTTCAGTGATCCATAATACGATTAAATAATCTTTTTTCATTTGCGTTGAGCTCAAAGCATCTTTTTAAGTGGAATTTGTTTCTTTTTGATAATTGGTAATGTTGTATTCTTTAGCATTAAGGAAATGCTGGCCACCTCCAAAAAATTACAAGGTAGTAAGATTAAGCTCTAAGCTTTATAGAGCCCCTAAGAAATCTAACAGATAATGTATTTCCTCTATACAATTCCTTTACAACAAAAAAATAAAGACACTAAACAGTTCCATTTCACATCATGAATGGACTTGATCTTGTCTTCAAAACATCTCCTATTTCTCTCTTCCATACATCTTATGCATGAAGGTATTATCCTCCACCATTTTCTCCCATCTTTTTAAGTGGAACTTATTAATTACCAAGTAATTCTTTTTTTGGTGGTATTGCTTATATTTGGATATGATCTTTTTTAGGAGGAAAATCTGTACATATTGGTCAAATCAAACCAGTACCACTTCATTGTGTTTCAGTTCTTTCGTACAATCTATTGTATAACTTTCAGTTCCTTCTTGCACTTTGTTCTTTATGATCTCTACCAATTGAAAAGGTAGGAGATGAAGCTTGAGTGTAAGATGTTAGTTGATTTACCTGGTGTATATTAGTAGTGGATGTGATTACCAAAACGATAGTTAACTTTAATATGATTGAAACGTTGCTTCAAATGTTAAATATGAGTATAAAATGAATTGAGTAAAAAGGTTTATAAAATTATATATTAGAAGTCCCATGTAGGAAGTTCCTATACATTTGGATTATTGGAAGGAGTCGCTAGTTTCCCTCCCTTTTGCCATTGTGCTTCTTCCTAATTTCCAAATTGTTTTTTTTGTCCTGTTCATGGTAAAGTTTCATTTTGCTTCATCGCAGGTGCTGAAACATACCCAAATTCTACACTTGGATGGGTTAATGTGAAAGATGTTGCCCTTGCGCATGTTTTAGCCTTTGAAAACCCTTCAGCTAATGGTAGATATTTAATGGTTGAGTCAGTTGCACACTAATCTGAGATGGTTAAGATATTACGAGAGCTTTATCCTACAATGAGGCTTCCAGAAAAGTACGTTCTTCTACATGTTGTATGTTCGATGAGGTTTATCTTCGTGAAATGTGCATATTTGATTTTGAAGTGATGTTTCATAAAGTAGCTAGAGCATGCTCAAAATACATAAAGTGGAACGGCTAGTAGTTGAATGCACATGGTTACTTCTTGAAATTCTTATTCTGGCTCACAGTCTTCAATTAATCTCTCCAGGTGTGTTGATGATAAGCCATTTCCCCCGAAGTACCAGGTTAACATAGAAAGAGCTAAAAAGTTGGGTGTTGAATTCACTCCCTTGGCCGAAAGCATCAAAGAAACTGCTGCAAGCTTGAAAGAGAAGAGCTTTTATTGATATGCAGTCTAGTATGAATGAATGCAAATTTGGGAGAACATGCTTCTGTACCTTAATGTGCCCCATCTCTTGGAAAGATTGATTTAATTAAACCCTTATTGCATATTGTCTTGTGATCCGGAATTTTAATGGTGTAAAAGCTTGGTGGATGTAGCTTGCACTCCTTGTATGAATGGCTATCTTGGCTTGTTAAAGCTACTTTTAAGCTACATAATCTTTGGAATTCGGAATTCACAAGTGTTTTTTATAATATCTAGCAACCCACTCAGATGTGCTTTTTGCCTGTTGCATATGTTTGTGCAAGTGCTGTACCAGGATGGTACTGTATGTTTTTCTTCCCATACTCCTATTTCTTTTGCTCCTGCTTGGTAGCAGAGGCTTGTGTGCGAGTGTCGATTCCTAAAGCCCACGGAGAAGTGTGTGGAGCCTCGCTTCTTAATAATTAGGTACACATTGTTTTAAACCTGTCATTTTCATACTAAATTTTTTTATGGAGGAGTTGAAGACCGTCTTATTTCACTCGAGGGGAAAATTGAATGAATATATTCTGGATATAGGGAGTATCTCGTAGTGTGTGTTGCACGTACTTTTACAAAAAATTTAGCATTAAATATAGGGATAATTTAATTGATCTTTTAAAAACGTAGTTTTGGTTTTTCTGGTAATGATCTTTTAAAGCTAATTATTTCTTTATATAGAAGATTATGTTTGTTATTTCCATCCTATTAACCAAGAGCTTCTGCCGGTCAGCTCCTCCCTTGCCTTCTACGTGCCACCCCAATGCTATCTTCCAACTGAAACATAGTGCATAGGAATTCCTTGATGCAGTGGAAACGAAATGATGTGATGTAATGTAATATACTACGATCATGTGTAGATGTGATGTCCATCTTCTCGATAATATAGAACCTCTTTAACAACTTTTGTTTTTTAATGGGGTTCAATCAGGATAAGCAGACCCAAGCTTCCCCCCTCTTCTATGAGACCCTCTTCTTTTTCCTGAGAAGATGAGAAAGGATTTTTTTTTTTTTTTTCGTGCGAGCTCGTTCAATTTTTGTTCCACACTTGGTTGTTTTCAATGTCTACAAAACACCTTCCATAGGCTCTATAAATCATGGAACTGAGGAAAAATATGGAGCATCAAGCTAGATTATCATTGAAATAAAATACCAACATTAGAAAATATGGTTGAAAAGAGTGTAAATTTATCCACCATTATCATCAGACTCCAACCTTTCTTCGTCCTTGAACAACCTACGAGGCACTTCGAACATAATACCCAATTACTTAAAAGAATTCAAACAAGTCTGCTCCTATCTAGATCACCAAAACCTGCTCCTATCTAGGCATATTTAGCTCTTGATTCAGTGCTAGGAGAGAGGGAGTTTCCAAAGGTGTTTCCTGTTGATCCACCTCACATTCTACCTTTTCGGAACATAATTTTGGTATTGATTCAGTGGCATACAACCTATTTTTGTTCCACCATGCAGGTAAAGTTGAAGGAGCAATTTCAAGATTTATTGAGCAAGGAGTTCAGTAGACCGAGTCTGCTTACCTTACTCCTGTCCTATTTGTGAAGAAGATGTGCATCTGCATATGTTCATTGACTATTGTTATTTGAACAAAGTCACTATAAAAACAAGTATACTTTGTCACACATTGCTGATTTCTTTGACCAATCGCATGATTCTACAGTCATTTATAAGATCAATTTGAGGTTCAGATACCATTGGTTGAGAATGAAAACAACATATATCTTCATGACAACTTTAAAGCTGTGTTATAGACACTATGAGCTTCTCATAATGTCCCAACAATATTTATAGGCTTGATAAACCGGGTGGTCGGACCATATTAGAATTTATTTGTCATTTATCTTCATTAGTGACAAATTGATATACTCCCATATTTGGGAGAGCAC
This sequence comes from Withania somnifera, assembly GCA_039654485.1. NCBI lineage: Eukaryota > Viridiplantae > Streptophyta > Magnoliopsida > Solanales > Solanaceae > Withania > Withania somnifera. Next base: position 3,144,582 of record JBDJHY010000001.1, on the reverse strand, counting down.
AAACAATATTTGAGGATTATGTTCCAGATTCTGCAGGAAAGAAAGTTGTATGTCAACTTTCAAGTTTCCAAATATGAAGTTTGGCTTGATTTAGTGGCATATTTAGGTCTCATAGTGTCAAATAACGATATCAAAATTGACACCGCAAAGTGCAAATGTTTGGCGACGAAGCAAATTCATGTAGAGCACTTGCTCTTCTATAATTTTTTAGTTATCCCTTTTTAAAACCACAACTTTCATGTCATGTCAATTTTTGTTTAGACTTTTTAAACAACTCAATTTCATCAACTTTGGAGTATAATTCTTCATTACATCCTAAGTGTTCAATTTGTTATTTAGATTATTCATCAAATACCTTTGTGAGTTGATATGAATAGACTGTTTGCAAGAAGAAAGTACATACGACTTGTCACAAAACCGTGTAGTGGTAAGTTGTCAGAGAGTTGCTCGATAACCTTTCTTAATTTAAAAAAGAACTAAGATAAAATAAATTAAAATTATTAAATTTTTAAGAGTTTTTATATGAACTACGACATGTCCACTTTATTTTACTTGATTTATCACCAACTATTTATCAAAATACATCTCAAATATCACCGTTGTTCAAGTAGAAAAAAAAATTGATAATCAAAATATGTTTTGATAAATAATACTTTAAAAAGAAAATTCACAAAAACATATATTTGTAATAAATAAAATACAACCCCAAACTAAATAAATTCTAAAATTAGAAAGTTCCCAAAAGAGGAAAGTTTTCAAAAAGGAAAAGTTGCTAAAATAGGAAAGTGGGAGGAATTTTTTTTTCTTGAAATAGAAAAGTCCATCAAATTGTTATTTATGTCTAGCTATTTAAAGACTAAGTTTGGTCTTTACACTTGGCAACTAAGGCCACTAATTATCAAGTGGTGTTGACACCACTTAGGCCGCTTGACAAAGACAACATGACTCATTATTGGAATGAACTATGTGGAAAATGAGCCATGTGGCAAACTTAATGCTTTACAACACTCCCCCTTGGATAGCCATGTGAAATAAAATCTATACATGGTTATCCACAATACACATTGTTTGTTGCCTCATTAAAAACCTTACCAGAAAAAAACTCAGTGGGATAAAACCTTTGGTTCAGGAAAAAAGAGTACAATACATATTCTTACTCCCCCTGATAAAGACCACGATTTAAGCGATTAAGTCTTCTCATCTCAATATTATGTACCATCCTTTTCAGATTTGAGGTTGGTAAAGATTTGGTGAATATATTTGCTGGTTATCGCTTGAACGGATTTGTTGTACATCAATATCACCATTCTTCTGTAGATCATGAGTGAAGAACAACTTCGGTGATATGTGCTTCTTTCTGTCTCCTTTAATGAAGCCTCCTTTCAATTGAGCTATGCACGCAACATTGTCTTCATACAGGACCGTAGGTACCTTGAGATCACTCTTCAGGTCGCATCTTTCCTTGATGGAATGTATCACTGATCTCAACCACACAAATTCTCTACTTAGTTCATGAATTGCAATTATTTTGGCATGGTTTGAAGAAGTGGCAACGACAAACTGCTTTGTAGATAGCCACGATATAGCGGTTCCTCCAAATGTGAACACATAGCCTGTCTGAGATCGTGATTTTTGTAGGTTCGATAAATAACATGCATCTGCATAACTAACAAGATCTGCATAATATTCGCTAGAGTAAAATAGCCCCATATCAATAGTCCCCTTTAAATCGTATTATATTCTTGATTCCGTTCCAATGTCTTCGCGTAGGAGAAGAACTATACCTTGCTAGTAAATTAATAGAAAATGCGATATCCGGCCGTGTTGCATTAGTAAGGTACATAAGTGCACCAATTGCACTGAGATATGGTACTTCAGGACCAAAGAGTTCCTCATTTTTTTCTTTAGGTCGGAAAGGATCTTTATTCATATCAAGTGATCGAACGACATTGGAAGTACTTAATGGATGTGCTTTGTCGATGAAAAACCTTTTTAAAATTTTCTCAGTAT
>JBDJHY010000001.1:3115426-3129724 GCA_039654485.1 Withania somnifera | reverse complement strand
ATATTGGGTTGATGCGTAGGCATGCTAGGAGAAGTAGGATTAGCAATGAAAATATCTGAGACAAGATAGGAGTGGCCTTGGTGGAGGACAAGATGTGGTAAGCAAGGCCAAGATGGTTTGCATGACGAAGAGATGCACGGATGTGTGTGAGAGGTTGGAGGTAGGCAAAGAAATATAGTGGAGAGGTGATTAGAGACATGAAGCAATTACTTACTGAGGACATGACCTTATATTGGAGGTTATAGAGGTCACACATTAGGGTAAAAAATTAGTAGGTAGTTGAGCGTTTTCTCGCTTGATCCTCAATACTAGTAATCATAGTATCTCCTGTAGTTTCTTATCCGTCAATTTCTGATACTATCTATTGTCTCTTGTACTTCAATTATCGCACTTTTTTGTTTACTCACTGTTCCTTTTTTCAGAATATTTTGCCATGCCTTCTATAGTATTTTACCATGATCCATCCACTCAAGTTATTTCTCTTTAATATGCTTTTGTATGATTTTCCTCGAGTCGAGGGTCTATCGAAAACAACTACCTCTTTGGGGTAAGGTCTACGTATGCTTTATCCTCTCCAAACCTCACTTGTGGGATTACAATGGCTACATCATCAACTGTACATGCAGATGCAGATGCAGAACTACACTTTGATTTGCATAATTCATAAGCAACAGTATGGTAAGTAGGTAAATTGTTTAACAATGTCAAAGGCTTGTATATTTGGAAAAACAAAAGCATAGTTTTTACTAGATTTCAGGATTTTGGATGCCAAGCTTTTGTAGCAATGTTTCTCCATTTTAATGCTTGTGATACAGGGGATAGGTACATCATCTGTATGCACAAAATCTTCGGAAATGTATAATGTTAGGGTGAATTTTGTTCATTAGTTTCCTTAACAAAATCTTGTCTACCAGACAAGACAGCCCGTTAATAATGGATTCTTAAAAGTTAGGTTTTTGCACAGTTCATTGGTCAAGAGACATTCTACAGAAATTTCGATTCTCTAAGAAAAAGCTGATAACTTTGCTACTAACACAGATGATGTATTTTAATTATTTTTTTGAAATTGGTAATGTGTTCCTCAGCATTGAGGCTCTGTGTTGAACGCTGGAGACCTTCAACAGTGGAACAAAAAGGGATTTAGGAGAGGACCTACTTACAGAGAGCCTAAAAACCCTAACTAAGAAGATATTATAGTTTGCTCAACCATGTTAGTTCAATTTTCATTTGTTAGTTTATGAATAATGCAGGGATTTATGTGGTTATAATTAGAAACAACTATTTACAGGAAAATCTCATTAGAAAAAATATAGTTAAACATGCGTTGCTAAATGCAAAAGGTTGTATAGATCTTTAGAAGTTTACAATGTTGTACGCCAGAATCGTCCTCCACATTTTCTCAGTTTATCTCCATTGATAAATCAGTATAACTTAAAAAGAAATAGTTAAGTTAGTATAACGCTTAACTCAAACAAGATGCCAGCAAATGAATTTTTTAGCTACGCAAAGATATCCCCTAGAATTTCCTCTTCTGATATGGCAAAATCAGACGCAAGAGAAACCTCTATAAAGTGAAGTGGAAAAAGGGAAGCCAGTGAACCACGCTACTGCTATGTGCAAGGTCCACGGAAAAGCTGGATCACAAAGGTCTATCTTGTGAAGCCTTACCCTACATTTCTGCAAGAGGCTGTACAAAAGTTTAGCTACAATGTTTAAGCTCTTGTATTCTTAAGTTTGTTATATGAAACACAATAAATACTTACTCTCTTAACTTAAAAAGAAAAACAACACCAAACAACAAAAGAAAAACAAAGAATTATGTACTGGCTATACCCAAGACTTTCATATATATCACGGTTACCTGCCATACTGAAGGCATATACTCCCGATAAAATTGATCTTTAGCACTACTCCTAGTGGTCCTTGAGTCCAAGTTACTCTCAATGGACAACTGCCCTGTATTCCTGTTTGAGTGGTTGCAAATTAGAGGATGATGACTGTAAAAAGAGAAAACTGATAGTACGGTTTAGCAGCATAAAATCATCAATAAATGATCTTTGGAACAACTAACAGTTTCACGAACATGGTATCCAAATGGTCCTAAAATGATGCTTTTAAGTGTGGACAAGCTCGTAAACCACTATTGTTGATCAAACATATAAAGTCCCAGTACATGTTACAGTACTTGTTTACTTGAAAACAGTCAATTAAAACATACATGTTCAAAGTAATGAGCCCACAAATATGGAATTAAACCAAGGCGCATTTACAGACAGACAACACATATTGGAGATAAATTTTTCCACCACATTCCCGGGCATGATGAATTATCATATTTATCTGCTCATTTGTAACAGATATTAGAAATATGCACTACAAGAGTTAATTTGGACAAAAGAAATGTGGTGAATCAAACCTAATAACTTCGTGTGTTGTAAGTTTATCCTGTAAACTTGCTGCTTTTGTAGTTAGAACAAGCATCGGATGCACCACAAGAATCTTCCGGATCTCTAGAACAGCAATGTCCGACACACTTTGCAACGAGAGACTTCTCCTGGTCATAAGATAAATATGTTAAAAAAAAAAAATCAATTTGAGAATAAGAAGCAAAAAAGAATGATGCAACTTATACAGAAAGACAAGGAACATACTGCATATGTGTACATGAGAAGTACACCAACGAGTTCCTCTCTCCTTTACTTCACAATATTTCATAAGACCGGAAAAAGAAATAAGAGAGATACAATTCCTCTTCCTATCTCTTTATCATTCCTTTTCCCTCCTAAACCAAACCAAGTGCTACCATAGGGAGTGCTGGGTGAAAAACATGAACAGATGAAAGCAAACAGAAAGAAACTCATAATCGTTCATCTGGTACTAGAAGTATGAACTTGCTTTGACGACGTGCACCAAAACCACAACCAGAAATCCCCACCTCCACGAGAAAGAAGAAAAATAAATAACCAAACAACTGGAGTTTTATTCAAAATGGCGAAGCTATACAACAAGAATAAATAAAAAGACAATTGAACTGCAACCTTCATTATAGTAATAGAGTTACACATCTAAAAGACTACATTTATGTGTTCATGGCTGCAGAAAAAAGTTCTCTTAAGAAGCACCACTCTCAAACTGAAAGTCTATATTTCAAAGCTTCTCACCACACTCCAAGAGCTGAGGCAGGCGTCCAAGATCTACTTATCTTACATGTGAAATTAGTATAACACAAGCAGCAACTTTGCATGACCAAGACTATGTTCATCTGTTAAGATAAATCCAAGAGTACTTTCCCATCTTATCCAAGGGAAAAAGAGATCCATGGAGAGTAGAATGCAAATATCTTAAGCAGACAATTGCATCTCTGATCACCTATTTACAATGTTTGACCGCCGATGGTCATTTTCCAACTAATAAGTATGTAGGGAAAAACTGCAGGATTTCCTAACACTGAAAATGCTACAAAGTAAGGTGCTTGCGGGAAGTATTTGAAGAGAAACTTTCTCTGTTTGGTGTTCATTTTGGACAGCATCTTTCACTTATTTTACCTCTTCAAATGTAAGATATCATTATTGAATCTAACCTTTTATTGCCCCCTGGTGGTATAGATGGTGCAGCACGATCCATCCAATAAAAAGCTCCAATACTGGTCATACAAGAGAAGCAACAGAACTAAATCACACCATTAAGGAGTATTAAAAGAAAAAAGTGCATAAAAACTAAACGAGACAAAGGGAAGAGGAACATAGATGGAACATCTGAACACAAATCTGATGACCTAATAGATAATCATTAAAATGGGTAGTTAATTACGATTACAATCCTAATGCCTGAAGAATGATCTGGTGAGTTAACAGAGACCAAGGTAGTCCTTGCAACCTACATGAAAAATCTAATCAATAAAAAAATCTTGTCTGACTGAAACCAGGACAATATTATACTCCCCGCTCCACAAGGCCTGTCAAAGAATCAGACAAGGAACTAACGATAAAAACAGAAGATACACACAAACTTTTGCCAAGAACAAGGCATGTTTGGATAAATTAGTGTTGACCTTGGATGTTCCCCTGATAAAGAAAAATGTCATTTTAGAGAGTACTATCTTACTGGTAGTACCATAAGATTGGCTGTTTTAACATGGTCACATGAAGAAATCGGCAAACTGCCTAACCGCAAAGATAAGTCGAGATTTACACTTTCAGGAATTGTTTGATTTATCTATCCATATACATATCCCAAGAATAATTCATTTTGTAGTTTGTTCTGAAAATGTCTGATGCATAAACAAGGATAAATTTGACCCTTTTTAGGCCCAATAATGGATGTTATCATTGTTTAGATACCTTCGCTACTTTTCCATAACTATTTTTGTATCCTTCATTTTATCATGCGATGGTCAGTTGCTAGAGAGGTCAATGTAAGACCTCCACTGCAAATGATAACCCTGTTTGAAGTAATCAACCATTAAAACTTCCAAGTGTCTCTTTATTATTTTATATGAAACACACCAAAGTCAACTTAAAGAAGAGATCATACGAAGAAACCTGTCAATCATAAGCAAATAAACACTCGTATCATGTGCCTCTTTTTCCTTTTGAAGTTGGAAATGCATCGTCTGCAACAAAATGAGATTGAAATAATAGGCGACAACTTGTATATAAATTGAATTATTTATACCTCAAGATAAAGAAAATGTGTATCTCACAAACTAAGCCAGTCAAAAGAGTACTTTGTAGAAGTACACAGAATGATGAAGAAGAACAAAATAAACAGAAAATATTTACAGCGGAACGTGTTCAATTACGTCGAATTATGCGACCAGCTCATCTAAAAGTTTAAAATGTTGAAAGGATACACTTTTTTTAACCTAATCATTTTTTTTGATAAAGTACACTTTTTTTAACCTAATCATATCTTTAACAAGCCTGATTCTTTTCAATGAGTCAAGCATGTCAAATCTTTTAATATAGGATAACGGCGAGACTTGAACTCAGGATTTCTATTGACCTCAATCTAACTCCGAAAACATATTTTTTTAAAATGGACATCGAGCCTTATGCAACTACAAAAATTAGATCATGAGGTGGATTGTCGAAACCTCATAACTGGACTAGATTTATTCTAACCTATCTGAAACACCTCTCTGCAAGCTCAAGACTGGACATCCGGAACGTGAATAGCTTAAGATCGAGGCCTAGCATTAAGAAATGAGAAGGACAACAAGGTTGAGTGCTTTGATACAGTGTTGAATGGCACGACCAACAACTACAAACAATTACACAGCAATCTCAAGCAAGTTACGTTTGACTATATGACTTCTCATTGTCCGTGTTACAGCATTTGAACCCACACAATTCACTATTGTAAACACTTAGTTTCTATAGCACTAGAAGTTCTATACATATTCTACTAGCATATAAGTTTATAACGAGACTAATAAGCTACTAGCAATTTTGGAATTACAGTAAACAAACTAACATGATTTAAACTTAATCACAACTAATTTGTATAGTCTTTACTAATGTTTCTTTCCATTGCACCTTATTGTTTGCTAGATATGCATGGATTCGTGGAGATTGTAGGTTTTTTCAGACAACTTCCATTAAATAATGTAATTTTAGGTCTAGTGGTTCCTTGTTAACACATTCAATGAGCATGGTTTCACACCTACGGGCAAGTTTATCTGGAGCTCAACATAGGACATGACCAACCCATCTCAAGTGGCCTTATCTCATTTTAACCTCTGTGTGCTACTTGCACTTTCTGCCAAATCACTGTGGGAAAAAAAAAGCTTCACTTTGACTCTATTGAATAACAATTTACATGACATGCTCCTTACACAGGAATCTTAGTCTATGTGCAATATGAAAGGTAATCAATCTTGTTAGAATAGTAAAGAGTTATTAGAGTTGGGAACAATTTATCCTTGGAGTCATTTGGTTTAAGAACAAAGATTAAACAATTTTTGATAAATATGCTGGAATTAAATAATAACAGTACTATTTAGTGGACATAGTTCTATTTATATCTAATAAAGTTTAGTGGATAAATTTTATTTGTAGATATTTGGTTAACCGGATAAAAATGGGATAAAAAATGGTTCACTAGATAAAATTAGATAAACTATTATTTCTCAAAAGAGCTTTGTGACGAGCTTTGCCGAAGAGCATCTTAATATATATATATATATTCATTTTGTTGTTTTATCCTGGGATTGGTCTCCCACATTGAGTTGGTATATAAATAATACCACAAATGCGGTACTCCCTCTATCACAATTTATGTGACACTCCTTCCTTTTAGTCAAACCCAAAAAGAATGACACTTTTCTATTTTTGTAGCAATCTAACTTTAAAAAATTCATTTTATCCTTAATGAAATAAAGCTAACAATTTTCAAATTTGTGGTCTAAAATAAACTCTAAATATTTGTGTGACTATAAATTATTTCTTTTACAATTTCAAAAGAAATAATTTATAGTCACACAAATATTTATAGCTTATTTTAGACCACAAATTTCAAGTCATGTTTTTTTTTCCTTAAACTTCATGCTCAGTCAAACATCTTCACACAAATTGGGACATGGGGGAATAGTCATATGGGGATTACTTATATTGAAATCAAAAAAATCAACCAAACAAGGGATAAAATAATCTCACATTTTATCATGTATTGTTATCCCTTATGAGTGTAACCAAACAGCCTCTAAGAGAATATAAGTCTAGATTCATTGTACTTAATACTTTTTAGCATTAAATGTGATTACTATCATATTGTATGTTGCCATTGACTCCTATATACTTCGTGTACACTGTTAATCAAGTCAATGAAAAGTTTATTCTACTTTTACATGGCATTAGAGCCATTGAGATCTTGCTAAAGACACAAGTAGTGTTTGCTGCTGGCAGGTGGTGCCAGCCGACGTGTGCTGGCGAACGACGCAAACCTCTAAACCATGAACTTCTTGTTTTTGTTCTGCCAATTCAAGTTGTACTAATAATGTCCTGTAGATTCAGAACACCATCTTTCGGTGACTGAGAATGAAATTTTCCCATACAGAAGCACTTTCTTTAACTATGGATTTACCATGTCCAATACACTTTTCTTTACATGATAGTGCACTATTCTAGCGAGATGTCAGCACCAACTTTCTGTTTTTTTTCAAAATAAGCAAACTTACGTTGGTTTCCCATAAATTTGAGGGGTCATGTTAGAATATCAAAAGAATGTGTCTAGAATCATATATGCACAGCTTAATTGTACTTGAAATATATTCTATAGGATACCTTAGGATATTTCGTATTTACTTGTAGAAAACTTATTAGCATTATGTAGCCTATGATTCTTATATAAGGAGCATTTAGTCAGCCAAAAGTTTCTTTAAATTTTACAAATGTCCATGCTAATAAGTTGAGTAAAAATTCCTTAGCAAAATACAAAAACATCCTAATATCCTATAGAATATTCGGTGAGATTCTCCCTGTTCAATTATAATGAATCTAGACATATACTCTCTTGATATACTAATAGCATCTGTTAAACTCAAAGAGGAAAACACATTTGAATTTACTTATCTAAAACATACAAAAAGTTGGATCAAATGCTAAAATAATGGATAATCACAAAAAGGAGGAGGTGTTAGAAGTCTTTCCTTTAAAGTCATTGGTAACTGCACAGTAGAAGAAACTGTTTTTCACACAACACATGGAAAGAAATCTATTCTCAATCACTGAAAATAGATATGGTACTGCAAATCTCCTAGACTCTGTAAGAGTGACTTGAATTGGCACATCAATCACAAGAATTTATTCACTTGAGGGGATGATTTTGACAGCTGACAATTCGAGGAAAAGAAAGATTACATGTGGTGATTGGTGATTCATGTGTAAAAGCTAGGGAAGACGTGAATCACGTCTTTTTACATTGTCGGATAGATTTGCAGTGGCGGAAGAGGCCAGCGTAAAAGCACAGAAAGGGAAGCAACTTGTCCACAAGCTTATGTTCAAATAGTGGTCTTTTTTCCTATAAATACTGCCACGGGAAGTCTTGTATGGATGATGCCACCACGAGGTTCCTTATGTATAGGAGATTAGGTGATATTCATCGTGAACCATATTTATTTTTGTAAGGTTTTCTACTTTTCTGAAGTAATCTTCAGGTGGTTTTTGCCCTTTGTTAATAACAGTAGTTACTTACATAAAATCAATAATCACAAGAAGCCAAGGTTTAGCTGAGGGTATTGGTTATGTAGAAAGCAGTAGCTCTAGTAGTGGCAGAGATGAAAGGTGCTTGTACAATTCTGGAGAAAGAAACAACGCCTGAACAACTATCAATGCATGAATGGTCACCAAAGAGTGATGCCTAACAATTGTCCGAAGAGAGGAGAGGCATGGACATTGATAGAAGAAAAGAAGAAAACATCGGTAGGATGGACGGCACACATTTATCACGATGGTCTGCTCGTAGCACAAATTAACTGAGTCTGCACCAAGATTGTAGAAGCTCTGATATCATATTAAGTTATGAGATCTTGCCCTAACCAATCAGAAAATACTAGCTTTTGAGGTGAGGATAGCCAAGACAACATAAGGAGACATCTCATTTCCTCAACTTGATCAACTTATATGTGACACTTTTAACACCCATTCACACGCCAAAACATAAATATCTAGAGCATTGGATAACATGACATGGAGCGCAACATTGGCAAGCCAACTTAGTATGCAACTGTTAACATCCCAGCCCCCACCCCCTATCTTCAGGATATGTCACTTATATCTATTCATCTAAGGTAATACATTCATTATCCTTAAACAAAATAGTTCACACATGTAAGATATGGGGAAAGGCGTACAAGTTTCTAAGTTTTATATCATAATATTTTAACAAGACAATGTCAATGTAGAACTAGCTCAACCTCAATCGATCATTCACTCACTTTATTTACATCGCTACCTTCAAAGAGATTGCAGATATTGTCTAGAGTGCTGGTTGTAACAATAATTTAAAAAACAAGATCTAACAAAGCATTAACAAGGTCGAAGGAACAAAAGTTATAGGTACCGATAGCAAAGATGACTCATTAAAAGAGAGAAAAAGATAGGTAGGAAAGCGTAGAAGTAAAAAGTAGACAAAATGTGGAAGTTAAAACCTTAGTACTCATTCTAACTCACCTTAAGAGTCGCAAGAAACTCGAAACTATCATAACAGCGGATGTACAAGAACCTTCTCATGCTGACAGCAAACAATTCTTTGTCATATTCAGCGTGTGCATCCTTTGATCCACTAGGAGAATTATCCACCTTATTTAGCTTGTGGCATACGCCATTGCCTGATTAGACAAAATAAACCAACCAAACACTACTTCCGTCAAACGTACGAGGACATTAACATATTTAATTACTAGTTTTTCTACCGTTATGAACATATGTATGTGTTCTTCAATTGTGCAAGGGTGGATTTTGGCATAATGAGCCAAAGTTATTCCTTTGGTGGTGGAAAGTCATGAGTTCAATGCGCAGCCATAGCCTCTTTGCAGAAGTGCTGGGATAAGATTGCAAAAGGTATAATGACCATTCTTCCTCCACCTCATATGGTCAGGAAGCATTGTATGTATTGGTAAGCCCTTATTCTTCTTCATTTGCACCTTTCCCCCCTAAGCCTCAAGCTTGTCACTTGAACTACACTTTATAATTTGAACTGAAAACTATCAGAATTTGCAGTTTTTTCTTTTCATAACCAAGAAATCTCCAAGGGCTAGTGGCACACAGTCAAATTCAGAGTACACCATAATTTGGAACCTTTATGATTTTCACCTTGGACAACAGTATTTTCTATTTCTAGTATATGAAAGTTTCAGAAAAAGGTTATTAGTGAAATGTCAACCTCTACAATCAAGGGAGCATAGCTCTCAACTCTTACCAAATTTTCAGAGATACCGATGTCTTCGTTCATGTTTTCTTCCTGTTGAGAAGTCAGTGAAATGTCACTAATGTGCACCAAGATATTGTCAAAGTATATGGATACAGGTGTTCAGTGTTAAAAGAATCTTTTATTTACACAGAAGCATAACTAGAAAACGAAGTGGTCGATCGTCCACATGGGTCTGTCATCTCCTGCCCTCCGGTTTCATTCTCTACAATCTACATATCATCCACTAGATGCATAACAATGCCAAATTCCAAACTTGCTTCCTTTCCTTCCCTATTCTGCTCAACCTCATTTTCCAGGGCATCAACAATGAAGTGCCCGTTATGTATTAAACATGGTAATGCATAGCTCCACGACATAGAAAAAATGAGAAGCAAATGTTTGGAGTTCTTCCTTCCTTTTTTGCGCCAATACCAACACATCCTTATACAACTCTACTCCTAATCGTATGCTCATAGATCTTATCATGCTTTTGAATCTTCTGCTGCAGTCACTGAATTTCAAACTCTTTTTCCAATATAGATCTTAGTGTTAAATAGCTAACCTTACACCTCTGACATTGGAAACTCTAATGTATACAAGTTACTCAAAATTGAAATCTGCGAGCATTCAGAAGATGAAAAGAAGACAGGCAGCTCAGTTCATGAAACTACCCTGCATTTTCCATTGGGCATGCTTCTTAAATTACAGTATAATGAATTCACATCATTTTTCTGAAAGATAATAATGAATCGGATCATTCCAACACCAAAATGAATCATATCTATTTACTTCAACCAGCTAGTCAAAATTGTAAGTTTGTAACATCAAGAACAACATTTTCAAATAATTACCTGATTCATTAAACCAATATTCAGTTAAAACGAATTAATTCGCAGCACCCACGAGTTCAATTCTTTCGTGTTAAGACAGCTTAGACACAGCCTTGATTTATTCCTCCACTTATCAGAACACCCTTGTGTAAAAATGCAATATTACGATAGATTACACAAAATTACAGGACATATCAACAATATTGTGAGACCAAAACATAACGTGCAATCACCATTAAAAATTCATGTTAACTCAGCCAAACCTGAAAAAATTAAGTATACTGTCAATTTAAAACTGAATAGTTACTGACTTTTATTAATATTCAACACCCAATTGGCTCATCAATTCAAAACGGGTATTGGGTTGATCGATTCAACACATAAACATGATATATTTTAAAGTGCTCTTTTGAATTGATTCTAAAACCAAATATTTCATTGCACTATTGTTATCGCTTTTACTGTTTAGCAGAGTATGTCACTAGAAAACAAGACAAAAGCAGTACAAAGGACTACACAAAGTTCTTTCAAAATGGATGATGAGAGATCATTCTCGAAAAATAAAATCATTCTAGAAATTGGATGGCCGGAATATTCAATTGTGATGGAATATTTTCATTTGATTCAACTGAATTGCTGTCAATAAGAACTTTCAAAGTGGTCGCGGATTCACTGTTACAAGCTTCTTTTTTTTTTTGTGGGGGGGAGGATAAAGAGAGGTTCATTGTAACAAGAGTTGACTGTTTGTCTACATTGTATGCGTAGATGATTGACAACATTTCTGGGAGGCTTAATGTGTGTTTTTAATACATTATGTAAAGACAGCAACCAATTTAGCGTAATATAAACAAATACTTGATTAATTATAAAGAGAGAAAAAAATGTGTACTTTTATAAGAAACAAAAAGGGAAGTTTTGGAAACATAAATTAGCCATATATTTCCAGCAATTGACTACGCTATAGGATTAGAGCCTCTCAATTCTAAACAACATGAAATTCCAAAATACAAAAGAAACAAGCTCAAAGTTATCAGAAAAAATAATTTTAAAAAATAAAAGCTAAAGCCAAGAAAAGAAATCTACCATTTGCTCGAATGATCCGTTGCTTCAGTGATCGTGAAAGGCTTAAGACATCAAAACGACAATCCAGGTCAACAAGCATAACTAATCGCTCCAAGCCTCCATAGTTTACACCCTTCCACTCCTTAGGCAAAATACAATTAATAGCAGCCTGGCATAGAACCAAAAAGAATCACATTAAGCTTATTATTTAAAAGACATGATATATGTGGTACCATTTAGTTGGGATAAAAGCTTGTCTTTTTCTTTTTTATCTACAATTGCATTTTCTTTTTTCATTCGTAAACATGCAAGTTGATAGTATACAAGGGATATATCAAAAGATAAAGAATCTTAAAAGATATGAATCTACAAACTCCATCCACTCATCCAAACAACAAGGACTTTCTATTCAGATCAAAAGAAAATAAGGGAATGGAGAATAGTTTTTAATTGAGAAAACTAGACTCTACACATTCAAAAACTTTCTTATTTCTTTCTCTCCAAACTACCCATATTAAAGCAAGTGGAACCACATTCCAAGCTCTTCGTCTTCTCTTTGTTCTCCCACTCTTACCGTTGTTACATTTTCCAGGGATATTTTTAATCAAGTTAGGGGCTTGTGTGTCCATCGAGAGTGCAAATAAGTGTGAGGTTTAGAGGCATCCATATTTGCAAGATAAATTCTTTCCCCTATGGCCATTAAGTATTATTTCAATTTGCAAATTCTCAGTTTGGTCATGTCATTTTGGAGAACTCCAACTGCATTACAAGTGAAGCTTTTCGAATATTCAATTTCAAACCACAAATCTTTACCACAACTTCCACTTCCATACACTTTTCTTAACTTCAACTTCAAATAATCTTCTTCTAATATTGCCTGAAAATTGTCCAATTTCTCAGCTAGTATTGGTATGAAATAGACCCATATTGATTTTATAACTGTGAAGTGCGAACCAACTTTCGCGTACCTCAACTAATTACACAGAATACCTATTACCTCCCACCATCAACAAATACTAGGTAACTTTATCCATCAAGACTAGAATAGATGGGAGTAAATCACCTAGTGTTTTTGTCTTTGCTGAGATATGTATTTGAAACCTCATAATTATCATCTCACTTCATTGACTACTAAACTACACCATTGGATGTTGAAATATACCTATATTAAGAAAATGAAATAGACCATATGGAGCAGAATGGTAGCATAAGATTCATATGTTTGAAACATCAGGTGCTAACTAGTCAAGTAATTGATTAGTAGTTGCCCCGACGCACTAAATTCTCGTTATACGCGGAGTTGAGGAAGTGGCCGGACCACAAAAGTATATTCTACATAGGCTTTCCATGCAATTCTACAAGAAGTTGTTTACACACCTCGACTCATAGCAACAACTTTACCAGTTACACAAAGCTCTCTTCTAATTGATTAATATTGGTAACATATAATGGGGTAGTATGCTTCCCACGAAGAAAAAGAAAAAGGCTTAATGCATAATCAACCTCTTAAACTTGCCAGAATTTTCTATTTAGACACTTGAACTAAGTCCCACAATTCAATTGAATACCTCAACTCCAAAAAAGTGCTCCAATTAGACACTTTCAATTCAGATTTCCAAAAAAAAAATTGAACAAGTATTTATTCATCTATCGGGTAATTAAGTTTCTCTTTTCCTAATAACCATAGTGTTTGGACCAACTTGCATACACCCTAACTAATTTCACAGGATACATGTCACCCCCACCGGTAACTCTATCCACCAAAGTTACTATAGATTAAAAGAAATCACCTATTATTTTCGCCTCAATTGAAAGTTGAACCTGACACCTCATAATTCTCATCCCATTTTATTGAACACTAGGATAACGACATAAAATATGTAACCTACTCTAATTATATTGAGGAAATGAGAGATCTTGCCTTTTTAACAAAATGAACTTAAAAAAAATCCTCTCCAGATCTCTCGTGTGTAAAAAATGAAAATCTCCTGCCAAAACGACATGAAACTAAACAAAATTTGTAAAGGGATACAAAACAAGTTCTCCCAATCCTAATTATGTATATAAACTGCAAGTAGAAAACACCAAGGACTTTATAACTTATTAAGGCAAACACAGCTATATGACATAATTTTCTATGGTTAGCGAATAAAAATACACACAATGAAAAATAAGTAATCGAAATAGGGGTTTATTTAAATGGGGGACTTGCCTGAATAAGAATTTGAGTTTTGGAAGAAGGAGAAGGGCCAACGATTTCAACAACGTTGCCAGGGCGAAGAGGAATGCGATGAAGTGGCGGAGGCAGTAACAATAGAGGTCGCTCTGTGAAGACCCTTGTAAGGAATTGCTTCGCTGTTTCGTCTGCTTGTATCCATTCTCTTGCCGACGCCATCTCCACACTTCCTCTGTTGCTCACGAATTGTTTGTTGTTTTTTTAAATTCAAAACCTCTCAATTTTCCTTGCATATTAACCTCTGAAATTTCTTTTCCCTCC
>JBDJHY010000001.1:2950232-2961410 GCA_039654485.1 Withania somnifera | reverse complement strand
AAAGATGTGATTCCCCATACTCAAAGATGTTTGCATGGCTAATGCTCATGGAAAAACAATTCAATAACAACAACAATTATAATAATAATAATAAGAAGAAGAAGAAGAAGAAGAAGCAGCACTGTCATCATCACCATCCAAGGATGTCGAATAGTGGTCCGAAAGTGGATAAAAACTACGAGAGACCATGGTTTAAATCCCGATAGTGGCAAAAATTACTACGTGATTTCTTCCCTTTTTCTTTAATGGAGTGTGTCCTAGTGGGAGGTAGGATGCATCTAGTGTAATAATCGAATTGTGTGCAAGCTAACTCAAGCACCACTATTTTTAAATAAAAAAATAAAATAACGAGGAAGAAAAACCTTTCTTCTAAATTATGTTCTCTATTCATACCCAGATAAAGAAGGAACCAAAAGCAAAGTGATACCAAATTCATAAGCTTAGAATGGCACCAATGCCGAAGAAAATGCTAGGATGAGAAGCTGAAGGTTAGTAGGAAAGATATACAATATACTAGTTAAGATAGACAAATGAAGAGATTGTTAAAATCAATGATCCTCTACACGGAGAAAAAAAGAACAAGAAACGATGATAACATCTAACGGATGCGAAAGAGAAAATGTTTCCCAGCACAATAATAGAAGTAGATGTATAAAGGAAATAAATACAGAAGAATCTCTTATCAGGGTGCCTCTTTAAGCAATTATTTACAACCCGGCTACTTTTTACAGTATTTGAACATTTGTAAATTCTCTTGAACATGTAAGCCATTGCATTCATTGTTAAACAAGTTTCCCCAATTTAAATATATTAAAAAATACACTCTGCTTTCCATCTTTACATATTCTAGAGACTATCTTAAGACATGGTTTGCCAAAAACTTGGCAATGATTTCACGTCACCTTCAAGTTTGATACATGTTAGATAACCAATTAATCAACCCCTCCACATTTAACAAATGCCTAGAACTCTGTGATACAATAACTTTCTAATTAAATACCATACTTTTGTCTTGACAGGGTTATCTCGTTTACACATCTTGTGCTATTATAATTGTTGTTATGCTAGTATAACTGCAAGTTCTTCCTTAGTTCAACCAACAACAAAGCTTTTAACTGTTTTGTACTCATAAGCATAGAGAGGGCAGTATCAAAAAGTAGACCCTATTTACTACCTACAAGTTCCCATCAATATGAATTATAAAATAAAGCTACTCGGGATACATCCAGTAAAATTGACCTAAAAGGGAAATTACATAAGCTGCCCCCTAAATTCATCCGAAAAAGTCATTTACGCACTTAAAATTTACACATGACCCTTTACCCACCCACCCCCTATTCTTGTTTGAAGTGGAAGCAATACCCCCCTTGAGTAATGATGTAGCAGTGTTAGTGTGAACACTTTCTCTTCAGCACATGAAAGGCATAAAATGCTAAAAATGGATTAGTCTGTCCAGGTGGCATCTTTCAATTAGCTGTTATACATAACTTAAATTTCCCCTTTTTCACTTGTTTCCTTGTATTTTCTCTTTTTGTTTCTTTTGCTTTTTTCTTTTCCCTTTACTATTACTCAGCGCACCAGATCACCATTGCCGCCACGCCTCTGCAATCAATGACTTCTACATTCTCCTCTATTCTTGTCACTCTTATTTCCATCACTTCTTCAAGTTTGTTTTTCCCCGTGTTTTGCTTCTCCTTTTTCATTTCCATTAAACCCACTTGAATCTATATCTATGACATCGCTATTAAACAAGTTTGAATCCTTTATCCAAAAGAACTAGACATTGCTAAATGACTGATCTTGTTCCATTAATGCATTCTGATAATCAATTTTCTTGTCGTTTCTTAGTTGTGTCTTCTTTAAATTGTTGTATATGGGGAACATATGGGATTGGTTGGGTGATCTTTATATTCTTGTAAATGGAGTACATCATGGAATCAATACAAAAATTCAGTGTGATCCCACAAGCTATGTTGCTCGGACTCTCCGAAAATGTCTACGGGATTCTCCAAAAGTATGTAATTTTGGAGAATCTGACATGAGTGCAATACCAAAAGTGAAGAGTCCTCGCAATTTAGCCCACAAGTGGGGCCTTAAGAGGGTAGAGTGTAAGCACACCTTACCTCTACCTTTACAATAGACACTCAACTTAAATAATACATGTCAAACAGTTCATGAAAAGGAGGTACACATACGGGAGCAATCACAACAACAAATGACTTGAAGTGGAAAGCATGCGTTACGTAACACACAGGAAAAAGAACAATAATGAAAACGAAATAATGCAATAATTGACACACAAAACACCTGTAAAAGCCAAACGAAAGATCAAGGAACTACGAGCATATTGCCAATAATACAGGTACAAAGGGAGGTCTAATAATGACTACCAATCGGGAAGCAAGAGAACACACAACTATCAACTAACTTTCTACCATGACACACAACCTTCAAATTCTTCTATCTAAGGTCATGCTCTTGGTAAGGTCAAGATGTATCAGGTCCTGTCTAATAACTTCCCTCGATACTTCTTTCGCCTGCCTTGCCTCTTCCTCTTGTGAGCTCTACTGCCAATTTCTTGCTTCTCTTTTTCTTTATTGGAACCAATAAAGGAGGGATGGAGTTGGAAAAAAGTTTATTGAGAAATTTCAACTCATTCAAAAAGTAATGTCTTGAGAGTAATTTTTGAGAGAAAAAATCAAGCCCTTGGTTTTGCCATTTAGGATTAGGAAAGAAATGTAAGCAGTGAAAGGAAGAAAATTAGGGTGAGTGCGATTACAAAAGAACTAAAAAAAAATTTAAAAAGTTACGAAAATAAAAACAAGGTGGTAGCTGACACGTGCGAAGCGTGTAATACACAACCCTAAGCTTGGCTTTGTCTTTTTGGGGGCACTAGTTCCTCTACAAATAAGAATATGGGGGTAAAAGGTTCGTCAGTAAAGCTAACGTGCGAACAACTTTTTCATACAAGTTTAGTGGTGGATTTATGTATTTTTCTATCTCAAATATATTAGAAAATAAATGGTGCATCGTTAGTAGAATATATGAGACATGTTGTATGCGAAATAATGACTTATGCTCTCATTGAGGTGAAATATTTTACACTTCTTATCCCCCATAAGCTCTAACACACCATGAAAATTAACTCCCCAGAAAACAAATGGTGTATCATTAGTACAAGAAACGAGACATGCTTTATACATATCCCAAAATAATGACATATGCGTTCAATAAAGGCCAAGCTTTTGCTCGTAGCACGGTCCGGTTCAACCGGTAACGTGCGCCTAACCCACAAATGAGAAGTTACACTCTTACCATTAGATCAAAAGCTTAGGGCAATTATTTGATAATATTATGTCTCAACAATAGAATTTTAGTGGAAAGGGAAAAGGTAAATAGGAATTTCAAACTGCCCTTTTTTCTAGTAATACCTGCAAATGTTTTGATGCAGCCTATCTTGTAGATCAATGAAGCTATTGTACTTAGCCTCGTCAAATGTTACACCTCTTAAGACAGCACACACAACAGATGGGCGAATCTTGGATGTCTAAACAGGGAAAGAGATATGTCAATGCAATAGGAAAAATCTTCATAACCAACTAGTTTCTTTATCACATTTAATGGCTGTAAAATACTGAACACGGACATAACTTTAGCAAGTAGTACCTCTGTTTTTACATGCATTTCAAGCATAGATTCTTTACAAATTTTCGCCACCTTATATGTTGGGATCGGGTCAAGCCCATTAAATATTCGTAGAGCTTGTGCTAGTCCTTCAAGACAAAGCAAATCGTATCTGCAATACCAGTTTGAATGAAGACATATTACACTGCCAGTGCTAAAATTAAAAGCAACACTGTTATCTTTCAGATTACAAATAATTTAACATTTCTAAATGGGGCTCCACTAAACTAAACTAAGTGCAAAATGCTGGTAAGACAACAAAGAAAATCAGTTATGCTTACTCCAATACTCAAAGCATAATTAAGATCTCCAAAACTTTCTACGAATTCAGGAAAATTGATTCTACGATGTATTTATCAAAAGCAGATAAGACCACCTGTTTGCAGGAACTTCAATTTTGTATATGGTCTCTCCATCGTCTTCAGTCCCCTCTTCCTCCAAATGCTTCTCTTTTCTCTGTATTGCTTTTTCTGTTGTCTACATTTTTTGCACATGCATAAGCTCAATAGGAAACCAATAACCCAAACACTTGGGTCAAATAAACTTGATGAAGAGAGAAAAACACATACTACTATAAAAATTACCCTGTATATCCCCAGAAAGCTACTGGTCCCAAGTATACATGGTTAAAATAACACTGTTTGTACGTGGTTAAAATTATTATGTGCATATAGTAGATATTGCCCTGTGGTAGTCTTATGTTCGGTACTTTCTGTAATTTCTTGTATTATCTGTAGATTCTGCATTATGCATGTTTAGATAATTGTCTTATGCCGAGGGTCTATCGGAAACGGCCCCATTTGATGAGAATATACTGGTTGTTCTTGTTGTTATACATATAATAGATATTGAACCCACCTGGCTTCTTCTGTGTTTACTTCTTTCATATTTTGAAACCCCTTAGTAAAATCCCGGTTCTACATTGGACAGAGAGTGTTTCAAATGCAACACAGGCATGGCGAAGCCAAAGAGGGCTGAGGGGTCCATTAAACCCCCTTTGACAGAAAATTATATGGTTAAAATTATTTCTTGTATATATAGAGAGTAGATATTTGAACCCCTTATTCTTTGTGTGTTTATTTCTTTCATATTTTGAATTCTTTAGTAAAAATCCTTGTTCCGCCACTAGTCACAAGGAGTTTTTCACTTACACAATATATCCTTGGAGAAGATACTGGCTCCGCCACAAGACAGAGGGTGTGTTTCAATTACACAATGTCTCCTGAAAATCTTGGATCTGCAACTTGACAAAGAGAATAATTCAATTATATTTCCTATTAGTGAAAATCCTGGCTCCCCCGTTAGAAGAGGGAGTGTTTCAATTACGCAATGTCCCCTGAGTGAAAATCCTAGCTCTGCCACTAGACAAAGGGAGTATTTCAATTACCCAAAGACCTATTAGTGAAAATCCTGGCTCTGACATTGAACAGAGAGAGTGTTTCAGTTACCCAATGTCCCCTGGATGAAAATCCTGGTTCTATCACTAGATAGATGAAGTATTTCAATTACCCAATGTCTTATTAGTGAAAATTCTGATCCCGACACTAGTCACAAGGAGTGTTCCACTCGCATGATTTTCCTTAGAGAAGATACTGGCTCTACAACAAGACAGAGGGAGTGTTTTAGTTACACAATGTGCCCAATGAAAATCTTGGTTTTGCCACTAGATAGAGGGAGCATTTGAATTACCCAATATCCTATTAGTGAAAATCTTGGCTCCCACACAAGGAGTGTTTTACTTACACAATGTTTCCTTAGATAAGATACTAGCTCGGCCACAAGAAAGGGGGAGTGTTTAAATTACATAATGTCCCCTGAATGAAAATCCTGATTCTGTCACTAGACATAGGGAGTATTTCTATTACACAATGTCCTATTAGAGGAAATCCTGACTCCGCCATTAGTCAGAGGAAGTGTTCCAATTAAATAGTGCCACTAGACAAAAGGAGCATTTCAATTACCCAATGTTCTATTAGTGAAAATCCTGGCTCCATCATTAGTTAGAGGAGTGTTCCAGTTACACAATGCCACTAGACAGAGGGAGTATTTCAATTATCCAATGGCCTATTAGTGAAAATTCTGACTCCGTCATTGGACAGAGGGAGTATTTCAATTACCCAATGTCCTATTAGTGAAAATTATGGCTCCGCCATTAGACAGCGGGAGTGCTTCAATTACGCTATGTCCTATGAGTGAAAATCCTAATTCCGACACAACACAGATGGAGTATATCATTTATCCAATGTCCTATGAGTGAAAATCCTGCATCTACCATTAGTCAGAGCGAGTGTTTCAGTTACACAATGCCACTGGACAGAGGGAGTATTTCAATTATATGTTCTATCAATGAAAATCCTGGCTCTGCCATTAGACAGAGGTAGTGCTTCAATTACACAATGTCCTCTGAGTGAAAACCCTGGTTCTTCCACTAGACAGAGGGAGTACTTCAATTAACTAATGTCCTATTAGTGAAAATTCTGGCTCCGCCATTAATCAAAGGGAGTGTCTCAGTTACACAATGCATATTCTAAGGCGCCAGACAGATACAAAAACAAAGAGAATAACATCTCCTCGTGGATATTAACTGAGGAGTTCAGTAATACTTACTATATCATCCAGCTCAATACCAAACTTAAAGCACAATTCATCAAACTCTTCATCAGCTGAAAATTTATATATCAAAAACAACAAGCTTCAATCTAACTGTAAAAAAAAAAAAAAAAGGTACTTTCATGCGGCAATTTTCATATACAGAGAAAAAAAAACTCACTGTAAGTACGGCCTAGGGCTTCGAACAGACGGTCTCTTCCAACGCTAACGGTTGGCATGGTGACAACTGAATCTGGGAAAAATGGCGGCGGCTGCGGCGGTGGACGGTGATCGTAGGCAACCGGCGAACCAAAAAATTGGTTCCGGCAAAAATTGATAATGTGCACTAATATTACGGAAAAGTGCAGAAATGTATCGTTAAGGGCCTGTTAGGTTAGAGAATAAGTTATTGCGAAAAACGATAGAAATATATCTTTAAGGTAGAAATGTTTCTAATATTTTTTAAATTTATTTAAATATATTTAAAAATATTTAAATATTATTTTAACTGAAAAGTATTTAAAATAAGTAAATTTAAACCCTCCATAATAAATTTGAAATTAGTTATTACGGTTGTTATTTTTTTTAATATAGAAAATAATATTATCATTTGCAATTATAATTTCAACCTAATACAAATATTAATAATTGCTTTCGTGATTCAAATCTTGATGACTTTCACAACTTAAACTCGTAATAAATCACACAAATGTAATTCTAGATTTGCTTCAGGAAAAAATATAGCAATTATTGAGCGTACTAGTATAGGAAAAAATATAGCAATTAGGATCGGATCTAGCGTCCGTCTTCCGCTCAGCCAAGTTAGCACAAAGTGCTCATTTGAAAGACAAAGATTGTGATAAAGGTTGTGGTTTTCCCTATGGATTTAAATATATATATATATATATATATATTAGTACATTTAATTGGGTCCTTACATTATAGAAGCATCATTAGCCATACCTAAGTTTTTATACAATACAAAATAAATAGATACCACCTCCAAAAGCAGAGAGACTATCGAAAATCACCTCACCTCATAAAGGTAATAGATAAAATCGGTCTAGATCCACTCTACTAGAACCCTACTTGTAGAACTATACTGGATATGATGCTTGTTGAAATTGTATAACAAGGCAATTTTGAAAAAGAGAAGAATCTCATTCAGTGTTGTGTATCTTTAAATACAATCATGCTAAGATCAAGGAGATGAAATTTATATCCAAAACTGCATTCACTTCAATATCCAATGGGACTAATCTTCTCACTATATTCACTAAAAAGCAAAATGATCAAAGAAGAAGAATAAATAAAAGAATAATTAAGCACTGGCATTGATCAGCTCCTTAGTTGCTGTTGGAACCATTTGCTGAGGCTGCAAATAACAAAGTTGAAAATCAACTTACACAAGTGAATAATGAAATTTACAGTGTCGATGCGCGAAAATGTAGCTTTCAAGAACAATTTTGACATATAGTTACACATGTATATATCAACAAGGCTAGCACGAGACAGACTCCAAGACAGATCTAAGTTTGAGCTTTATAGGTTCAAAGTTCGAAATTCTATTATTTATGCTTGTGTAGTTTTATGTATTAACACACCTGCAGGATCTGAGCCAAAGTATGCTACATCCACCCCTGGACAAAATACTGGAAAATAAATACTTAAATTGAGTAACAAACTGGCTTGATATGCATTACGTAAGCTGAGGATATTTCAAAAAGAGCCTCTCTACCTTCGAGAGGTAGGGGTAAGGTTTGTGTACACTCTACACTCCCAAACCCACCTGTGGGATTGCATTAGGTATGTTGTTGTAAAGTTTGACTGAGAATTCTTCCAAAAATCTTTTACTACTACAGCAATTTCCAAAAGAAATTTTTCTACTCACTTCGTGAAGAAAAAAAACTGAGAATTTTCTCCTCTTCAGCATAAATCTTGTTTTTGATTAAACTACATGATTGCAAGAGCAAGAGAAATATTAGCATTAGGATTTATAGTTAGTACAGCCATATTGAGTTGCTAAGTGTTGTTTTATCTGTTCTTTCGTATCTCTACATTACAAGTTGCAAGTAAGCAATAGCAGTCAAAATGGACAACGAAGATGGTTATGTTGTAGGTTAAAGGCTAGAAGATATCAATTACATTACTTACCGGAGCTAATTCTTCCTCATGCTTCGGAATAAAAGCAGTATCAACTTTCCCGTTCTTAAAGTCCTATTGAACAACGGACACAAAGTAAAATTAGGTCCATTAAAATGTTATAGTCAGTATACATGTTAAGAACGTGGTGGTCCACCTACCTCGATATCAAGGATGAGTTTATGATATTCTATTGTGGTAGGAACTCCTGTCAAAAGAAGATGTAATTTTAGTGCTGGGTGGATTTTAAACTCTCATGGCAACTTAAAGGACCAAATTTACTTTCCAGAGAAAATAAGCACTCATAAATATAAAAAAAAACATATAAGGTTGGTCTTACCAGTAATAACTGTGTCATCAAGCGCTCTTTTCATGCGCTCAATAGCCTTCTCGCGTGTTGGAGCCCATACAATGAGCTGCAATAGTTTTATAAATATTGTTTAGGGAAAAAGAAGATATGCTAATAGAAGTAAGTAGTAGAACAAGCTGCAACACAGGTCAAACAGCTTTTAATAGCTGTATTTTCAACTTCAAAGAACGATCATCGCCATCAGAAATCGCAAAACAGTCGCGCATACTTCCAAAATCTCACGCCAACAGAAGTTCCCTCAAAGACCAGTCCACAGAATCCATTTAAATGCTTGTAACTTGACCATGAGATGGCTAAGATTTCAAATCAGTAAAGATATCTACATAAACTAATATCGATGTGCCTATAGAATTTGGTTAACATACTGTAAAGGCCATAACATGATTGAACATTTTATCTCTAACCATAACATGATCCAATACGACATTGCAATCACATTATGCACATGCTCTTCACAGGCACCATGCCTTGAACTCAATGAGCTCCCAAAAGATGGATTTTGTAAATATATACCTACCAGTGCCCAGTATTATCAAACGAGAAAAGCGCAAAAAAACTATAATGTCGATGGGGCTTTAAGCGCAGATAATGTGTGGGTTTTAATGAAAGTTGGTGCAAATAGAAAATAATACAAATCATATATATGTTTAGTCCAAGTCTAACAAATATAAGTATGAACAACAAACTTATGAACTTGAATTCTTTTCTACGATAAAGTGAAATAGCAATTGTTTAGTATTGCCTCTTAAGAAAATGCTCATTCGCAAGGAAAAGTTTGTATCAGTGACTTAATGACAACATCGGAGCGCACATTAAGTGAGATGAAGGGGCTCAACATGTTTTGAGCCTCGCTTCAGGGCTTAAGCGTGCTTTAAGCACGCCTTTGACAACACTGCTAGTGCCGTCCTCACACTGTATGTGTAACTAGCTTCATAGGGATTATGGGGAAAGTAGAACAAACTAATTTTGAACATACAAAGTGAAGATAAAAAGTCATGACACTACTCTTTTTCTTCTCACTAGGAAATAAAGCAAATATTTAATTACTAAGGAGTGTAATTGGTGCCAGCATTTACAAAGGTCATAAGTATACTATATCTAGCTCATCCTAATTTACCCATAAAGTATGGCCACCTTGCACCTTTCAACAAAGAATGATGATTTAGTTGCATGACCTATTATGCATTTCCACACACTAGTTTGTGTCAGCATATACTAATCATCAAAATTACAAAACTACATCTATTCTCTGTTTTGTAAGAGACATATTTACCTTTACTTCGAATTTGCATACATATCTAAGCCGAAACTAGGTGATAAATAAAAGATGGAAAAAAAAGGCTTGCATAAGGTTTACTACTGCACAAATCTACTTCTGGTTTTAACATTCATTTTGGTGGTCTAAGCAAACATGTGAACCAACTTCCGGTTAATAAACTAGATCTCGAACTCCAGCTGGCTCTTGCTCTTACCACGCTGGTGAATTCCCCTAAAAGGAACAAGTGGAGGATTAGTGTGTTCACCGGTTATGGAGCTTACCTTATTATCCCGAAAGCCTAGAAGTAAGCAATAAGTCTTAACGATGCAAGGAATAGCTATCATTTCGTGTCCAAGTCCAAGCACGGGCTGAGACTTAACAACTGAGATGGATAGGCTGGGTCAGCTAGTATTGAATAAGAAGAAGCTTTTTCTTCCCCCACTACTTGGTGGTTTCTAGTGGACTATGTGGCAACTGTACTTGGATAATTCGAAATGAGAAAAGCATGACCTCCCAACTGCTCCTACAGTACATGTCCCTAAAGAATGAAAGAGAGTGTCCAGGTCCATGGATAACGGGACAGGTAAAGAGAAAGAAATCCACCTTTCCTAGCAGGGAATCGTAGCTAGGTGGAACCACATAGTCAGAATAAACGTGGCTATCCATACGCGTAAATGGACCTCCAGCTGGTAAATATGCAGTGATTCTCCCTGTTCATGAAGACAACAAGCTTCAGTATGTATCAGCTTAAATGCAAACAGAAAAAGTAAGTCTATTAGTTTGCAAGTCTATTCTGCTTCAGAATCTGGCTTCCATCAAGTAAAACAGAACGAGCATATCCAACAAAATGCAATTCAGTCATACAAATCGTATATGTCATTTTTATTCTCACCAGTTTCACTTTAATGCAGACGGTTTTCAATTTAAATTTTAAGAACTCAAGTATTGAATGGAAATTCTTCTTTTTTTGTTTTCCCATCAACATCAATGTCGGCTGAAATGCTTAAAACGGGACAAAATCCACCATAATAAACAAGGAACGGTGGTAGAGAAATTAAGAAGTCATCAACTACCTATTATCTCTATATCAACTGACATTTAATAGTAAAGAAGTGAATTATGTAGTGAAATTCAT
>JBDJHY010000001.1:2919031-2931563 GCA_039654485.1 Withania somnifera | reverse complement strand
TCTTTACGTTTTTTCCGGGAGTGATAAAGCTAATTATGGCAATCACAATTCTACCATAACTCCACCACGTATTCCGGATAGTACTTTCCATGTATAACTCTTCGAGTCCTTAATTGCAGTAAAAATTAATTATTAATATTATTACCATTATTTAAGTAGACCTCTGCTATTAAGCCTACTTCGCTTGGGCCTACTCCTACACAAACATAACTCCAACTTTTAACATTTTCTTGTTTTACTGACCAAAGGCCTACTTATTTTCAATTAATTAAAATTGTGCCATTTTATTTTAGTTCTTTTTAAGGGAGGGATGAATTGCCCAAATGTCCACTTCTTACTCTTTGTTTGGTTTTAGGGTCAAATTCTTGTCCTAAAATGGGTTGATTAAGTATTACAAAAAGGGTCCCCATAAAGAGTGGCTTTGACTTTTAACCGCACTATACAAATCCTGCCTATAAAATAAACGTTTTAAGTTCCGTCATAAAATAAATATTTCAAGACAATAAACCTGCAAAAATAAACATTTCAAACATTGACATCATGAAGCAGTCATCTTCAATGGTTGGTACCAATTTTCAAACGATGATACACTTGTCACCACTTCCAATTTATTGATCCACTTAGTCACCAGCTACGGGTGCCGAAGCACCACAAAAGTGCACCTAGATCCACCCGACTGAAGTACATATATTTCCTCCCCCCTGT
Organism: Withania somnifera; assembly: GCA_039654485.1. NCBI lineage: Eukaryota > Viridiplantae > Streptophyta > Magnoliopsida > Solanales > Solanaceae > Withania > Withania somnifera. The sequence continues at coordinate 2,930,858 of JBDJHY010000001.1, read as the reverse complement.
TAGCGGTTGGTTAGGGATCAGGCGATAACGAGAGGAATGAAGAATCAAAATTAACTATTGAAATGTCCATGGAGGAAAATGAAAATGAAATACATAATCTAAGCTGCACATTGTCACTTTCTAACAGCTACATATATTTACATGTCAGTGGCAGAAAAGTATACACACAGCTCAAGTCACATAAGCATATCCGTTTTCACTGTATACATTGGAGGATTGATCTTACGTTTCTCGTTTTGCTTTCAAGACAGAGATCAATCTAACAGGAGATGGTAAACATCACGGATGCTGAGTAATGCCTTCATTGTTCATATCAACTTCTGAAACCAGTATAAGGTATTTCCTGACCGCGCTTCAGAAATGAGCCCCCCCACAATCAAATGGAGAACAATTTGAACATTGAACATGGCGAATATACCTTCAAACTCTCCTTGTACCAACTCTGGTATAAAAAGAACTTGTGGTTTTACTGATTAGTGTTGAGGTAACATAACTCCAGAATTGGTGTTTTCTTCACCTCTAGTCCAAAAGAGATCATTATGATTCACCACTTCAGTGTTTTCCGGGCTCTGTGAGAAAAACTTTTCACGGTTACTTTGTCCGCGAATGTTAACGGGAATTCTTCGTCAGCCTCCTCTCTTTGATCATACCAGCCCACTGTATTTCTATCATCCTTTGAGCTTCCTTCCACAGGTTCAGAGGACGAGTAGGAATCCTCTGGTATATCCCCGTACAAGTGTTTCAGCATAAAAAGAGCTGTATCCTTATCTCTCCAGTAGTTCCTGCAAAAAAGTTAAATCATATAAAAGATCTGAATATACCATACAACAAATGAACATCTTGATCAAAAGCTGCCTTAGAGATGAGATTCATGAAGCAATATAGTACAATGCGTTGGCAACAATAACTATTCACAACGGAGTACAAAATGAACCATAGGCAATCTGGATTCGGATCCTAGCAGAGACGTAATAACCCTAGATGATCTCTTACGGTTCTTCTACCCCTTGGTAGATATGTTAACCGGTACCTATACTGATAGTAGGTAGCAAGAAACCCGGTGTCGAGATGTGTATAAATTGGCCAGGATACCACACTAGATGATACAGCTTAAAGAAGCAAAACCTAAAACTAAAAGAGCTAACTGTAAGATCAAGTCCGAATTCAGACTTCTTAAAAGCCCTTCACATATATGCCGAAGAATGCAATAAAGTCACATTATGAGACCATTAACAACTGTAAATTCAATAGAGTTGTCTAAGGATGTCGAAAAGCTGGAAAATACGCAAGTATACCAAGGCTTATTCAAAAGAAATGTTGGTTATGACTCAAAAAGCTTCAATAATCTCCTAAAGGAGTCAAAAGCCAATGAATCATACAAGACAGGAAAGAATAGCAGGCAACTAGGATGACAAGGAAGAAAAAACTTCTAGGATAAATTGACCAAACTTTTTGCTCTACCGATTTTTTGATTGACCAGGATGGTACTTAAACTTGCATTTCTCACCAACAACAAACTGTCCTGGAAATTTTGCTTCCACAAATTTGGATTGACACAGCCAGCAGGGAAATTCATATTTCTAATGAATGATTTAATTAATGAGTCTAGTGGGGTTCTCTATTAAAGTCAACTATGACAAGGAAAGATTTTACGGGAGTTCCCCAATGAGAGGAGACTTATAGCGAGAAGTACTGGCAATTCAAAGGAAAAGGACCTTAAGTAGTGGAGTAAGTTGACACTGGTTGAACTACCATAACCATTAAGCACTTCTCTCTAAATTACTTAATTCAGACGACTTCACAATTTATGCCATTTTGCATATTATATACAAGTCTTACAACAAAAACATACCAAGTAAAACCTCACAGTGAGAGCTGAAAGGGTAGAGTATGCATAGACCTTATCCCTACCAAGTGAAGGTAGAGAGGTTGTTTCTGAAATCTTGCAGTATAAAAGGACACTATGAACACAGAATTTTTTGTCATCGAAACACTTTGGAACATCACCATTTTCATTTGAACAATAGAAACCTTTTTGAGTAAATATGCATTTCAATTATTATTTACAGGAGACGTGCAATTGGCATAACAAACCCTCTTGGGTTTATAAGGACACTTACGTGTGCGCTCCAAGGGTTGAAATGTATGCAAGCCGAAATGTTTTATCCTGCAATAAAAATAAATAAATAAGAACAAAAGGCAGTTGTGATTGGGGAGTACAAAATATATAAACTCATTCACGGACACTGCCAGTTGGCAGCTGTTAAAAGGAGCACACAGGAAGAATCCAATAATTTGTACAACATACACACACAAAAAATCATGTGATTTCAAAAAGGAAAAAGATCTTTGATCCCATTCGCTGGACACCAGAACTTAAGGTCACAACATGGACAGCCAGTAGAGCACAAAAACTGATTAGTAGACAGTGTAAGCCTCATGCTCGTAAGCTTTTAAAACTTGATTCCTTACAGTAATCCTAATTCTTTTAATCTTTTAAAATTACTGAAAAAGTTTCTTTTGATGATCTTTGTCTAATGGTTAGTATGAGAACAGGAGGTTGTCCTTCCTTTTGGGCATAACATTAAAGTTTAGAATTTAGTTATCCTAATGCATGCTGAAAGAAGATGGTGAGATTCTTCTGTCATAGATTTATGCTCTCAAGCCAACCACAAGTGCTATTAATCTTAACCAAAACCTTCCTCCACCAGGGAACATGTGAACTCTGTTTTGGGTGAAAAGCAATTGTAGAGGAAACCCGCCTTACTCTCCAATCTTTCCCTTTACCAATGAGGATTTAATCGATGGAAATGATTGGTGTTAATGATTAGAGATTTTACATGCTTTTTTATAGCCGGGAAATTCATATTTCACGGTTTTTTTAGAAAATGTCATGAAAAAGTCTGGAGAATAAAGGTGAAACTTTTTTGGTAAGAGAGAGAGAAGATAATTTAAGCTTTTCAAGCGCTCAAATGTTAGTGTAAAACGAACAATATGCCATGCCAATGCAAGGTGTACTTGAGACACACCTCTGTAAATTGAGCTGTCTAAATGGTCACTAAAATAGTTGAGGTGCCTGAATGGCAGTTCGTGTCCAAGTTTAAGGGGTTATCTATGTATTGAATAACACTAATTTGAATACTGAACAAGCACCCACATACATACAAACATCTAATGATTAGAACAACTACAGGAAAACAATGAAATGGTACAAAGAGCAAGAAGAATAGACATGTAACACAGAAGATTAAGCCTTCAACTGCAGAAGTATAGCAATGTAACACAGAAGACATAACGTAAATAGCACAACTGTTTGAAGGTCACTAGCAAATGAGCGTACTTGTAAAACATGATCTACTCGACCATCTTCACTTCCAGTTAATCTCTCCATCATAATTGACCCGTATGACCTCTCTTCTTTATCCTGACAATCTTGGGAACCCTCTGCAATAAAGTGACATAATTACCCAGAAAGATAGGAAGGTAAATGGCGTTTGTTGGGGTGGGGGAGAGGCTCCAGCTTGATTTAGAGCTGATAGATTCTGTCACAGAGAGAAAGGAAGAGAAACTTTTATAATCTAAACTGCAAGAAAGCACTCAAAAAAGAAATTACCATCTTCGCCATCCTTGTCTCTTGATTGACAGAGAGTAATCACCTTTACCTAATCAAAAAGCGTCATTAATATCCATAACTCATTGGCATCATGAGACCTAATTGAAAACCATAGAATAATCACAATAAGTAAGGCTAAACACTATAACAAACAAAGCTACCCATCTTCCGTAAATGACTTTCGAATAACATATGAAGTTCACACCACACCAACCAAATAAGAAGGAAAAAGAAAACGTGGAACCTTATTCCTTCGCAGTTTCGAACTTATGGAGAAAATCTATAAAAAGCATTAGATGAAGAAGACATATTTCCAGAATGATAATTAAAAGGAGAATATCAGGTTATAGAAGCATAATCCACGTCATTCAGTTCATGGTTTCAACAATAAGCTGATATAAAACTGAAAAAAATAATAATTTTCCATCCCAAGCGACTCGCTCAGCAGAGATCTCTACTTTAACCAGCGTTTTTTATAATGTTAAAAGATAATGCACAGATCCATACTTCAAAGAGTACAGAGCTGTTTTCTGATTTTGTTAAGGTCATCTAAAATTCAATCAGCAAGTTTCATTTCTAGTAAGCTGAATAATTAATTCTTCATTTGTCTATCTTCGCAAGATTACAGGATATCGAACTCCCTAATGAGGGATATCAGATATCAAATCTTATCATCTCAATTACAAATATACCACCCTTTTGTGCATGTAATGTCACATAAACAAATAGGCTGAAAACACACCTTTACAGTATTTATATTGTTCACAAAAGCATGTGAACACAACGCTACTTCTTCTTTAAATTCCTGCACCAAGTAGTATCATGACATGCATTAATACAGATGGTGGAAGGAACCTAGCACATTAACTACGTAGCTACGGAAACCTTACCTGAAAACCAATATGCAGTCGTTTCCCACCTCTGTGGTAGGGTATAATGACAGGGCGTTTGCTGAGATATTCTTTACAGACAAGCGGTTCTATTCTGAAACAGGAGACAGGCATGCGTGAGCTTGTATAACAGAAAAAAATGACAAAGGTTAGAAACAATAACGACAATAGAACCTATATGCCACTGGATCAAAAGGGTGGAATATGTTGAACATTTGTCGACAAGCTGGCATCTCTTCAACTATATTATCCTCTTCCCAGTATTCTTTTCCCCTGCCTGTCATATCAGGATAAAACAGAAAATAAGAAATGATAACTAAGTGAAACAGATGCACCATCATCTTAAATATAGAGAAGAAAAAGAAATGATACATTTCAAACACCCACGAGTTGCCTAGAACCAACAACAAAATGAATTGACCACATATAAAGTAAACATCAAATGGCACCAGTCACTGCCAACATACAGATTTTTTAGTGTCGATAGGATTCTTGGAACTTGCAGAACTAAAGGCAACATAGTGCACCAGGAGGATTTGACAAACATTTTTAAAATAAAATTTGACACATATTTATTTACTGCCACTAAAGTAAAAGAAAATCTTTCGGCTGAGTAATATATAAAGCTTAGGTTTATACTGAAGAATGTCAGCAGATTCTGATAGTAATTAAAGTATACTTACTAGATCTATGGAAAAAAAAATCAAATGTCTATTAAAGCAAATGGACAACAATCTTACAGGCATATGGTAAAATATTCAAGAGATTTGTCACAAAAGTACATACTATACCCCCCACCCCCCTACCTCCACAAGATTCAAAGGAAAAATAAGCAATGAAATCAACGTGCACTTAAATATAGACAGTAGAAGAATTACCGATCCCAATACGAACATTGCGGAGGGAAAGAAAAACACCAAGAGGGGATCCAACAGCGAAAAATGTATCGACCTTCTCATGAAAGAACCAACGTATCAAAAGCAAGTTAATGCATTCAAAGAAAATTGATAATCATGCTATATTTAGAAGGATATTGAATATTGCAAGTCTTCTACTAGAGAAATGACGAAAGCATAATACAAGCATTTAAATAGTCGAAAATTCAATAAAGTAAATGAATTTCTTCAAGGAGTTTCTAGAGAACATTGAAAGTCTCACTCCAACATCCAACCAAGACTTGCCCAAATGCACCCAGAAATAATAGCATTTTACGAGGAGATGTATTACCTCAAATTTCAACTTTGTGTATCTTAATTGAGGGGTATAACTCTTTGGAGAATCACTTTCCTCGGGAGAAAGCCTTTCAGGAGTAGATTGATTTCGTGTAGCTGCATTTGTTCCTCCACTTTCTGCTTCCATTACACATCCCATCCCAAAAGAAATTTATAAGGACAAGTTACTTTGATACCAAGAAAAATGCTTTAAGTTAGGGAAAGTTAAAAACTAAGCTCCATAAATGGTTATTCATTCTGTATAACGGTACCTTTCTTTACACACTCAGATTCTAATTCTTGGATTTTTGCTCTCAGAATATCAATCTGGACCAGTCCCATTATAGACAAAAATAAGTAGATGGAAAATATTTAAGAAAACGAAAAATAAATGTACAAACTGACATGTCGCACTACCTCTTCCCTCAGGGAATTGATTGTTCTGTTTTTTTCACATTCTGATGCTCCCTGATCAATCTTTTGATTAAACTCAACAATTTCATCTTGTATATTCACAGCATCATTTTTGGTGTCCTCCTCATCAATAGGAGTTTCACGAAAATTTTCATTTGTTGAGGAATTATTAGTCTGCCTGAAATAATCAGTTGCAACTGGTTCATCCGAGTCTGATGAAGCAGGAGGGCCCACTGGATGACAAAAATCTTCAGAACGATATTCCACAGACTCTGACAAACTTGGTTCTTCATTCATTTTGTCTTTATCTGACAGATTACTCTTATTTCCCTCCCTAATATAGGTTTCATCATCTGAACTAAAGGCAGAGTTTTGGTCTAGAGATAGGTTCCTCTGATCCTGCTGAGACAATTTGTTCTCATTTTGGTCTTTGTACATCCACTCCATGGGAAAAGGGGAGGACAGGGTTACTTGGTGGCATAGGATATCATATGACAAGACACTTCCAAGGGAATGACCATACAAGGAAACCTGAATTTTGCAAATTTTAGTATCTTTAATCTGAACTGTATACATCAAGTTCTTAAAGTAAAAAGAGGAAACTTGCATGTTCAGTCATTTTTGTACCTTTCCACTATAACCGGGATTCCTCTTAAGAAACTTCAAGTACAACATATTCAACTGGTTGGAGACCTGAATATGGAATAAACAATTAGCTCCAAACACTAATGGAAATTCTTCTATTGATTTATGCCTAAGACATTTACAAGTAGGCAATTATAGACCATAATGAAGTGCCAATGCATATCATATGAAGCAAAGACAAATTAATGGGTGAATTTGCTAAAATGGAATATACCTTGAAGAAAAGGAAAACAACAACTATGCCTAAACCCTTAGGAAGTTGAGGTCAAGCTACGTGAATTCTCAACTCCATTTCCAATATTCAACAGCCTGGATTCTTTAATACGGTAGGTTTTCTATAATTTCAACTGGCATACAAATCTCTAAACTAAATAGAAATCCATGACTTGGAAGTGGAAGAGAAAGTTTTAGCCAAAATTCAAAATATTCAGATACAGCAGTAGGAGAAAGACAGGTTGATATGGGGAATCAGAGGTAAAGAAAGCTGCAGAGTCAATGAGTGCTATGAGGAAATGTCAATAGCAGCAATATCATTGAAGATTGGTCTTGGAACTCGATATGGAGAACAATCTCCACCCAGGTAGTTGTTTTAGATGGCTGGCAGCTCAAGCAGCAAGCTTAACACAAGAAGTTCTAAGGAGGATGGTATGCTTTTGTGTAGCAGGTGCTTCATGTGACGACATTGAAGACATAGACCATCCTTTGTGATTGTAAGTAGCAAGGAGCTTGTGGAATTTGTTCAAACAGTATCTTCGGTATAAGCTGGGTAATGCCTAGGAGCTTCAAGGAAGTTTTTGCTATTTGGAATGGATCCATAGTAAGAAAACCTACTAGGACATATGGAAGATGATACCTCGGTGTATTTTATGGAGCATGTGGAAGGAGCAAAACCAGAGTGCTTTCAACGCCTTTCAACTTCCACACACATACTTAATCTAGATGTTTACTAAATCTCTTTGCTTGGAGTAATTTTTCTGATGTTAATCTTTCGGATTATGTTAGCTCCAGGAGCATTTAGAAGGATAGCGAAGGAGATAAGCTCTGTAGGAGTTACATTATGCTTTTGCCAAGTACATCCCTGGATGATTGATTAATGAAATCCTAGTTTACTTGATTAACCCACCCCACCACCACCCACCCCTACCCCACCCACCTCAAAAAAAAAGGGAACACCAGTTTGACATATGGGAATTACTAACAGTGCATACTATCAACAGTCAATAATCTAATTAGAAAGGTAACCACATGGGGTGGGTGCTGGTGCATGGCCATATAGCCATACACCACATTACAGAGAAATATAAATTTACATTTCGTTACCTATTGTGTTCCATTTTACTAGAAAAATAATTATGTGAATTACAACCCCTCATTTTCCAGAGTCAAAAGAGTTTGGGTCAATGGAAGTAAAAGGTTTGTAAGTTGAACATTCTTTTATCAGTAAAAGTATTATTAAATACCCCCTTTGTTTCAATTCGTTTCTCTGGTATTGTTGTTTCAATTCGTTTCTCTGGTATTGATTTGGCACGGAATTTAAGAAAGTTGAGATGACTTAAGAATCTTGTGGACTTAAACTAAAGATATGTAGAATGTACAAAAATGGTTGTTTATCTAGTAGTAATAAACATGCCATGTGAAAGTTGAAATTAAAGAGTTATCAAATAAAGGAAAGAGGCATTCCATTTTTTTTTAATACGGAAAAAAGGCATTCTTCTTTAAACGGACGAAAAAGGAAAGTAGGAAAAACAAATCGAAATGGAGGGAGTAACAGATAGTACCAAGCTGGTACTGCAGCAATACAGAAATTTACAAGACATAGATTCCTCAAAGCTGAAGGGAATCCAGAAAATCCAGCAAAATATCAATTTCAAAATCAAAAGTGCAACTTGAACATTTGTAGAAGAAAGAAGCGCAGCAAATCAAATGGAACGGCGGAGCAACATCAGGAAGAATAAATGACAGCAGGGAAAACTTGAACTGGAGAAAGCATTATTAGAAGTACCGAGTCAATAATAGCCTGGCAGTAGATGGGGCTCATGTAATACAGCACATCATGCACTGTTGCACTCAACATTTGACGCAATCCCCGCACACCATCTAAAGTGCATCGTTCAACTGCAGCCTCACCACTAAGCTTTAGGCCCTTCCTCCACTAGTGGTTGAAAGATAAGAAAATTGCGGTTAATTCACAATCAAAAATCAACAGGAAACAGATGAAGGGACAGACTTATGAAAAAGGAAACCCCAAAATATCACACGACAGGATGCAGAAGATAAAACATTTAAAACATGCTAAGGGACAAAGGGAAACAAGATGTGGCTTTAATTAACAAGGTAATGGTTTAACGGAAAGAATATAACAGCAAATTTTAGAGTTGCAGCAAGGTGATAACAGGAAATAGTTTCATCGAGCACCATGGCGACCGTGCTCATCTTGGACCTGGCTATGCCCGGCGGGCCGTCCGGGCTCATGCAACACTGGCGTTGTTGAGGAACGCAATTCTCATCGAGCACAACTAAGCATAAAGAATGTAAATTCAAATAAAGATAGCAGCAACTACCAACTTGGTACCCTTGCTTTGGCCTACTCTATCTTTTTGCATTTTACGATCTCATATACATGAAGCTATAAATTTCCACCATTTCTTTTGGCTCTTGCCACCACATCTACTCATCCAGCAGCTCAAAAGATCTGAGGTATGTTCTGGCATTGTCCAGTTTAAGCTTGTGATGTTGAAAAACATATTCCAAAGTTATAAATGAAACCTTGATCAAGTATTCGTCATTATTACCAACATTCACTACAACCCCTTCTGTTGCAATCTACAGTTATAAATGATCCTTTGATCAAGTATATGTTTGCTACAACAGGACAGGATTCTCCGTTTCAGTGTAAAAACTCTGATAAAGCTTGATAATCTCTCCTTAAATCTCTGATGGTTCACCTAGGGCAGTCCCATTAATAACCAACTTATCAGTGGTATTACGCCTTTTGTGACAGTTTGTGGTTCTATGAAAGAATTTGTTGTTTCTGTCCCCTTCTTTAAGCCACAAAGCCCTTGTCTTTGTCTCTAGGTCACTTCCTCCTTTTTACATTCCTCAAACTCCACTGCCTGGGCAGCCTTAATAAGCCTCATCATCTGTCAGATCTATGGTCTTGAATCTCTTCTAACTCAGTCAGTCAGTTGATTAATTATACTTTCTTACTGCATTTCCAGATTTCCCCGTTTCATTATGCTCCACTCCTTAAGTTTCCCCTTCAGAGCCTCCAACTTGATAGCTAAAATGAGATCTGGCGTGCCTTCACATATGCTAGAGCCCCACTACACTTTGACTCTTACCTTTGAAGTTCTGTCAGGAGCCACCAATTTTCAAATTTGAACTAAAGAATTTGACCTCTCCCAATTGCCATATTAAAGAACTAAAGGGCAGCAGTCGGAAGTCTCTCTCTGGGGAACTTACTGCTTGATGTTCCTAAAGGAAGCTCCCCCCTCTTCTGAAATCAAAACTCTATCAGGTCTTACAGCAATGTAATGGCCTTATGCATACTTGCTGCTTGTCAATGGTATATCCTCTGACCCAATCTCCTCTATGAATTCAGAAAAATCAATCATGCTTTGTTGAATTTGGTACAGTCTTCTCAAATGGAAATTAACTGTGTTGAAGTCTCCAGCAATCATGCAAGGTCCATTAGAAAGGCTTCTGACCGCCCCCAGTTCCAGCCACACCTCTTCCTTCTCCATCCTCGCATCTGAATAAATGCCAATAAAAATCCTGAGTTTCGTCTGATAATTTGCAGGCGATACAGTAAGAGCCCACCTTACATATCTCTCCCTCCCATATTCTGCTATCCCTTAGTAATATAATCCCCCTTATGGTACCACTGACCTCCAATTGTGCATCCTTCACCCAACTATTTGCCCATAAATTCTTTGATAATATCCCTAATGTCAACTTCCAACTTTGATTCTTGAAAGCAAAAGACATTTGCTTTCCAATTGTTTACCATACTTTCGATCACCAGCCTCTTTCTTGAATCATCAAATGTTACATTAAGTAATGTTGATTTTTATGTGAAAATTAAATCTCTTCAAATCCAAACCAAAGATTGTATAAACCAACGTTGAGTTTTATGTGGAAATTATATCTCCTAAAACCTCAATCAAACAACACCTAATGCATTCATAACATTTTACACCAAATAAAGAATGTAACAGATCAACTATGAAAGCATTACCTGGCATGGGATGAAGAGGACTCTCTGAGTGCCACGTTGGTATGAGGTTAAGTGTCGTTCAGCGAGGATTGACGTGATATGACGGAAGTCACTAACATCATCCACAAGATTTGATTTTTCCAATCTTTGACCAATACCATGAACCATGAACACAAGATGTCGAACAGGAACCTGTGCACAGCAGTATCAAGTTACACAAGTTGCAACACAAAGCTATAATAGAAGTTAACAAGAGACCATTCTACATATGGATGTCAAAAGTAGAAAAGATCGGTCTTGTAACAAAATTACACATCATAAATAAGTTTATGCATATTTTCTTTTTAGGAAACGGTCAGCAAAAGAAAACAAAAATAAGGATACGACAAAATTGATTACACAAGTAATACTTAACTCTAACGAACATGGATAGAGACATATCATGCAGATAGAACCACCTTAACAAGTTGGACAAGATTAGTTCGTCAAGATAAGGATTAGTTATATCGATTGGATGCGGTTGTTATCACTATATGTATTCATACACATTTAACTTCTAAAATATTTTGTTTTTATTTGGTGTGATGATCACCTAAGTTGAGGTTAAATGGAATAGTGAAGATTTATATCGCCGATCCAACTTGATTGAGATTGAGGCGTAGTTGAAATTTCTGAAGCAATTAAAAGACTCATTTATCGCACTCACAACATAGTTTAATATAAAAGAAAGGAGAATTTTCAGTCCACTAAGTGAAACAAACAGTTAAAATTAGATCTTAGCTTGATCTTGCAAAGAAAGCAACAGGTCATATTTTAGTTTTGGGGGATGAAACTGTCA
>JBDJHY010000001.1:2874186-2893620 GCA_039654485.1 Withania somnifera | reverse complement strand
TAAGCTACAACTTCTTCAAATCCTATAATATCACCTTTCTCCAATATTTTTTCGGTCTACCTCTCCCTCTCTTAAATCCATTCCTTGCCAACCTCTCACACCTCCGTATAGGGGCATTCATATCCCTCCTAAGCACATGTTCGAACCATCTCAATCTCGCTTCACGCATCTTCCGCTACATTCACCCCCTACCCTTCCTCTAATTACCTCATTCCGGATCCTATTACACCTAGTAGATTCACACATTCATCGCAACATCCTCTTCATTTTAATTGGCTAATGCTCTGGCCCATATAATATAGCTGGTCTAACTGATAAAAAACAAATCTTGAACCAAAATCAAGATTCAAGAATCGCAAAATTAAAGTACAAAAAAAAAAAAAAGCAGATAAAACCCAATGTTAATCAAAATCAAGAATCACAAATTTCATGTGTATAAAAATAAACAGATAAAAACCCAAGCTTTAATCAAAATCAAGATTCAAGAATTACAATTTCAAGAGCAAAAAAAGGATCAAATCTTTAAGCCATTTTTGGGGACCTCCTACAAAGTTATTTGTGAGTTGGCACCAGACCTGTTAGGCTTTAATATTTTGATGCAAATAAGAATGTTCTAGAGACTGCCTCAACTCAGAGTTTACTAGAAAGCCATTTTTGGGGACGCATGTTAGTGGAAAAGAATAGTGTTCATAGTGGGTGCATTGCTTTCTGCCTGCTCCATGCGTCCGGACTTCCCCTCCTAAGATAAGGTGACTCAACTAAAGGACAGCATGCGAGTCGCTCTCTATGAGGACTTGTTTCAAAAGAATGGCATATTTTATGCAAATGATGCCAGATATCAAAGCAATAATACACGAAAAGGCAATAAACAAGCACACTTTGACAATTAGCAGCTTAAGGAAGGCAATCAAGCAAAAAGAGATACTGCTTTGTGTTGATCAAAAAGAAAAAAAAAAGAGATACTGCTTTGTATAACCATTCTGTTGTCCTTGATTTAGATTTAATTAAATGCAAACTGCAGACCTATTTGTGTATCTCTGTTCATAGTTATGCACCAAATGCTGGTAATTGAATTAAATGCAAACTGCAGACCTTTTTAGTTTGTAGAACGTTGTTGTTTTCTTCTATTTGCGTATTTCTGTTCATAATTATGTACCAAATGCTGGTAATTGAAACAGCTCTTGCTTTACAGGTTGTTCGGTCTACTCTCATGCCTGGACTATTGAGAACTGTGGGGCATAATAAGGACCATCCAAAGCCTATAAAGGTAAGTGAAGATAGCTAATCTCTGCATGATTTCAAGTGCCATTTACTCTGCCATTGACCTTATTGCTTCAACATGTGAATTAAGCTTAAGATTGCAATTAGTGACAGTTGTAACTTGTAAGTAAATAGCATTTCTCACCAAGTCGTCTAATAGATTATACAAGAAGTTTACTAAAAGTAGAGGACCTTACAGCATAGCATGGTTTTCAACAAAGCCACCCAATCCTCTATATCGGTAGGAACCTCACGGCTGCACCAAAAAGAAATAAGAGCAAAGAAACTATTTCTCAAATAAGCAAAATCTTTCTCAACGATCTCAAAAGCTCTCCTATTCCTCTCTCCATTAGGCCACATGAGTGCCTAGGGAGCAACATCCCATTCTCTGCTTCTTCTCTTCCGTCTTCTACGGGCCCAAGCCCAACTAGCCATTGATCTTTCACCGAGCCCAACATCACCCACTCAACTCCACACACACACAAAGAAGATGCTAACAGAATAAAATGTGGTTTACGTCTTCTCTGGATTCTTTACACATGAAACACCAACTCACACAAGTAATCTTCCTTTTCCTCAAATTCTCCACTGTCAAGATTCCCATCCCCCCTCACAGCTAACCAAGTGAAGAAACAAACTTTTTGGGTACCCTTGGGATCCATACTGAACTGTGGGGAAAAGCCAATTCCTCCTAAATAGGAGTTTCTCATAATAAGGTTCACTAAGAAAACACCACTTCCTCTTGTCTCGCATCTCTACACATCGACAGTATCCTTAATAACTTTTTATTGGTGAAGCAATCCAATCAAATTTTAGAATTCTCCTATAGAATTCTCCTACCTCCCAGCCTTGTAGAGTCCTCCTAAACCTCAAACCCAAAGAACTTCTCCCGCTTGCATACTCCATAACCTTGTTAGCTATTTATATATTTTCGGAAAGAAATGGGCTGTAAAAGCTTAATTCTGGGGGAGATGTTTGTTAACTAAGTTTAATAATGTGGTCATCTTGTTACTATCATGCATATTTCTATTATTGCTACTGTTTTGATGTAGTTACTTCCTTGAACTTCTATCTCCTCTGCCAATCCTTTGTGAGTGACTTGTGCATGTTAAATTTAATGTCTTTATTTCATTTTTTGGTTTCAGATTTTTGAAGTTGGGGATGTAGTCCTCTTGAATGGCACAAATGATGTTGGTGCAGTAAACTGTCGCTACCTTGCTGCTTTGTATTGTGGCGCAAACTCAGGATTTGAGGTACAGATTTGCCACAGTTGTAGCTCGTCGAGTGGGTAGTTTAGTAGTAAATTCTCTTTGGATGTGAACTGTTTGAAATACATATAGACACTTTCTGTAGCATTTACTGCACATTACGAGCTCGGGTTGCAATATGTATTGTATTTTGGACGGATATTTTACTTGTAAGCTCTGTTCTAGGTCTATACTTTATTTCTTCAGGGAGAGTTGATTGCCGGTGAGTTCAAAATGGAACGGCTGTTGAGTATATGAAAATAGTCTATCGCCTCGATTAGGAAAGTTATTTCGTATGAGCGCTGCACCTAATTAATAAGTCACCTCTTCCATCCTGTCCTGGCAGATCCTCTTCTGGTCCTCCTCTGAGTGACCCATTTCCTGTTCTTCCCTCTGTAGCGATAAGGTTGCCCTACTTTCCCTTGTGATCTGCCTAAATAGCTTGACCTCCCTTTAACTGTATTCTTTTGTTCTCCTTCCATGCTATTTTGAATTGGAGCAACATTTTTCTGCTGAGTTATCCACTTGTTCATGTGGTTGTTAAAACACTTATATAACTGATTCAATATAATAATCAATTCAAGCATTTTTGTTCTCAAGTCTTGTGCTAGTTAGAACTTAGAATAGGTTGCTATATTGGGATGAGGGAGTATCTTAAGACGTGGATCATTGCAAGTACCGTGCTTCTTTTGCAAGTACTCTCGTATGCACTCCAAGAGTTCTGGAGACGTCCATCATTAGCTTAGGCGACATAATGGTTTCTTATCCTGCTTGTACATCAGTTAGGCTGTGATAATTTCTGCGAACTCTGAAATTTTGCATCCACAGCTACTAGTAACCTCCAGAAGACAAAACTCGGAAGGTTTTTGAATAAAATTTATTTTTGCGATTTTTCCTTATAGTGTAGTTCTACTATAGGAATATCTGGAGTGGAGCTTAAAAATATATTTTTGCTATTTTGAGGTAAAGTGTGTACAATAGACCCTTGTGGTCGGGCCATTCCCCGGACACTGCGTGTAGTGGGAGCTTTAGTGCACCAAAAGCGCTCTCTCTCTCTCTTTGCATATATTGAAGTTATACTATAGGAATATCTGGAGTGTAACTTCATTTCTTAAATATAAATATTTTGGACTTCCAAGCAATGATTTGACTACTTGATTCTGTTATCAGGGTCATATGTATAATTATAATAGTCCTGTAGGTTGTGCACTAGCTTCTAGGCACTCAAATGTTTGACAGTCTTCGCATTTTTTCCCAGCTAATACATGGTCTACTCGACAAAATCATGGAAGCAACTGGTACTAATTTTGTATCAGCTGGAAACAGTACAGGCTACTATATAGAAAAATCAGAGGTAACTGGTTGCGTTTGTCCAATTTGCTTCCTTTCATTTCATTACGAGTATTGTGTTGTGTGCTCATTTCTGTCTTATTGTGTCATAGGAGTCTGCATTTCTTCAGGGAAGACAAGCTAGCGTTATTTATGGAGGAAAGCGAATTGGAACATTCGGCATTGTGCACCCTAAGGTATTCACTTAATATGCTTTGATTTTGTATATAGAACTTGTTGATTAAATAGGAACACATCCTAATGATTTCCATTAGCATTTTAAAGCATCTTGAGTTTGGTGAAGTCCTATATATATCTTTTTACCCTTCTTGTTGGGCTATAGGCAATTCATGTCTGCATATTTTCATTTGGATGCATGGTCAGTCATGTTGCAGCTCATCAATCAACAATATGTCATCTGTAAAGAGCATATATTATGACAACTCTCCTTGGATATGCGCAGTACATCCATCACCATGACAATAAAAAGGGGCTAAGAGCCGATCCCTAGTGCAACCCCATATTATACTACTCTATTGAAAAAAATACCACTCCCTTTTTCTCAATTTTTGTGACTCTCTTTCCTTTTTAGTCCGTCCGATGAGAATAACACTTTTTATATTTAAACAAAATTTAACTTTAAAGTTTCCTCCTTACCCTAATAAAATGAATTGTAGCAACAGAAATGTATAATACATGTGTTAGACCACAAGTTTCAAAAGTCTCGTTCTTAAACTCTATGCCCAATTAACACCCTCACAAAATTAGGCTACAGGGAGTATATTTAGAGCAATTTATATCATGCAGTAGACATTTTTCTTTGAAGTAATGGATTTAAATCACCTTGTTAATGGAAAAAAAGTAATTTCTCAACTATCTTAAAAAGTAACTGATTATCATATATATCTATTTGTCATATCGTAGCACCGTACCACCCTCGGATCCATATTCCCAAATTCCAGAATTAATGTGATGACAAATCGGACAACCCCCATGGGAAGCCCGCACCTGTTTCCAAGTATCATAGCTTATAGTTGATCCGATGTAATTGTGGTACATTGATTTATACTAGATCATCCCTTTGGAACAATTGTAATTAATTGTTCTCAAGCAAAGACCAACAGGCAATAGTTCCTGATTATGCATTGAATTAGATACTGTGGGTTGTTGGCAACTGCGAATTATCGCTCCAATCCAGGAGTTATATATTTTGCCTTTTGGTTTCAGGTCCTCAAGGAGTTTGATATTCCAGATCCCTGCTCTTTCCTGGAGCTTGACATGCAGACTTTTCTATAGTCAGGTTTCATGATACAGTATGTTACACACTCATTTCTCATTTTTTTCCTCCCTTTTTACCTGGAATAAACACACCTCTCATTTATGTTTGCCAGAGCGCATCAGTTACCATGCCCTTTTCTTTCTGGGAAGGCTTTGTCACGTTGGTTCCTTTAAGTACTTGTAAATTCATTTATCAAACTGTGCTGCTTTTGACGTTGTCATCCTGAGCTGTTCGAATGAGGTGACAAGTTTGACAGATGTCTCTTTGTATTGATAGATACTTGGTAATTGAGAAAGAAAGGTGATCCACATTCATTTGGTTCACTTTTTGACAGGAAACCCCCTTCTCTCAGGCAATGTGTTTGATATTAACATTTAAACTATCATTTTTTGTTAGCTTAGTTTATTCTCTTCTTTTGAGCAACATAAGATGTTTTTTTTTTTCCAATGGAGCTGTTCACTTGTTTATTACCCTCTCTTATTTCTGGAATGAATTATTCGGTTTGGCTTGAAAGTAGCCTAACCACCCTGCTATTGTCCTATGTTGTACGTTTGGAAGCTAAACCCAAACTCCAAACTTAATGTTGATTAAATGTAAGAAAGCTAGAGAGTTATTAGAGGTTGTTTGATTCATCATCATCAGTGTTAATAATTTGCTACCAAAGTAGGATGCTTATAGATTTTTCTTAAGGATTTAACTTAAGTATAAGCTATTTAGATGTGATAAACTGTAGGATTATATTATAACTGTAGTATTTAGAAAGTTCCATAATTGAGTTGTTGAATTATTAGAGACAACTAATATCATGAAGGAAATATACATACATTTCATCAATTTAGAATAAAAAAACTAGCGTACATATGTTTCATCAATCTTCATATTTTTGGCAAGTAATTTCTATTTGCTTAGCTAATATGATGTCTTCTAGGATCCAGTTCCAAACCTTTTAGTCCTTGGTGAGATATTTTATTAGTTTATAAAATATATACAAGTTGAAGAGGATATTCATACCTCCAATGATTGAATAAGAAAGGGACATTGCCCTTTTCTATACAATTTTGGAAGAATCAAATGAATGAGATTCTCCTTCATATATCACATAAAACAACAACGGAATGCATTCTAAGCCTAACATCAACTTCTGAAGCATCTCATTTATGTACTTACTTCATTTTGCTGATTTCACAAGTCTTTTTTGGACATTTTGATGAATAAAGTAGGATTTTTAAGTTGGCCATATCTCTCGAAAACAAATAGCATACCTAGTGTATCACACAATTGGTGTCCTAGGAGGGTGGTGTATCCGCATCTTACCGTTTCAGCTGTGAGTGAATAAATTTTTTTCAAGGACTTTGCTTAATAATCTTACCATTTCACAGATTTCATGTATTTCGTTCTAGTCAAGTGGGAAATTGTTCATCCCAAAGACCTTAATGTGCTAAAGTCTTTGAAAACTAGCTAGAAGGTGACTACACCTGTTATTATTCCTTCAAATAAAGAGAAAACTACATTTAGGTTATCGGAAGTTTTGCATAGTCCAAGGTGATGGTACACGATAATATCACATTGTCAATTCCTTTGCATCTGATAGAATATGAATTTTCCTCTAGTCTTTATGAACAACAATTTGCACTGCCTCCCTAACCGGCAAAACTTCAACAATGATTGGCTTCCTGACCCACTGGGTCGGAGAGCCAAAAGCATGAAGCAATGTACACAAATGGCCATCACACGATAATTGCCTTAGACATCACTTACACATGAAATTGTAAGTAAGATTTGAAGCTGTGAGCAAGATCCAAATTCTGTATTTTTATTGAAAGAAAAAGTGCCTCCTATGTTTGGTAATATGGATTTTATTTTATATGTTCTTAGAGTTTGTCCCTTTTGTCCTTTTAGACTGGCTTATTTATAAATACTGGCATCACATTTCTGTTGGAACTTAGCAATTTTGATTAAGATGCTGTCCTACCTAATTTTGTCCATTTTGACACTATAGGCATCTACAATTTAATTATATTAATCTAAATTATGTACACTGATGGGTAGTTTAATAAATTCTTACATCATAAGTGTAGTTTTAACCTATTATAAAAGGTTAATTATCGTTTATTTTAGGATATCAATGCTATTAAAATAGGATTACCCACAATTTTAGGAGACTTTCTATTAGCTATAGATCTGTCTTGTTTTTCAAGATTACAAGTCTCACTTCCCAACAGTTACCTGAGTATATACATCTTTTGGATATCTGATTGTGTAAAATTTTTCTTTCATACTAACCATATATCGAAGTTGAGAACGCAAACTCAACTATTCATTCAGGCATTTCCTGTAATTATCTCCCTTCAATCTTGCTTTGATTACTTCCTTCGAGCTAAGGTCCTTCGAAAATAGTCTCTCTAGCCAAAAAGTACGGATAAGGTCTGCGCAGATCTTGCCTTTCCGGATCCAAATCATTGCCAAAGTTTTAAGACAGATATCTAGCGATGGAGAAAAAGGTAGAGATAATATCAGAAAAGCTGATTAAACCAGAAGTTTGTCATGTTGAATCCTTCCATTTTTCCGCTCTCGATCAACTTGCCCCTCCAGCTCACTATCCAATTTTTCTATACTATACTCATGATCAAGAATCAACCAATTTATCAACTAGATCCATACAACTAACAAGTTCCTTGTCCAAAATTCTTGCTGATTTTTATCCTTATGCTGGAAGATTAGTCAATGACTACACTTCAATCAGTTTAAATAACTCTAAAGATGAGGATTTTGGGGTATTGTTTGTTGAAGCTTTTGCACATAACTACGACCTCCAAGAAGACATTCTGCTCTCAGGCCTTAAAACCAATCAATGGGGACAATTTGTCCCAACACTGGATTCACTATTGAAAACTCATTTGTTGATTGTTCAAGTCACATTCTTTGAGTGTGGAGGTATGATCATAGGTTGTTGGGTTTCTCACAAGTTGTCTGATGCTACCTCTGTTTGTACTTTCATCAATACTTGGGCATCGATGGCTCGAGGTGCCATGGATACCCAATTACTACTGACCCCTGATTTTAAAACAGGGGTCAACGTCTTCCCACCAACCAAACAACCGACTCCGTTGCCATTTTCAAATCTTGTTGATCAAAATCAACAAAGCGTTTCGAAGATTTTCTTGTTTGATGGACCAAGCATTGTGAATCTCAAGTCTAAAGCTCTAAGTAAAGATGTACCTAGCCCCACGCTTGTTGAAGCAGTGTCAGCTTTGATATGGAAATGTGTGTCTGTCTCATCTAAAAGTTCTGGTACCTCTAACTTATCACATGTAGTGAATGTTAGGAAAAGACTTGTACCTTCCTTGCCTAGTGGGACCATTGGAAATTTTCTTGCCTTTTTGATGGCTACTAAAAGTGAGAAAGACAATAATGACTTACCAAATCTTGTGACCATATTGAGAAAAGGTTTATTAGAGTTCCCTTATAGTAAAAATGGCACCAAAAGTTTAATTTGGGATGTGGCTTTAGACCCTATACTTGAGAATTGGAACATGTTTGGAGATACTCTATCCAGAAGTAGTGACATAGAGTTGTATCATTTCACTAGTTGGTGTGGTGTACCATTTTACGAAGCAGATTTTGGATGGGGGAAGCCAAAGTGGATGAGCATTATGGAACTTTACTACAAGAATACAATTGTGCTCATGGATTCCAAAGATGGTGGGATTGAAGCCTGGATTTGTTTGGAGGTAAAACATATGTCAGAATTTGAACAAAACCAAGATTTACTAACTTTTGCCACCATTAAATAAACAATTATGTGCTGGGAGGGAGCGATTCCCGCATTATGGAAAAACCCTTTCAGAATTGGTTAAGAATGGACTACTATCCCAACTTGGACCCAGTTCTATTGATCATGCCCCCCTTTTAGATGCACACGACGCGAGAATTAACTTGTTTGGATGATGGTTGTTATCTATTGTATTATGCTATGTTGTTAGTTTAAATGTCTGCTTAGATTGGTAATCTTTTATCGTATCTTATTGTTGAATCCATCATTATATTACGGTGGAATGTTTGATTTAATGTAAACATCAAACACCCCCCCCCCCTCCCGCCCTCTCATTTTATCTTTGTTTATTATATGTTGTCATGTGACCAGAAGGTCATGCATTCTAAGGTTGTGGAGTAGATTCCCCGGATCTATGTCCGTTAGCTTGATCTTTCTTGGTTTGGAGTGGATCACCTAACTCAGCATGTATAAATCTATACACTGGAAATGATCAAATTCATGAAATCAAGTTTCTTGATCTTGAAATGTCAAAATATACTATGCTGTTCAAGGCGAATATGATGAGTAAATTGTCACTTGGACCTTTTTGACGGATCCATCAAATTTTAGGTCAAACGGACTGCATCAACTATATTCATGAAAATCAGTGACACGAAAAATGACCAAATTCATGAATTTGAGTTTCATAATCCTGAAATGTCAAATTATACTATGCTAGTAATGGCAAATACAGTGAGTATTAGCATCTCCAAAACGACATGAAATCCATCAATTAAAGGTTCATGATCTTGAAATATCAAAATATACTACGTTAGTCAAGACAAATAGGGTGAATATTGATATTGATAACTAGGACGCTTTGGATGGATCTATCAATTTCAGGTCCAACGGTTCATCAACAAATATTAACACCCAAAAAATGACTCTCAATTCATGAATTTCAGTTTCATGGTCCTGAAATGTAAAAATACAAATACGTTAGTAGTGACAAACACAGACGTATCGAATGACTCCATCAAAGCCATTTTAAGCTTAATCTCACCAAGCCACACTAAGCCCCATATCGAAGCATTTTAAGCCATGAAATTCTAGTTTCATGATCTTGAAACGCCAAAATATACTACGTTAACTTGGTGGCTATTTGTCACTAAGACACCTTCGAAACATCAGGCCAGACAAAACCCATCAATAAAACAAATGAAAATTTGTGGGTACCAACACACGAAAATGACCAAAATCATGAATTCACTCTTACGACCTTGGAGTATCAAAATATACTACTGATCAATAGGACCTTTTCGAGGGATATATCAAAAACCAAATTCATGAAAATAATGCATGCTAACACACTTAAAGTGACCAAATTCATGAATCTGGATTTCATAACCTCGAAAGGTCAAAATAAATTACATTAGTAATGTGTAACACCTTGTTTTCAGCTTGCACACCAGATGAAGTATATCAACCAAATTCATGAAATGCAACATGCATGTATGCAAGGTAGACAGGCTGTTTCAATATATTAGAGGAAAGAAAATCAAAGAAAGAAGTATGAGGAAGAATTCACAATTACCTTTCACTTCCTATTTTGAGGATTTAACTTCATATCAAAGACAAATCTCAACCAAAGATACACAATTTTGTTCCTATGGTACATTTAGAAAAAGGATGAGTCTCACCAGCCACAAGTAATCGATAAACATCTAAATTTTTTGTAAGGTATCACAAATTATTTAAGAGGCAAAACTGGAAGGGACCAAAATTTTCATTTTATTAAACTGCAGAAAAAACGTTAGTCAGCCCCTCAAAGCTCAAATGGTTGATTGATTACATCGAAAACTATCTGCAGTCTGCCCCAACAGCCTCGTGGATCGACTTATAACCATCCTTTTCTAAGCAATGTGCAAGTTCAGCCTATACAAAAAGATAGCGTAGCAATGCATGAGCACAGTGTTCATTAATATACAAGTCAGTAGAAATAAAGAAGCGATATCACTGCAAGATGAGAGTAGAATATGTTTTCATTTACGGATGAGAGAAGAATAGGTTTTCATTGCAAGTCTGTTGCACTTAGCTTTCACTAAACGTCATGAAGTAAAATCAAAGACATTGCACATTCGGTGAATCCATGAGGGTAAGTCTCTATGGGGATAAAGAGAATATGTATTCTGTCAATTTCCAGGTTAAAAGACAAACATTATGCAATGTAATGTGGTTGAAGTGTCCGTCGGTGATACTCCGATACTCTAGTACATGTACACCCACATACCTGAAAAGAAGGGGACTAGGGATGCAAAACCACTATACACCCCAATTTTCTCAAGCTAATGAGACCTCAGTGAGGGAGTTGAGAG
This sequence comes from Withania somnifera, assembly GCA_039654485.1. Classification (NCBI taxonomy): domain Eukaryota; kingdom Viridiplantae; phylum Streptophyta; class Magnoliopsida; order Solanales; family Solanaceae; genus Withania; species Withania somnifera. The sequence goes on along the minus strand of JBDJHY010000001.1, from coordinate 2,882,376 downwards.
TTTGGCTTGATTGATCTAATGCTTGATGCCATTCTAGTCTAAATAGGGTTCGGATTATTGCACACCCATGGATACCTAAAATCGCGTGCATGGTATAAAGTATAACAGACACTCAAAAAAAAAAAAATTCTAATCCATAGATAGAGACTAATATTATTACCCTATCTACACTCACAAAAATTCTTATCAGAGTTAAGAGACTTTATACTATTACCAATCCCAAGGGTATACCATTACCCGTTCTTCCCTTCTATGTTTCGTGGAGTCTTCACTTTCAAGGCCACACTCATATCGGATTCTCCAAAAATGCACTATCTTTGGAATTCAATACACACCTGTTGACATTTTTTAAGAGCCCGAGCAACATAGCTTCCCCTATCCCTCTTCTTCCGCAGACAACCCCTCACAACTTTGCACACCCGAAAGAACAATAGAAAGGATCACCCCTATTTTACACCCCGTACCTAATCATTATTCTTTGAATAAACTTTTAAATTGATACTATCCAAAAGAAAATAGCACCCAAAAAGAAAAAAAAAACTCCCAACTAGAAAATCAGCCTTAATCCCATGAACAAGATGCAAGCGAACTTTTGAAATGCATGTTTGAATACCTTTATGTCGGGGATAAGTGCAGGTCCTCCGTATCCAAATGCTGTATAAAGCTGAACAAGAGTAGCACCAGCTCGAATTTTCTTGTAAGCATCTTCGCCACTGCAAGAAATCCATATTTAAAATATTTAAGTATTTCCGAGAGTATATAATCAAAGATGCTATTACTAGTCAAAATCATAGACGAGGGAGTGGAGTACCTGCTAATACCTCCACAGCCAATCAAAGGTATCCTTCCCTGTTAGAACAAACATATTGAGCTTGTAAAGAACAAGAAAAGATATCCTTTTTGTCCTTACAAATGAAAATGTTAGGCAGCGATGAGTCACCATCACGCTGAGGATACAAGTATAGCGAGAGACAGAAGTGAACAGAACTATATGCAGAAAGTTTCACCTCAAGTTATCAGCAAAAACATTATTTGAGGTTAAATTTTGAGCAGTGAAAAAATTGACAAAAAATATAAGAAAACAATACATCATACTCAATAGGACAATAAATACTTGAAGCTGTACTCCATAGATAACAGCTTTGTGTCGTCAAAGTTAAAAGGTATCCGTGATAACAAATAACATTACAAGAGGAAATTGAAAGCTTAATTTTTCAGAGTAGAACATTGACATGGATATAATGAGATACAGAAACAAGATACAGGAAGGACCAAAAGAAGCCAACCCAAATGTTCCTGTCCAATTCAATAACTAGCAGAGTGCACATATCGATACAATGGGATAACGTACATACCTTGGTCAGCATGTACATCTCCTTCAGTATATTTGTTGACATATCAAAGAGTGGCTTTCCACTCAAGCCACCTTTCTCTTGAGCCACAGGGTTTTGATTTACGGAATCTGGTCTTTGGATTGTAGTATTTGATATAATCTGCAAGCATATGATGATGGCATTTTTCGTCAAGACAAAACATTTTTGCAAAACATGGTGGTAAAACATGAAACAAGGAAGCATAAACCTCGCCGCCCATATCTCTCTGCATTTCATTTGTGTTCCTAACAGAAGTTAAGTCTTCATGGTTACACACTTAGCATTAGAAACAATGTGAATATCCCAATATTTATTACAAGAATTGGTTCACAAAAACTTTACTTCACTAATGCTTAGCTTGATGGCATATGTAATTCAATGGATGAAGTTACAATATCCAGATAAAAGAGCTTTGTCCCCCACCCCACGGCCTTTCTTTGGGGCGGCTAATACATCACTGTTTCTTATTATTGGGGATTGGTACCACCTTGGTGTAAAATTCATGAAAATCCTAATATATATCTGTAGAGAAGCCAGGATCTTAAAAGTGTAAAAATGTAATAAATAATTTTGCTCCTTTACCTATAAAAAGCCAAAAAAAATGTATCTCCCATTATCTGCCATATTTCCTCAGCAATCTAGTTATAAGGAAAAATCCTTTTTTTTTTTAACTTACGTATAGTTTTTGCACACAAAGAAGTCATACTTGTGTAATTAAGATATTAAAGATGTGCAATCTGCCAGACCCAGACATTACACAAAATGAAAGGTGCTTGCACCAGCCAAGTTAGCAACAGTAAAGAAAGAGGAACGGAGTTGAGATATGTCTTTCACAATATATAATATCTACATATCTTTTTAACTTTTTATAAGTTACGTATTTAGTGAGTGGGAATAGGAATAGTTGTAGATGAGGCAGCAGATCTGAACTATAAGCTATTCTTTGGATCAATCCAATATCTTAACCTCACATTGAAGTAAACTAGCATTATATCTAACCTTCCCTTGCTCTTAACAACAGTACAGCACCCTTCATGATAGCCATGGTAGTAGCCGCTAAACTATTAGACCAGGAGAGGCAACTTTCCCTAGTTTTTGGGCAGTTTCTTTAAGTTATTCAAATATTATTCTGCTATTCTAGTTGTTACTGAAGTGACCAAGAAGGAGAACAAGAAAAGGAGAGAACATAAGATTCCTTTCATGAAATACTATGGGTACAATTTGAAGCTTCAGATAGTGGGAACAATTTGACCAACAGGATACAATTTGGAGCTTTAGTTTTTAGATACAGAGAATAAATCCTATGTTGCTCGGACTCTTCAAAAGTATCAATGAACGAGTGTCGGATTCTCCTAAAATAGTATAATTTTTAAAGAATCCAACACGGGTGCAGCATCAAAAGTGAAGAGACCACACAACTTACAATAACGCAACCAATCCTGAAAGCTTGGAATTTTGATTGGATAAAGAAGATACCCTTAAAAACTTGACTACATTTCAAATATAAGAGAGATTAAGAGAGGCATTAGCACAGTAATCATAATACAGAAAGCTGAACTAAAGCAGCCCATCCATGAGATAACCAATTTTCTCATACAATGAAAAGTGAAAACCCAAAGTTAATTTAGACATACCAAATTCCTAAAATATAACAGAGCAATCTACTAGAAAGTAACCCATAAAGGCACAACACAGGAAAATCGTGTATTTCTTTTAAAGCCACAAAAGTAGGGTGCGACCAATTTGGCAGATGTGATACACTCGTCCATCTAACAAGCAGGTCCTTGATTTTCAAATTTGAGCTGCTCAGCTTTTGATAATTATTTTGAGGATAAGTTAAACAGTTAACCACTGAATCCCCAATATGGAATAAACTGTTGGTCAATATAGGCTCAATATCACAAACCAAATTATTTTCCTTTCTGGATATGAATAGTTCAGAAACCAATTAGATATTTGTCATCAAGAATCTCCCAACACCAAAGTGCTGCTCGAAATCCAACACTAATGGGGCTTATTAACTTGTTTAAAAAAACAGTAAAAGGAATACTAAAAAGTTTTTTTTCAAACTGTACCAGTCCGTCCACACGAAGAGCAAGAGCCACCTACAATAGAACAAAGAGAACAAGCCATAAGAACAAATCATTAACTACTACACCTCAATCCCAAGATAGTTTACACATGAGTAGAAATGCTTCCATACCGCTGCAATATCTTCAAGATCTTGTTTGGACAAATCTGGAGCAATTTTCACGAGTAAAGGCGGAGGTCCTTCCTCACCCCACTGCATTTCATCACGAGCTGCCTGAACCTAAATAAAGGTACTGAAAGGACTTAATCTAGTGCTTGGTGATATGCTCTCAAATATTACCAGCGGTGAATTAGAACAATGAAATAGAAAGGCATCAGGAAAAAACCTTCTTCACAAGATCCTTCAGCTCCTTTCTTTTCTGAAGATGACGTAGTCCTGGAGTATTTGGGGACGAGATATTAATTACCTAAAGCAGTACAGGAGACTATGAATCAGTCTTGCAAGCTAAAAAACTAGGGAGGCGTCTCCGAAAGGTTGTAGAGAATGTCTCCTTTTACAACCTTCACAATTCAAGCATAAAACAAAATTAACCCAATTGTTCTCAGACATAACAAACAATTACAATATTTTGTTTCCTCTTTATCAAATGATGAAATGGAATGTGACCTAGAAACACCACATGTAAACTATCAGCAAATAAAATAAACGCATCCATAACTCTTTCTTTGGGTGTGTGTGTGAGACCGGGGTTAGGGGTGCACTTGTTCTTTTTACACCTTCCTAAATTTTGCTGAGTTAGTCTAAAGGGTGTTGACCACAAGAACAAGTGCCCTTTCTCCTTCAGGCTGAGAAATGGCAGTCTAAAACATATTATTCTTCATTCTAGAAAATAATTAAATTAAAACATATTTATACTCATTTATAGAAACTAGATCACAAAAGCAAACAAGTCTACAGACACACATACATGAAACAACAAGGAATACCAAACAGGTTAGACCCAAGAGCATGCAAATATCCAAGCAAAAGAAATAGACATCTACCAAGTAGTCAGCATACTGAGATAATGTATGAACTCCTTGCACGTAATCTGCTGTGGCATCTTCACTTGTCTTGTTCTTTCCAAGGTTAACACCAAGAATACCAGGACCAGCTTTCCCTCCATGCTTGACTTCATCTCCTGCTGGAGATGAAGTATTAGATGTTTCCAACTTTCTCTTACCATGCTGAGCACCCAACCGTTTGGCAACTGCAACGATTCCTTCACTATTGAAGCCACACCTATTGATTATAGCACTGCCACCAATAAAAGGATTCTCACTTTTTCAACTTTCACAAATAAGCAATCTGATCCTCTTTTCTTAATTTTTGATAAGCATCAAGCTTTTTTATTATTAAGGATATAGAAATTAGGAAAACCAAAAGAAAAAAAAAATTAGAACAGTTCAAGATCAAAAACATAATAGATGTTTATGCTTGAAGGTAACATAATCGGATTAGACATAAATTCTTACCCTTCATTCGGTAACCTAAATATACGTGGCTTTGCATTGCCTTCCTGTGGAATGGGAGTTACTGAGCCAACCTCAACAAAACCAAAACCTAATCCAAGCAAGCCTTCAACGGCCTCGGCATTCTTGTCAAAACCAGCAGCAAGACCAACGGGATTTGAGAACCTTCTTCCCCATACATCAAGGCCCAATATAGGAAGATCAGGCCTCTTCTCCCTTGGAACCCATCCTCGGGCTGCAGCAGAGACTGCCAGTCTGTGAGCAACCTCGGGATCCAGATATGCAAAGAATGGATTTACAAGCTTTGTTGCTGAGAATAGCCAGCCACTGCACGTTTTTTTGGAACACAAATGTTATTTTTACCCAAACCTTGTAATAAACAGATACAGTTCAGCCAAGGGAAAGAGGGAGAACAGGAATTAATTCGATATACTTAAATAAGCCAACAAGATGAAGAAGATCGTCAACACACTCTCCCAAATCAAACTGCAAATACAAATATGCCTATATTTGTATGATGATCATAAATCTTTTATATCTATAACATCCAAGTAACTCAAACCAACAAACTCATAGAAGCACACCAATATCCTTGTACTGTTCTGCCATTGGCAAGAAAATCGAACTAATTGAAGAAGCCGTCAGAAAGCATGGGCAACCAATTCCTTCTAATTTTTTTTTTTTTTAAAACAGCATTTTCAAACCCCAAGGAAATAAATATTCACTGTTGATACTTGGAAAACTGATGCATCCTTGAGCCTTCAAAAGGAGAACAAAGAGCAGAGCATGAAACACAACTCCTTTGGTCTTCACCCACATCAATTAATTCATTGCTTGTCTAGTAAACCAATAAATACTCACAACTGAGAAACTTTATCACAGTGGAACCACTTCTAAGGTACCCCATGAAACAACAACCATATATATAGTCTCATAAATTCAGTTTCAAGCCAACACCTGTTTGAAGCACCAACTGGCATCATCTTTCCATCTCACAAGCAACTAGCGGAAGCATTTTTTTTTAAAATGTATTTTATAGGTCGTTCCAACTTGCTTGGGAGTTGGAAGTTAGGTGTCGTTGTCGTTTTGTTTATAGGTTGCTCCAACTCTTAGAATGGATAGACTGGACGATGGCTTCTCTGCATGGGGATTGGAGAACAAGATATAGACCTGATTTCTCAACGTTTGCTGAACCATCGACATCTAAAGTCTACTATGAGTGTTACTTCCAGTGAAACAACGTAAACTCCCGTCCAACCCCAGCCACACTCCTCTAGAAAAGCAAAGAGTTTTAACCCCTCTCCCCCCGAAAAAAAATATCTGGAAGCTTTTCTCTCTTCTCCTTGCCTGAGGACACATTATTGAGTTGATAAGCCAAAAATTATCTGTGAACTGGAATACTACTACTCTTGGTCTTGGTTGAGTCTCATATTTTAATATGCTGAAGTCCACAGTACAACAGCGAGCTTCGTGCATCCCCCGAATATCATAATCCATATTGGAAGAAAGTCTTTGGATTAGAAGCTACAGGTACAATAAGAGGTAAGTGTACCATTTTCTTTCTCTTTTTGTGTTGTGCGTGACTCTGTGTGTGTATTCAACCAATGTGCCCCAAAAAATTATGCTGCACTACCATTTAATTTTCCTTATTTGGTTCACTACAGGATTCTTGAAAAGAAATAGATACAGAACACATGCATTTATTTGTCTCTCAACTATTCTACAGCCAACGCTGTAAAAGTAAATATCTCAAAAGATTCAATTTCAATAAATATCTCAAAAAGATTTAAATTCAGTACCAGAAGGTGGCCTCATCAACTGTACTTGCATAAGCTCCTCCAGCTATTAGTAGACCAATAGTAGCTCCTGTAAGCAACCGTCCCTACAATTTTAACAAGGATCCTGAATTGAGATACAAGAAGTATGCATATGAAAATAATAACCCTTGCAAAAGCATAATAAATTAGAATACAGCTCCTAACGACCTGACCTCATAGGCAATTATCATATGCCACCTAAAACTCAGACCATCAAAATTTATTTAAATTGGGAAATTTCCAGATGGAACTTCTCGAGAAAGGTAAAAGCTTGTTAATTAAATGAGTTACTTCATTTACTTGACATGATAAAGCTAATCAAATCCATTGATAAATTCATGAGAATGTTTCAAGGTACAAAAAAAAAAAGAGACACGCTCAACATGTTCAATATCTCCCAACTTGGATTGATAAAAATAGAGAAATTAAATGCTTCTTCATGTCCCATTTCTAAGTCATGTAAAAGTTACCTCCTTTTCTTAACTGCACAGATTATCCTAGAGAGTCCAAAATCTTACGTCAAAATCCAACCTTTTTTATGATAAGTTACACCAAAATCCAACCATATTCCAATTAAATACACACTTTACCCATTTGTATCACTCTGTTTCAACCATAAGGATTATCTATAGAACTTTTTCTACTAACTATAGCATCCGGGATAGTTTGCACACACCTCGACTATTCCACTGATTACCTCCCACCAATACAAGTACCCTATAACTGTTATATTTCTCAGCAAGAAAAATTCTTCCATTATTAAATTAGTACTCTATTTCAACCATAAATATTCTCTATTGAACTTTATCTTATAACTATAGTATCCAAAACAACTTGCACACACCTCGACTACTCCACTGGTTACCTCCTATCAATATGGATACCCAATAACTCTATACTACACTTTCTTAGCAAGAAAAATCCTTTAATATTAAATCAACACTTTAAAAAGACAATCCAATGAACTAAAGCTCCCACTATGCACGGGGTCTGATGAAGGGCCCAACTACAAGTGTCTATTGTATACAACCTTACCATACATTTTCAAAAGAGGTTGTTTTCACGGCTTAAACTTGTGACCTCCTGATCCCACAGAGGCAACTTGACTAATACTCTAAGTTGACAAAATTACACATTAACAATAAAAAAAATACCTTTTTTGAAGAATGAGGAACCTTAGGCGGTGGAGGAACATTAGCTGAAGAAAACCAATAATGTCAAGGAGGAGCAAAGCTTGATTTAATTAGCTTATTATACAAGCTTTCTTTAATCAATGCAAATACTACCTTTGTTTCATTTTTTCTTCAAAATACAAACAATAAAACTAAATCTTGGAGCAACCATACAAGGCAGTCCAATGCGCTAAAGCTCCCAATATGCGCGTGGTCCTGGAAATTTCAAACCACAAGGATCTATTGTACACATCCTTATCAGTTATCATACATTTCTCCAAGAGA
>JBDJHY010000001.1:2833878-2845509 GCA_039654485.1 Withania somnifera | reverse complement strand
TAAATTATTTACATAATACATCACTAGTTTTACGCAATGTATGTTGTGAAGATGCCCAAATACGTGTGATACATGTTATAACCATTCGATATATCTAAGACTGAACTATGTATCAGACAATTTAATTATGCATCTGAAGGACTTAGTATGTATCCGTACGTGCCTGGATGGTTGTTTGAGTGCATGTATTGCGACTACACAATGTATCGCTTGTTTAATCATGTATCTGAACGGTTGGTCATGTATCAGTATTCGAAGGGTTACTTGCTTACAGTATATCGCGACTACATAATGTATTGTATGTCAAATTTAAATGGTATATTATGTAACACTAAAAACTAGTGATAGAAGAAATAACTAACTCCTAAGCTAATGGATTTTCTGTAAGTTACTACAGATTTATCCTTTTTTTTCATTTACATATCATAATCCAATTGAATCAGATTCCATTAGAACTTCTGAGTTTGAGCGTATTTTAAAGAAAATAGTACTAGGATGGATGATCTCTTAGAAGGTCCTCGTCCGCATCACTCTTTTACATCATTTATGAGATCATGCTGATATGTTATTGCTATTGTACTAGTATTGTGTAAGTCATTTTTTTTAAATTAACTGTTTAACTTACGCAACAAGCATTTAACTAATGAAATTAACATTATAATTTGTATAGTAATATTTTACAATTAAAAAGAATTAATTAAAATTATAAAAAAATATAGTGGAGTGGTAAGCACTTATTCGTTTTAATCATATGTCGTATTTGAGTTATGGGTATAGACTCACCATTGATGAGAGCACGTTACCCTTCAAAAGTGAAATTTTCAATTTGAATCTAAATCATTGGAATCCTAATATAAATGCTAAATGCTAGACGAGAAATTAAAAAAAATATTACAAAAATAAATTAGTTAATTTCTCGAGAAGTAATATTCACTTAAAAATGGTACATAAGAACCACTAAAGAGTGTAATGCAGTGAAGAGGGTTGCTATTCTCTTAACCAAAAGTCTCGATTTCAAGCTCCCGTTATTAAAAGATTTTTAATACGGAATGCTACCCATAAATGAACCTGATCCAACATAAACTCAAATTAGTTTGACTCTAATACTTATGCCTGAGAAATCAATAACAATAACATAATTAGTATAATCCCACATAATGGGAGTTTGAGGAAGACAAAGTGTACGTAGTACGTAGTCCATACCACTACTTAAGTATCAGGTTGAGACACTGTTTCCCCGTTGAGAAATAAAAAAAGTAAAAAAAATGTTACATTGGAGATCTTGAGGTGAGGAGCCACGTTTGCACATTTTCCGGCCATTTCGTTTGAAGTTACATACTTTAAAGTTTCGACCGAAAATTAAATTATCTTGTGTCTTATTGGTTTACATGGTATTTTTTAAAATTTTATACTAAAATTTATATATTTTTTATATAATTATATATAATTTAATCCAAATCGAAACACTACAAAATAATACATGTTAGTGCTTACCACAGGGTATACATTAAGGTGGTCTTATTATTTATTATTATTACTTTTGGGGTATATTAAAAAAAAAGAAAATATTTATTATTTATTATTATTATTAAAAATATAAGGTAGAGCTGAGATTTAGCGTACATATCATAATTTTAAACTATACTTAATTATATTATACCAAATATATTATAATTGTGATATTACAGGGAGTATATATTGGAGATATCCCATTGTGGGTCCGGCACGGCAAAAATCTATGGACCAAACACCTTCTTCTTTAGTGATAACTGAAGAAAGTTTTCTCAAAACATTCCACAATGGTGACAATGGCTTCCACAGCCACCACTTCAACTTCGAGAATTCCTTGTCCCTTACCATTATCTATGACACAATCTTTCAGTACAACTTGTTCATTTACTGCTCCTATGACACGATCTTTCAATACTTCTTTTTCATTTGCTGCTCCTTTTCGTTCATATATTTCGTCTTCTTCTTCTTCGTTGACCTGGAAGAAGGTTACGTTTAATGGAAGGAGAAATTGTTCAAGATTGAGGATAAGGTGTGGTGGTGGTGCATTAATGGAGATTAAGGAGGATGAGTTTTCTGAAGTAGTTTTGAAGTCAGATCGTCCTGTACTTGTGGAGTTTGTGGCTACTTGGTGTGGACCTTGTCGTTTGATTGCTCCTGCTATGGAATCCCTTGCTGAGGTTCTGTTTTTTCACACTCATTATGTTGTGCTAAGTTTGTGCGGATTCTTCGCTTTTCAATGCTGCACCGGTGTCTTTTCTGAAAATACACTATTACTGAAGAATCGGCACGCACCCACTAATATTTTTGAAGAATCCGAGCAACATAGATGTTGTATTACTGGAATTCTGTTCAGTTAAATGTTAGATATGAGATTGTGGAGGACACAAATTAGGATGAAAGTTAAGTAGATAGCACTGGTGTATTGTCTTGTGAGGCTTTGGAATACATGGATTAAGAGAAGTTTAGTAGATAGTTGTAAGTTGTCCTGTGAGGGTGTGAAGGACATGGATTAAGAGAGAAGTTTAGTAGATTCCATAGTATTGTCTAGTGAGACTTTGGAGTACATGGATTGGGAGAGAAGTTTAGTAGATAGTTGTGCGTTGTATCGGAGGATATGAATTAGGATAGAAGGCCAGTAGAAAGTAGAACATTGTCTTGTGAGGTTGTGGAGACATGGATTAGGCTAAAACATTAATAGGTAGTAGTGCCTTGTCTGGCGAGGTTATGTTGGACACATATTATAATAAAAGGTTAGTATATAGCAGTGTGTTGTCTAGCGAGGTTTAAATAAATTAGAATAAAAGTTTAACAGACAGTCGTGCACTGTATTGTGAGGTTGTGAAGGACATGAATTAGGATAGAAAGTTGGCAGTAGTACCTTGTCTGGCGAGGTTATGTAGGCCACATATTAGAATTGAATGCGCTGTCTAGCGAGGTTTTGGAGGAAAATGATTAGCATAGAGTTTTAGTAGATAGTAGTGTGTTGAATCACGAGGTTGTGGAGGACATGGAGTAATGGTTGAGTACACTCTACCCAACACCCGTATGGTGTTGTCGTCATCATCATAATGATATAGTTATGTCTTCTTGTGTTGAATCTTGAATCATTAAGTGACTTCCGTCTCTGGTTTTTCCTTTTGAAGTAAATGTTTTTCCCTAAAACGTTATAATTTCCTTAACTTGTAATCTTCAGGAGTACAAAGATAAAATCACTGTTGTTAAGATAGATCATGACGCGAATCCCAAGCTCATAGAAGAATACAAAGTTTATGGATTGCCAACTTTGATTCTCTTCAAAGATGGAAAGGAAGTTCCGGACAGCAAAAGGGAAGGTGCGATAACAAAAGCTAAACTCAAGGCGTATCTTGATGAACTTCTAAAGACAGTTTCTATAGCGTAATACTCAGGGAAAAGTTCAGTATTTCTGGTTGCCTCATCAATTTATGATCGCCAATAAAGTATATGATTGGTTCGAAGAACGTCTCAGAGATTCAAGCAATTACATATTATGATTGGTTCGAAGAACGTCTCAGAGATTCAAGCAATTGCATATGATGACACTCTTTTTGTCTTGGCAGCATTGTTTATCCTTTTTTTTTGCCTATATATAATTTAATTTGCTTCCTTGATTAACCAGGAATAATGGGATGTATTGTACATTTTAACTGTTTATGGGTGATAACCTGTTTGGATTTTGTATATTTGAGCTGTCAATAAGATGAAAATAATTGTGCATTTTCAGATTTATGTAATTTGCTTTTGCTTAAAGAGAGGTCGATCGTTTCTATGCAATTTCTTTTTTCCTGTTTAATACGGGATGTTTTGTGCATTGGGCTGTCACTAGAAACAGTTTGACTCTTTTAACTTCAATTTATACATACTACTACCTTGTGGATTAAGAAGAGTTCTGGTTTATTCAGCAGCCTCACGTGTTAAGATAGTATCCTGTTACGGTTCAAGTTCAAGACACGTATTGTATGTTTTGGATCTAAAAGAGAATTCATCATGGTTGTTGTGAATGTTATGTCAAAGTGATGCGTTAAAAATGTTATCCACCAAAACAATGGCTAATGTTACTTTCATTTTTTATGATTGATACAAATAAGGATCTTATTACTGATTTCGATTAATCTTAGCTAAATCAATTATCATTAATTAAATTATACCACTTCCTTGTGGATTAAGAATACTTTGGTTTATTCAGAACCCTCAAGTGTGAAGATAATACCCTGTTACAATTCAAGTTCAGGATACGTATTATCTGTTTTGAACCTAAAAAAATAACTCGTCATGCCTTTTGTGAATATTACGTCAAAGTAATGGGTTAAAATGTCATTTGTCAAAACAAGGGCTACTATTACTTTCATTTTCATGGTTGAAACAAATAAGGATCTTCACCTCCTTAGCTAGTTTACTGATTTTGTTTAATCTTAACTAAATCTAATTACCATAAATTAATATCATCCGCAAACATTTTTCATGGATTAAATTTCACTTTTTGACTTTTTTGTTTTTTTCGATTGTCTCCAAACCTCATATCTCCTAAAAATTTCCCTATTTTGTGGATAGTTCATGATTTTCATCCCTTATAAATACCTTATATGATTTTAATTTTTTTAAAAATAAACAAGCAAATCAAAGAGAGAGAGAGAGAGCAGGCAACAAGTTTGCCGAGCTCATGTAGAACAAGGGAAAAAAAATATTACAAACACAAAGAAAACAAAATTCAAAATAAAAAAAAAGAACTTGGAAAAAAAAACATTTGTTTGTTATATCCCTTGGAAAAAAATTATCAAATAGAAAAAATCACAAAAGAAATTTATATATATACATTATCAATTGTTTATTTTACTATTTTATTTTAATTCAATAATAAATTCATAAAAAGATGGCAGGAGGAGGAATTGTAGCTAGTGGAGGAAGTGGTAATTATGAAGGAAAAGTTACATCTTTTGTTATTATGACATGTATGGTTGCTGCCACTGGTGGTCTACTCTTTGGTTATGACATTGGTATCTCAGGTAAATAATTTTACATATATCAAAAATAATTTTTTTTATCTTTATCTAGGTAAAAATTAGAATTTGCATATATTTTATATTTTTCAAATTTTATTTTATAAAAATATATTAAATTTATTTGTTATTATTGTTATTTGGTACGCATTTAACGAATTTTATGTTTGATAGGATAGAAGATATATCTTTTATAAAATATTTAATGGGGTCTATATTTGATGCGATGAAAGATATTCTTTTTGTAAAAATATTTTCTTGGTTACAAAGTGGATTGGAAAAGAAAAAATTATGAAAATTTCAAAACTATTTTCAGTCGTACCACACATACTCTAATATTATAGTAAAAGTGTGTGGCATTAAGAACATGCAGTAAAATACATTTGTTATGAACGTTTTTTAAAATATTTTCAGTCTAACCAAACAGTGCACCCTATATATCTACTAGACGTGAAAGTGTGTGGCATCAAGAACAGAGTGAAACATCTTGAACGTTTTTCGAATCCTCTGTTTCCTTTCCTTCACCTATAAATGTATTTTGATGATAGTAAAACAGACATTGAAACACCTTTATTATGATGTTTTTGGAATTCCGCTCTTTCCCTTCCTTGGCCTATATGTGTGTCTTGATGATTTGCAGGAGGAGTGACATCTATGGATGAATTCTTGCTCAAGTTTTTCCCAAATGTGTATCACAAGGAGAAGTCCTTGAAAGAAGGCGGAAGCCAATACTGCAAATTTAATGACCACTTGTTGCAACTCTTCACTTCATCACTTTATCTAGCAGCATTGGTTGCGTCATTTGCAGCTTCAATAACCACGAAAACTTTTGGACGGAAAATCTCCATGCTTATTGGTGGTCTAATTTTCCTAATAGGCGCCGTCCTGAATGGTATAGCGATGAACTTGGGTGTACTCATCCTGGGGCGCCTACTACTTGGTGTTGGCATTGGTTATGCCAATCAGTCTGTCCCCGTTTACCTCTCAGAAATGGCTCCACCTAAGTTAAGAGGAGCGCTCAATGTCTGTTTCCAAATGGCGGTCACACTTGGCATATTGGTCGCAAATTTGGTCAATTATGGTACCTCTACCATGAAGAAAAACGGATGGAGAGTGTCTCTTGTACTCGCAGCTGTCCCTGCTGTCATCATGACCGTAGGAGCTGTTTTCCTACCGGACACACCTAATTCATTGATCGACAGAGGACAGAAGGAGGAAGCTAAGTCTATGTTGCAGAAAATCCGTGGTACCAGCAACGTGGACAACGAATTCGAGGACCTTGTCATAGCAAGTGACATGTCTAAGCAGGTTGAAAATCCATGGAGTAACATAATGCAAAGAAGGTACAGACCACAGTTGACAGTCGCTTTCCTGATTCCCTTCTTCCAGCAACTCACCGGTATCAATGTCATCATGTTCTACGCCCCCGTCCTATTCAAGACCCTCGGATTTGGGGACGGGGCTTCCTTGATGACAGCTGTCATCACCGGACTCGTCAATGTCGTTGCCACACTTATGTCCGTATTCACTGTTGATAGATTTGGCAGGAGAGTCTTGTTCCTTGTAGGTGGTTCCCTCATGCTTATCTGCCAGGTAACATTTAATTGCCATTCTTAAATCTGTTTATTTGATCAAAATTAATTTTCCTACATTAACTGAAACTGCTCTGTTTTTCTTTCCTTATAGATTGCTGTTGGTTCCATCATAGCCAATGTATTTGGAGAGAATGGTATAGGAACATTCAGCAAGGGACTAGGATACATGACAGTGGCCATCATCTGCATCTATGTAGCAGCATTTGCATGGTCATGGGGACCCTTAGGTTGGCTTGTACCTAGTGAAATTTTCCCATTAGAAATCCGATCAGCAGGACAAGCGATTAATGTCTCCGTGAACATGTTCTTCACCTTCGTTATAGGACAACTCTTCCTCACAATGCTATGTGAGATGAAGTTTGGTTTGTTCTATTTCTTTGGTGGCTTCGTCCTCATTATGACACTCTACGTATTCTTCTTACTCCCTGAGACAAAAGGTATTCCAATTGAAGAAGTCACAAGAATCTGGAGAAGTCACTGGTTCTGGAAAAAATACGTGCCAGAAGAAGAAACTCGCGTTTAGATGTGACAATATACCCCCCGCAAGACAATGAACAATCACGAGTTATATCATGTATAAGCGGAGATTGTACATAGTATTTCATTTTGGGATGCTGCTATAATATGTTAACATTTATTTTTTGTCTAATAAACAACTCTCCTTTTTTTTGCTTGCCTATATATTATAGTATATCTATTTTGTGTTTTTCCAACACTAGTAATAAGATCAAATTTCATTTTTAAAACTGCAGTCTCATACCTATCTAAGAACAAATTATATGTATTGCATATTAAAAAAATATAAAATTTAATTTTAAAAATTAATCATATAAAAAGGTTAGCAACTCTTATAAAAGTGTATTTCATGTAATTTTTTTTATTCATAAACCCTGAAAAAACTGTGAAACACAAACTAACTTTTTTATTGTCCACTTTAATTAAAAGAGATAGTGCATTAAAGTCCATTCAAAGTCTAAAAACAAGGACAAAAGTTGTCTACAGATCAACAAACAAATCATTCAATACAAAAACCAGAATGGACCAAACAATACATCAAGAGAAGAAATAAATTGCGGTTGAGATGCTTAAAATAAAATAATAATAATTAATTCAAGGTAATAGCATTTTAAAAACTTGAAATAAAATTAATTATTAATTTTCATTTTTATTCTTATTTCAATATACATGAAAAGAGATTAATATAGTAAACAAATATGATATTAAAAATAAAATAAAAATATTTTAATTTAATTTAATTATTCTTTTAGATAATATTTTTTTAGGACATATATATATATAAAATAAAAATACCACAACCAAAATGAATTAGAGGAAGTAATAAAGAAAATTATGCAATCTGGATTTGAGTTCTATGGGACCCTACAAATGGAACCCACTCTGGATTGATTTAATTAATCTAGATTTTGCACTAAAATATTAATAGTGTTTAATTTTTAATTTTCTTTTCCTTAAATCAACCATAAGTTCCTAGGGCTATGGTAGCCTTTAATTTTTTCATTCTAATCTACTTGTATTTTTCTAGAATTTGATTAATACAATTTGAATTAGGATGCCCCATTTTAATTAAAGTTTACAAGTTAAAAGTTTGATAACAGTCCTTTTTGTAAGAAAATATATTATTTTTTAATTTAAAATTTTGAACTTAAATTTTAATGTAAGTATCAAATTTTGAACATAAAATTAAAAATCAAACTGTTAAATGTAGTGCATCTCAAGTGTGTGATTTAAAGATCAATAAAGTGAGTTGAAAAATATTAGGTTATTATTCTCTCTATCCTAGATTTTATGGATAAATTTTTTATATTATTGATCGAAAATGATAGATATCTTATGAATTTAATTGATGTACACAAAAATTAACTCACATATCAATATATCCTATAATTATCTATGTAGGATAAAATAATACAATAATTTCAAAATAGCTAATATCAAAATAAGTTATTTCATATATTTTATTTCAATAAAAAATATAATTAATTTATTTTAAAATTTATTATTCCTTTATGTCTCGTACAAAATAAGCCCTTAATATCTTCCTTTGTATAAAGGTGCGTTACGTGCGTAAGCCAACAATTTTTTTATATACCCTCCTAACAAGGTAGTCGTGGAGGAAACCTTTGGTATACAACAATTAAATCTTTTGCACTTAAAAGATATCTTAAAATAATTATTATTTAAATAATTAATATTTTTTTTAATTTTAACTTTATTAATAAGTATGAAGAGATATGAATATAATATAAAAAAAAATATTAATTAAAAATAAATAATAAATATAGATAATTTAATTACATTATATTTTACTTAATATTTTTATTAATATTGATAAAAATATAATTATTATAGAATAAAAAATATATAATTTCTAGGTAAAAATTGATAAATATCTCACGAATTTAATTGAGACGGATAAAAACTAACTCAAAAAACACAATTAAGCATGACCCCACCCAACCATGTGCCCATCGCCTGTCTACACCAGCTCCTGCCTCTCAATCATTTGACCCCCTCCCCCTCGGTCCCCTGTTCCCTCTCTTCCCTCAATTTCCTCAGTATAATTGCTAGTAGTAGTACTATTTTCTTTTTGTAAAACATTTATCCCAACACAAATATTCATACATGTCTACTTCTGTAGAACCAAACGTCGCCGTTTTACTCGACTCTTCTACTTCAGGCGGCGGCGCTAATAATGCAGCTGCTTTAACAGTGAAGAAACTGCCGGCAAAAGACCGGCATAGTAAAGTTGATGGAAGAGGAAGACGTATAAGAATGCCAATTGTATGTGCAGCTAGGGTTTTTCAGCTGACACGTGAACTTGGTCACAAATCTGATGGTCAAACAATTGAATGGCTTTTACGTCAAGCTGAACCATCAATTATAGCTGCTACTGGTACTGGTACTGTACCTGCTAACTTCTCTACTACTGTTTCCGTTTCGTTACGGAATAATTCATTCGGGTCGGTTTCTGCTCCACTGGCTTCAGAATCACCTTCCTTGTCGCTGATGCATCCATTGATTTCTCCTTCTCCTTCTCCTTCTCCTTCCCCTGCCCCGTTTCTACTCGGGAAGCGGTTACGTCCCGATGATGATGATGGGCATGGAGATAAGGATGATGACGTAACCAATGGTGGTGTGGGTAGTACTAATGGATTTTGGGCTGTTCCGTCTAGGGCGGATTTTGGACAAGTTTGGAGTTTTGCTGCGCCGGAGATGGTGGTGCCGACGACGCATTCGAGGTTTTGGCAGCAGCAGATAGAAGAGGCATCGGGTTCTAGAGTTGGGAATTATTTTCCTATAGCTCAAGGGCATCTGAATTTGCTAGCTTCTCTATCGGGTTCGGGTTCAGGACCGCCATCTTCGGGGAGAAGGGATGATGATGAACACTGAAGATGTGAAGTACTTGATGTTGGTTATATGTATAAATGAGTATTGTTGTTGTTGTTGTTGTTGTTGTTGTTGTCTGTTGTTAATTTTTAGGGGTTAAGGTAGTGTAGTGAGTGAGAAATGGAGCCAGGTTTTGTGCAATTGTTGAATTATTGCTAGGACTAGAGTATTTGTTTGTTCCATCGTTGCACTTGTTAGCGTTTAAGTTCGTAAGATAATGAGATATAAGAATGAGGACACAAGAATCAAGGGAGTTTCTTGTGATGGAATTGGTTGGAATTATTACCACAAGCACAAAGAATGATAGAACTCAATAAGTACTTGACCATTTAGGTAATGGTGAGTGGAGAAGAAGGTACGTATTGTTGTGTGGTCTGCAAAAACATGTAGTTCCGCATGGATGTTTTTTGTAACGAAACCTATGGAGGTTTCCGATGAATTGACATTCTGTAATTTGTTTAAACTTTCAGTGTGAGATAATATCTCAGACTCAAATGAGTGTTATGGACTTTGTTCTTTAGATACATTGTGTTTCTTGATTGAATCATTTTTTTCGTGTTCTACTTCTCGTGTGAAGAGGCTTGCTTGCCACCGGTGAAGTGATGCATGATAAGGTGTAAAATGAAATCAGTGGTGTGTATTGGTTGAAATCAATAGAGTGCTACAGATTTTGTAAATGTGACCTTCTCAAGAGCCTTGATCAAACATAGTAAGTGCTTTTGAAGTGTATTAGCTGATTTTGAACCTCAGAGGCCGCAATATATAGGAATCGAAAAAGAGAGACCTTGGTTACCTAGAATTTATGCTTTCATTATTTAGTCTTGTTAAATAATTATGTCTCGGGCTTGGTATCTGTTCCAACATATAAACTTGCAGTGAGAACTATTTGATGATACAAAACTCTCTGTTGTTATATTCATGCTGTACATTGTAGAACTGATTTAATATTTCAGATGTTTAGTTCTATCATGTGCTATTTCAAGTTGCAGGAGGATACGAGTCCCCTCTGCAGCATGCTGTACTTTTTTTTTTCTTAAAGCAGTTGGAGAATTCTGCTCTGCAGCATCTGAGATTAAGGATGCAATTCAGCTTTTTGCATTAGATTCGCTAACATGTATGTTATGTTGATTTAGTTATTGTCAAAGATTAGTTGGCTTGAAAATGTTCTGATATTTAGAAGACTTGCATGGGTTTGCAAGTTTCACCTCCTTACTAAAGGTTATACTAGTTTGATGTTTTTGCTGTCTACTCTGTAAAGAAAACTTAAATGACTACGAATGATTTCTGATTGAATTGTTAGAGGCTTCTGTGAAAATTTGCTCAAGTTCTGAAATGAACTGGTGAAAGAAGATCAGATTGAACTCTCTAGCCTGGCATCTACTGGACTCGTGGAACTCTTTCAACTGCCATGAGGACTTCAGCAGGTAATATTCTTTTAAGGGATCGTTTTAAATAGTTAAGCAGATGCTTAGAGGTAGTTAAGTGCTTTGAGCTTTGGTAATTTCATTTTGAAATTTACTTCGTGATCTCTTAGCTCTTTTCTTCAGGACCGGAAAATCTCCTCCTATGGGGGATGGACTGATTTATTAGATCTTCCCACA
>JBDJHY010000001.1:2803087-2816669 GCA_039654485.1 Withania somnifera | reverse complement strand
TACGAGGAAAGTTAATTCAATATTCCGTTTGGGAAATGAAATGAGGAGGGCTCATGTGGTACTTTTTTTTTTTGAGATTCAAATAATATATCACATCATTAAGAGATTGTTTGGTTGAAAATAAATTATCTCGAAATTAGTTATTTCAAAATAAATTATCCTACTATAAATATGAGATAACTTATTCCATCATTAAAGAATCGTTTGATGGGGAACATGTTATCCCAGATTTAATTATTCCATAATGTATACGGGATAACTTATTTCATCACTAAGACATAAATTATGAGATAAATAATTCTGGAGCTAATTAATACCTTCAACCAAATATGAGATAAAATAATCCTATATTTTTATCTCAAAATTATTATACCTTATTTATCGCACCAAACAACTCCTAATACTCTTAGTTTTGTTATAATTATAAGACGAACCTCAATTAATTTCATAATTTATCATTGCTAAGCATTTACGACATGATTCTAAAATGCACATTACTCTATTAAACTATATGTTTTCCATAATTAAAGTAGTTTTGGTAATACAAAGATTCCTATAATTTAATTTTTTTATTTAATTGTTAAACTCAAAGGACAAATTTCTTAATACTAGGGTACAAAATTAGTAGGAAGGAATTCATGTATAGGAGTTGTGTTGTCTAGTTATTCAAGCTAGGAGTCGCAACGTTATAAATAACGTTATATTTATAGTGTTCTGTTCTTGAAGTTTTAGAAGTTTAGGATAGACCAATTATAGTATTATTCGGTGATAATCTTGTTTCTGCTACTATTTCTTGTATCTAATATTTTATTATTATTTATTATTTTTTATTCTTTTATTATATCTTTACTGTTTTTATCTTTGAGCCGTAGGTCTATCGGAGACAATCATTTCTGATATAGTGATATACACAATGTGCCTTCTATCTTTCCAAATTTAGTTTTGTAAAATATACTGAATATGATGTTGTTATCGTAAAGAGTAGAGTCCACATTTCTAAAAAGGTGAATATATTAGAAATTTAAAGGTGTCAATTGTCAAACAATGAAATTCCAAATTGATATGTATTGATATTAATTTATAATAGATTTTGTATGAACATAATCTTCTCAAATAGAATAATAAAAAAAGATAAAAGATTATAGGTCGCATATTGAATACGCTTCCTACGTTAGCATTTTATTTTATTTTATTTTAGGCTAATCTTTAATGTATTTGTTTATATTTGATTTTCTTTTAAATTTATTTTGGATTTTGCACTTTATTAAAAATAATAATTAATGTTATTATTATTTTATTATAATATTAATACTATTTAGTATTAGATTTTAAAAAATAATTTTAAGAACAAGTAATTAATATTAACGATAAAAGTAGTAAAAAATAATTATTATTTTTTCTTGATATATTGAAAATTAATGAGCAAAAATGATAATATTTAACCTCGGAAATCATCACTCTCTTATATGCTATTTTATTTTGCTTTTGTAGTTTTGATTTATTTATTTGATTTCATTTGGCATGTAATTAAAAAAATAATTTTTTTAAATGTCGTGATATTAAATTAAAATATGTAAATGTGTGGAATATTTTTTAAAAATTTATGATATTAAATTTGTAATTTAAATTTTTTATATTGTATATTTTCTCGTAAACATAAACACCTCGTAAACTGTGAAAACTATTATTTTTTTGGATTCTCTTAATCATATCAAATTATTGAACACTAGAACATACATAAGATATTGTAGTATCTTAAGACTGCATTGATAAGTCATGTATCACCATGTTTCTTTAATAAAAATAAATATTTATAATTACAAACTTTCTAACACACATAATTTATAAAAATCTTCTAGTCCGTATTAATAGTAACCAGTCATTCTTTAATATAAATATCTCATATGAACAGACAGTCTCTTCACATCGAGAATAAGTCTTTTTAGTTATTTTTTTTTTTACAAAATTTAAAAATAATAATATTTTTATATATAAAATATAAACTTATGGATTGGACTTTTATGAAATTGGAATTTCATTGTAGACTCCCAATCGCATAGTCAAATACTAATTTGAAATATATTTAAAATTGTGAGCTAAGTTGCTTGTACACTAAGGGGTTGTTTGGTACACAAGGTAAGACATCCTATCATTAAGTTTGGTTTTAAATTTATACTATGTTTGATTGATGGTGTGAATTTTCTAGAGACTATTTTACATCATCAATCAAACATCGTATAAATCTAATACTAAATTTTGCCTTGGATATTGCACCATATCCCATCCAAATTAAAATTATTTTAGGATAAGTTACATAATTAAGCAAATATTCTTTTCATATTTAATTTTATCCCATTGTTTTTAATTAAAAATTACAAAATATATCACTTTTTTTAGGTGTGATGCACATGAAGGGTCGCAATAGATAACTTCGACACAATACACGCATGTATTGCGACTACACAATGTACTACATGTCTAATCTGAAGGGTTACTTAAATTATGTATCGAATCCAAACTATGTATCGCAATCCACGGTATGCATTTGGATAGTTTATTGAATTATGTATCGCGATTCTTCGTATATATTGCGATACTCATGCATAAAAAGTAAGTTATCTGAGACGTAGTTTTGAAATCTCAGTAATTAACTCTCAAAATAATGTGGGCAACCCTGTGCACTAAGTTTCCACTAGGGCCTGACTACAAGGATTTATTGTAGGCAACCTTACCTTCCATTTTTTCCAAAGATTGTTTTCAAGGATCGAACCTTTGACCTCCTGATCACATAACAATAACTTTACCGGTTACTCCAAAATTTAACTTCTAACTCTTATAGTAATTAATGTATTTAAAATAATTTATCCGTTATTTTATATCATCTTTTATATAATATAAATTAATTTAAATATTATAATTTTAAAAATTATAATTTGGAAATAACTTATTATAAGTCTAAGTATCAAAGGACGCCCAAAGAATATTATTTACAAATAACACAAGACAAAAGATCTAAACCTATCCAATTTGTTCTTAGGTATAGGATCTTTGAAGCTCTTTAACTTTATAATCATAATTTTTCAGTCAAAATAGTGTAGGGACTATGCTTATACTATAGTCTTCTTTTAACTCTTTTTTTGTCCATATCTGAAATAGACAAGATTCATCTCTCACACACACCCCTCCCCCCATCCCCAAAAACACTCTCGATCACTATCATTTTCAGACATGGTGAGTCTTTCAGAATCTTGAATGTAACATTAAATGGAGTATGAAAGGATTGACAAGAGAAATTTACAGGTAACAAAAACTTTTGACATTGTTAGCTAGCTTTGAGAATCTTGATAATGGAGTATGAGTATAGAGTACAATTTGCCTAGTTGTTAATTTTCTTGTTTTGTGATCTGGGTTGTTGGAAAGTTGTTTCCTTTTCTCTTTTTTCAATTTGGGTTTTTAGTTTCAAGGCAAAATTGACATTGTGAGCTTGAATCTTGGATAAATGGAGTAAGAGTACAAACAGTGATGCTTTATGTACTGCTTAGTTGTTAATTTTCGTCTTGTGATCTGGGTTGTTAGCAAGTTGTTTCCTTTTCTCTTTCTCCAATGTGATGTTTTTAGTTTAAAGGCAAAATTGACACTCTGAGCTTGAATCTTGGATAAATGGAGTAAGAGTACAAACAGTGATGCTATACGTACTGCTTAGTTGTTTAATTCTTGATTTGTGATCTGTTTAGCCCTAACTATGAGCTGCCACCTTTTTTTTTTCTTCTTGACTCGCAACCTCTTATTGAAGGTGTAAGTGGAGGTGAAGGTGCTTACCATACGAGCAACCCTTTATGTGATCTGTTGAAAGAAAAAAAAATTGCCTTTTTATCCCTCTCTAGGAGAGCTATCATCCTTTTTGTTCTTTGGTGACTCGAACACACAATTTTGGTATTGGAGGTGGAGGGTGTTTACAATGCGAACAACCCTTTCTGATCTCGGTTGAAAGCAAAAAAGTTGCCTTTTTTTTACCCCTCCCTTGGAGCTCCTTCCCTTTTTGGTGACTTTGAAATCACGATGTTAGTATTGGAGGTGGAGGGTGTTCACCATGCAAGCAATCCCTTTTGTGATCTGGTTGAAAGCAGAAAAATGCCTTTTGTTTAATCCCTCTCTAGGAGAGCTCCCCCCTTTTTGTTTCTCAGTGACTCGAACTAACAATGTTAGTATTGGAGGTGGAGGGTGTTTATCATGCGAGCAACCCTTTTGTGTTCTGGTTGAAAGCAAGAAAATTGGGGATTTTTTGGCCCTCCCTAGGAGCTCCTACCCTGTTTGCTTCTTTGTGACTCGAACTCACAATTTTAGGATTGGAGATGGTGGGGTTTAGCTTTCAAGGAAAATTTGAGATTGTGAATCTTGAAGAATCAGTGACAATGGAGTAGGGGTAGAGTACAAACACTGATGCAATATTTACTGGTTAGTTGTTAATTTCTTGCTTGCTTCTTTACTCACTTTATGGTTCGAGCTCACAAACTCAGGGTTGGAGCTACCTCTTTGTGATCTGGGTTAAAATTGCAAAAAGTTCCTTTTTTCCCTTTTCCCAATGTGGGGTTGAGTTTTCAAGGAAAAATTGGCATTGTGAGCTTGAGAATCTTGCAGAGTCAGTGACAATGGAGTAGGGTACAAACCCTGATGCATTATGTACTGCTTAGTTGTTAATTTGTTTCCTTACTTGCTTTCTGATCTCTGTTGAAAGCAAATATTTTCACTTTTTCTCTTTCCCCAATGTGGGGTTTAGCTTTTAAGGCAAAAAAAGGTTAGAGAAAACGACGCATTGATATTTCGATTTCATACATTTAGGCTTTTCTCACCTTAGTTGTTGTTGGTTTTGTTTGTCTTTTTTCTACTTCTTGCATTATTCTCCTTTTGTTTGAAAAAGAATCAACTTTTGATCCTTTGAATCTGTGTAACACCGTTTCTCATTTTAGGAAATTAAACTATTCTTTTTCCATCTTTTTTTTTTTTTTTGTTATAGCTGTCTCCTAGGAAGCTGAGGTCTATGTTACTCGGAGCAGAAAAGAAGAGAAAACAAGAAGGAAGGGATGTTGTGGTAGAAGATCAAGAGCTTGAATCTGCTACTGTGTCCTTGAGATCCCATTTGCCTGAGATCCATGATTCCGGTATAGTAATGCATTGATGTTTTTTTGAATCTTGTGGTTTTAAACTAAAGGTATGTAGAATGTTCTTAAATGTCCTTTAATCTCATGGTCTTGAACATGTCATGTGGAAAGTTGAAATGAAAGAGTTATTGACATAGCAAAGAGGCGTTCTTTTTGAAACGGACTAAAAAAGAAAATAAAGACTACAAATTGGAATGGAGGAAGTATTAAACATTTAGATTTGTAATTTGGGGGTATCTTTATTTCTTGCTTTAGTGCTTACGTTTTTAAATTAGAGTGGTCTGTATTTTTCTGAATATCAACTTTTTCGGTTTTGTTAGTATCTAATTTCTAACTTGAAAGAGCATAAAAAGTTGTAAAATAGGCATGGTCTGCTATTGGCTTGTCTCCACACTTTGTTAGTTTGAATGCAAGTGCTTTTTTTTTGCTTACCAGGTTGTAATTTGGAGAATTGCAAAGATGTAAATGTTGTAAGTGTTGTTCCGGAGAGTTCGACTTCCTTAGCAGTTGATTCATCAATGTCCTTGGAGATGACTAATGACACAAGGATCAAAGATCAATCTTTAGTCAGTACAAGAATTAGGTCTCAAGATGACAGTATTTTGGACTGTGATAGTGGAGCTGATAGTATCAGTACTATATCTCCGCTCTTTGAATTTCAAAAAGCTGAGCGGGCTGCACAGAGAGTGCCCCTAGCTCATTTCTCAAAACCTGCCCCTTCCAAATGGGATGATGCACAAAAATGGATAGCAAGCCCAACATCTAACAGGCCGAGGACTGGGCAGAGCAGTCAAGTTGTTGGATCTCGCAAGAGTAGTCATTCTGGATATGGCTATCGACAACAATCTACAAAAGTTGTAATTGAGGTTCCTGATAAAAAATTGGTTCCTTATGAGGAGCCTGTTGACACAAAACAGATAGACTCAGGCCAACCAAAGGACAGCGGAGTTCAGAAGTTCCTGAGTTGGGAGGCTGAGCCGCAACCAATTGGTGAATCATATGTGAAACCAGTGCTCATGATTGAAAATTCCATTGGACAATCAGCAAGTAAGACTAATTTTAATGTGCCATACTCAATCAACCAACATCTTGAACTGTAGCTTTAATCACTTATATGTGACTGGAAAAGTATTCTATCTCCTCCTGATAAAAATCGAGTCCAAGAATGAGAAATAGCAGTATTGCTAATTTCAGTGTACCTCTTATAAAGTTATTGTTATCATTTCCAGTTTGCGTCCTACGGTCCTTCATTTCTAGTTTGCATCATATTGTGTGAAGTAAGTTCTATTTAGAGGGTGCACAATTATATTCAATAGCTGTCTCATTTGGTATACGATGTTTAACGCTTGGGTTCCTCCATGCACCGAGAGACATTTGTGATCTCTAGTGTGATGGTGCACAGAATATTGTTTATACTAATAAATCTGAGAATATCAAAACTAATATAGATACTTGGAGTAATAATAAAAAAAATAGTGAAACTTGAAGCATTCAAATATTCTAGAATAGCTGAAATCTTATTGATAATGTAAAAGCCTGTGATTTAGATTCTACATTCAACGTTTGACAGTAAGGTGGTACAAACTACAAATAGAAGATTTAGCTGGCCACACAGCTGAAAGTGAAGTGTCTTTTAAGGGAATTAGGTAATATTGGTGACCGTATAAAGAGCAAGACAAAATCTATTGAGTAGGCAGAGTATGTAATCATTTAGTAAACATCTTTATACCAAGTGCTTAATGATCCTAAAAAGTTCAATGTTGCATGGATTCATTCATCATACTCACAGTGATTGGAAAACGAATGTAACTTCTGGACCCTTTGGGTGCCGACTTCTATCTTCATGAGAATAGAAAATGCTCATTTTCAAATCGACCTTCAATTTATATTTTCTAAGTTAAGCCGTCGCCACTGATCTGGGCAGCAGCAAGGTCTTCATATACACCATCTTCCCAGACTCCACTTGTGGAGTTACAGTGGGTATATTGTTGTACGCCATTGCGTTGATCGATGGGGAAATATTTTTCTCCTTACTCTTGACTCACGTGAATTTCCTTTGGAACCTACAATAATTATTTGAACCTGCTAGACGACAAGCATTGGCAAATAAGTGAATAAAATAATCATGATTTTTTACATGTGCTTGTACTATATTAGTTGGTATTTTCTGTAAGATGAAGCTATAAAATCTGGCATTAGGGGAATGCCAAGGGACTCTTGTAATAACCTAACAATTGTGGATGTGCTGGGGCACTCTTGAGGTCGTAGAAGTACTGAATTAGGTATACAGATGTTCCTGTAAGGACACTTGTACACATCGAAAAACACAGATAAGATGGAAGATTTCTTACACATATTGAGTGTGCGGATAGATAAATACTTCTACGCACCAACTGTAATAGATAGATAGATGGATAGAGAGAGATGAAATTCTTACTACAAGCATGGAACTTAAGCTTTATGGTGCCTTTACATCTTACTTGATTAATGATTGTCCACAGTAAATTGTGTAAATAAATGGTTGTATATTTTTGCAGTAAATCTGAGCCGCCATGATTCCTCTGTTACCATGCATAGTGCAACTGTTATCCCCCCACCATCGACTGCTAGGTCAGTCTCGATGAGAGATATGGGCACAGAAATGACTCCAATTGCAAGCCAGGAACCTTCTAGGACAGGGACACCTGTGAGAGCGACAACACCAACCAGGAGTCCAACTTCTTCCCGGCCTTCAACTCCAGGAGCTGCACCAGCTTCCTCTCCTTTTTGTCCTTCAAATGATAATTTGGATGCTCGCACAAATGAGTTGTCTGACCAGGAATTACAGGTGAAAACTCGAAGAGAAATCATGGCACTTGGAACTAAACTTGGTAAGATGAATATAGCCACCTGGGCTAGCAAAGATGGTGATGATAGAAATGCATCCAGCTTGCTGAAAACTGATAAGAAAGACCAACGAAATACAACTGTCACTGAGACACGTGCAGCTGCTTGGGAGGATGCAGAGAAAGCGAAGTACCTGGCCAGGTAATTTCCGGGAAATTAGAAATCTTTTGTCCTTGATAACTAGAAGTCAAGCTAGGTGATTCATGGGACCACCTTGGAGCCCCATTAATGACAGCGATTCTGCTATATATTTAGATAAAAATGATTTGCTGGCTAATTCAACTTTATAGTCATCCCTAAGATGCTCGTTATCCTCTTCTGCACTTCATTCTTCATGGTGACTGGTACTCTTTATGTATGCGTTGTAGCATAATCTAATAAAGCTTATTCATCCAAAGAGAAAAAAAAACATGAACCGATAAGTTGTTGATGAATGCTCATTCTCAATGGAAGCTTATATCGGTTTTCTATTAAATTGCTTTCTTCAATTTGTTACATAGCGTATGACTTGCTGGTTATCTTTTTCCAGGTTTAAACGAGAAGAAATCAAGATACAAGCTTGGGAAAATCATCAACAAGCCAAGACAGAAGCCGAGATGAGGAAAATTGAGGTAATTATCTTTTGCGTGATCAAGTTCATGCTTCTAGTTCATCCATCTATGCAATACAAAGTCACTTTTAAAGCTCTGCACCAGAAGTAAATGACTTGTAGGTTTTCTCTTTTGGCCTTACATGTTTTTTATTCATTTTGTGATTTGGTGCAAGTTTTTGAAAACGATAAGATTAAAACTCCTCTTCACATCCTCTTATGTAATTCTTTTGGATAAGTAATACTTCCTCCGTCCCAATGTATGTGGCACAGTTTGACTAGGCACAACATAAAGAAAAGAAGACTTTTGAGACTTGTGGGTCTAAAACAAACCTTAGATATTTGTGTAATGATAAGTTAGTTCATTGAAGGGAGAAAGGGATATTCTTAAAGTTATGGAACACATGGTTTTAAACAAATTACTAGTTAAGC
Organism: Withania somnifera; assembly: GCA_039654485.1. NCBI lineage: Eukaryota > Viridiplantae > Streptophyta > Magnoliopsida > Solanales > Solanaceae > Withania > Withania somnifera. The sequence continues at coordinate 2,807,603 of JBDJHY010000001.1, read as the reverse complement.
TTGGTTCTTTAGGTCATTCAGGGGACTTTGGTCCACCTGATTACTTTCAAAACTCAACTGGTGTTTCTCAGAATTGGACCATTAGTTAACACATCATGTCTAATGGAAATATCTATGATTCCAAGAACTTTTGATAACCGTGATGTTCGGCCCTATTTGCGTGCACCTCGACTAATTCCACGAGATACCTGTCACCTGCTACCAGCAACAGGTATCTGGTAACTCTGTCCACCAAAGCTAAGACAGATAGGAAGAAATCACTTGGGGGTCGTTTGGTTGCTGGTTAGAGTTATACAAGTATTAATAATGTATGTATTAGTTATGTAGATATTAATAATGTATGTATTAATTATGTGGGTATTAGTTATGCAGGTTTAGTTATACAAGTATTAATTATGTAGGTATTAGTTATTCATGTATTATTTATGCAAGGTTTAATTATTTAAAAATTATAATATATAAATGATTTTTTTTAATATTTAATTAATTATAAAGTAATATACAATATTACGGGAAGAAATAAGATTTAAACACCCTTAAAAAGGAGCAGAATCCCATATGACACTTCCAGTAGCATAGCACAATACGAAGGTGATATTACAATAATTATTATTAGTATTAGTATTATTATTTTTCATAATTTAATAATAGTAAAAAATAATATTTGAATAGAAAGAAATTAAAAGTGAATTGATGGATAAATGTGTAATTTTATACTTTAATCCATGTATAACTGAGACCCACATAACTTATTTCACCTTCTACCACACATAAAATTATACATAGATTCCCTCATAAGTTATGCGGATAGTAATTATGTAGAATTACTAAAACATAACCAAACATAGTATAAAATTAATACATGAATAACTTTTATGCAACATTTGGAACCAACCAACCAAACATTGTATAAAATTAATACATGAATAACTTTTATTTTATGCGTCAACCAAACAATGTATAAAGATAACACATGAATAACTTTTATTTTATGTGCGAGCCAAACAATGTATAAAGATAATACATGAATAACTTGGTGATTCATGTATTAGCTTGTCGCTTATGCAGTAACCAAACAGCCCCGTAGTGTTTTTGTCTCCACTTGGGATTTGAACCTGAGACCTCATGGTTATCAACCAGTTCATTGACCACTAGGCTACACCCTTGAGTGCATCTAAGATTCTAAAGACTAACATGGCATAAGACGGTTTGCTAGAATTGAAAATCTAGTCGGTCTTAAATCTTCTGGTGAGTGGTCTTATAATTTTATATATTTCTAAGCATGTACCTTAGCTGCAGAGTTGCTCAATATAGGACTTCAATAGATAACCCTAAGGTTTTTCGATTTAGTGGATGGACTATACAGGAACAGTTAATGCTTGTCAATGACTTGTAAAGTTTTTTTATTGTCGATTGTTTCTTCTCCCTTCGCCATGGATCGAGATGTAATTGAGTTTCATGATATGTACCTGATATGTTATATTTGTTGTCTCTGGTGTCTATTGCATATTCGGCTGCATTACAAGCAATTGTCTACTTGATATTGGATAATTTCGTTCTCATAGTGGACCTGAACTTGCATGAACAAGAAGCGACAACATTTTACTAAAAATCCTTATGTTTGAACGCATTGATCAACATGATCTGAACTTTCCGGAACTAAAACATTTTTGGCTATCAGGTGGAAGTTGAAAAGATGAAGGCACGAGCACAAGACAAGCTAATGAACAAGCTAGCTGCTGTGAGGCACAAAGCCGAAGAGAAACTGGCAGCAGCAGATGCCAGGAGAAACAAACATGCTATTAAAATAGAGAAGCAAGCAGAACACATTCGTAAAACTGGCCGTTTACCACGCTCATTCTCCTGCTGCCACTATTGCTTCTGAAGAGTGGCAAATCACTATAAAATGCTCTGTATATTCTTGCTTTTGACTAGCTAGTATTGTGAAGTTGGACACAGGCATTGTGTATGCTTGAAGCTCTTGTACAAGCTTAACTGGTTGGCCACTTTTACATGTATTTGTTGATTAATGGAAGTTGAAGTTCAAGCATTCTACTAAGGCCAATTGTAATTTGATTAATGAAGGGTTCCTCCATGCTATCAAATCCTGTGCAGCGACAAGGCTTATTAATTCATAGCTCTTGTCTATGAATATAGTAGTCCCGTAGTCTCTTACTCTGTAATGTGCAGTATTATCTGTTGCTTTATATTTTGTTATTTCACTGCAACTTTTCTTTTGAGTTGAGGGTCTAGAAAAGATATTAGCTTGGCCTAAGTTGTAAAGAGAAATATTGCCTGATCCTAATTTGATTATATGAGGAAGGGTCATTTGCATTTCTGCCGTGACAGACCCAAGAAGTCCAAAAAGAAGTAACAGACGTGAAAGCATAACAAAACATACCGAGCAGCAACTGCAAAGGCAATTTTCCTTAACACTTCAAAAAGTTACATACAGTCCTGACCCTTTCAGGCAGACCTAACCCCCCAGCAACTAACTGGTGGAAAATTATCCATCCAGTCAGAGTTTAAATACATGAGAAAAGTTCCTAATAGTACAAAGGGCAAGAAAAAAGACCTGTTTCCCTACTTCTTAATCCTGCTCATTTAACCTAAAAAGAGCTCACTGGTGTTATATAAAACAAATACAGCTTAAGAGCAAACGAATGTCCGTCTTTTACGAGGAAACACCCAGCTTCTTTGCGAAGTCGTCCTCATCATCATCCAAGAATTCTTCATCAGGGTCACCTTCATCGAAGTAGTAATCTTCACCTTCAACCGGCTCATAGCCTTCGTTGTCTTGGGTGTCTGTTCCTTCCACAACCATCTGTCCTCCAGCTTCCAGTTCATTTTCATTGTAGTGCAAAGGAGACTGGTGATCAGCAGATTTTGTTTCTTGTGGACCATTGCTATCACCTGATACCAGCCTAGATTCTTCCTTCTGAATAGGAAGGTCAGACACATTCTTTGGGACGGAGGAAGGAAAATTCATATTCCCTGCGGTCATGGAAGTCTTCTCCTTCTGATGTTCTCTTTCACATTGATCGTCTTCACTCACACCAGATGACATGCCACCTCCACCCGCTCTTTTCCTCTTCAGAATCTCTTGTAAAGGCATTGGTCCTTCAAATGATATATCCTCCCCGCTATCGAACTTTTGGAACTTCCGTTTTCCCAGGGGCTGTTGCTCAGTGCTCTCAGCAGTTTTCCTACCTCTAAGTTCTGCGAGAATTTTAGGAGCCAGGAAGCCAGAATTATTGTCATTTGTTATCTCTCTTCTTGGACGAGGAACTCTGCTATTTCTGCCATCATTATTGAGATCCTCTTGCAATCTTCCCTTTATTCTGTCTCGCGACCTTCCTTGGTAGGAGTACGGCTGTGACCTTTCTGAAGTCAACCTGCCACTATCTCTCGCCCTATCCAACCTTAATTCATCCCTATCAGCTGGAGAAGATGGCCTAACTGGAAGTTTTATTCTTCCTTGAAGGCGATGACTAAGAGAACTATCATGTGAAGACAAATAGCGCGCATCCCTCCTAGAGCTCTTGTTGGCCCGATCTTCAACATGCTTTTCATCTGAAAAGGCATGACCAACAATAGATTTCAAACCATTAGCCCTCCTATGCTTCGATAACCGATGTCTCAGATCTGACATTTTAACACGTTCAGGGCTATCTACTGTACCATAGCGTCTCCTTTCAAGATGAGCTGATCCCCCAGGAATTCTCTCAGAAGAAGCAATATGCTGCTCGCGAGCATAGCGACCCTGAAGCCTATCAGACGAGTCATATCCACGCCGACGCTCATCACGGTACACATCTCGGTCAATATCTGCAACTGAATCGTAATCAGCAGAATCACCAATATCATATTCATTTCTCCTCCCATTGTCCTTTGTTCCACCATAATGATCTGTATCATGATAATAATCTGAACCTCTGAGCTCATCATCCACAAGAACATCAAAACCAGGAGAAGGCTCCCTTGAAATTTCATCATCCTTGTACTGCATGCTGCTGTGACCATCGACCCCGAAGGGTTGCAGCATTCTTTTGGGGCTGCTGAGAGGGTTGCCCATGGTTGGAGGCGTACTTGTTGCCTTGTACCTGGAATGCTCATAGTTTCTGACAGAATTTGGTGGCAGTACTTTCTCGTCAAAAGTATTATCTTTCTTATTCAGATGAATCTCCAGCTTTCCCCGAGGTTTTGGTGGTTCAACAGGCTTCAGAGTATTTGTTTGTGAGTGTTCCTTGACTTGCACAGACTTTTCAACCCCACCAAATGCCTTCTTAGCAGTTTCAGTTTCACTAGATGCAGTAGACACGGGGGGTGGTGTAGGTTTGTCAGAATCAATGCTTTGTGCATGCATGAATGGACACTTATCACCTTTTCGACAAATCCCTTGCTGGAAGAATATGCAGGGCACACTTTGTTTACTAGAAGCATATGGAACACCAGGTACCATAGGAGCTACAGAAAATGCCATAGCATTTGGCACTTGAGCTTCCAAATATCCATC
>JBDJHY010000001.1:2760154-2771672 GCA_039654485.1 Withania somnifera | reverse complement strand
AATATTTTCTCATAAGGGAAACTGTATAAAATACACTTCTATAGAGTCAATTATTCATCATATCACTAGTTTTTAAATTTATGTTTCATATTTCTTTTTTTACTAAGGATCACAGTACATAATTTGGATGCAATATATAACTCAAATAACTCTTCAGATACATACAGATACATTTTAAACTATTCAGATATACAATTAGACATGCAACATATTACATAATCGTGATACATGCGATGTATCATGAGTTATGTAGTGCACCTAAAAAAATGGTACATTTCATAACTTTTTAAAAGTAATAAAATCAAATACAAATATGATAAGGATCTTTGATTAATTATGTAATTTATCCTTTTTCATAAGCATTTTTGAAACATTTGCTAAATACTAGTATTATAAAAAATGTTTTCAGGTTAATTAGCCAGATACAAATTGTTAGTATTCAAAATTACTTTTTTAAAAGTACTTTTATTTTTAAAAAAAATCAAGATAAACAGATTTTTATAGCTTAGCTAAATAGGCTTTTAATTTTGAAAAAAAGATTTTCATATTATTAGGTGAACTTGGTTTAACTATGTTGCTCATTAGTTGAACCTATTTTTACAACTGACAACTAAAGGTAAGGTAGAGAACAAGTTAAATAAAAGATATCAACAACGATTATGGTATAGTGATAATTATCCTCTTCGTTCTTAATCAAAGGCGAATTTGAATTTGGTATGTCTCCAATATAAATACTGGACATCAAACGAAAAATTAAAAAAAAATTAAATAGAAAGATATACTTGAAAATTTAGAAAAAAAAAATCATCAAATAAGGTTTCAAAATCAAATATTTGTAAGTTCTTTTCTTTTCCCAACAAACAACAACCAAAATCCTTTAACTAATTATTTAGAAAATGAATCTTCTTTTAAAAAACTTCTTTTTTCAATATATTTTTTTCTAGACTAAGGAAAAATATTGGATTGAACTTTTTTTTTTTAATTGAACCTAATTAATAACAAGGGTAAACCACAAAAAACTCACTGGTATAGGAGTTAATTATCCCCTCAATCACTAATTCACAATATTACATATTTTACCACTAAAAAACTATTAAATGGTTAAGACATCTCATATATGGTTGAGATCCGAATATATATTAAAATGTTCAGACATGATATGTATTTATACATAAATTATATAATTACATTAATTATATAACTAATTAGGGGTGGAGCTAGAGCTTCGTTCACGAGTTCAATAGAATTTAATAACTTTAACTCAAATTTGCATGTTATGTAAAAATTCACTTAATATAATTAAATAACTTATTAAGAACTCACTTAGTTACTTTTTATAAAACTCGAAATTTATAAACTCAAATTTCTAGGTTTTCTGCTAATCTTAATCAGAAATTCAAATTTGAATCCTAGGTAAACAAACAAATTCGTTAGGAACCTTTCTTCTCTGATGAATCTTACGTGATGCAAATATAATTGAGTAAACTACATAAAACACTATTATAGGAGCGAATTATTCCTTATAGTACTAGTTTTTAATATTCTAATTGTACCACTTTTTCTAGGTCGCAATACATTATGTAGTCGCGTTACATTGTATCAGATACATGATTACACACGCGATGCATCATGTACTCGTGATACATTATAGACAAGTAACCTCCATATATATAGATACATGTTAAGGCGTTCGGAAACATGATTAAATGATGATATTTGTTTATGTAATTTAAAAATGGCATAAATATGTATAAAGGCCTAAGTTGGTATCTATGTTCTCCAACTTTAGCATGCGCAAGTAGGTACTTAAACTATCATAAAATTGAACAAGTAAACGCACACGTCTTATATGGGATAATCAAGTAAAATGCACCATCCTACATGTTAAATCTCACGCGATTTGCCGATTTGCTAAACATAAGGAGCGTATATTTTGTGGGCAGTCCGCTAGAAAACTCAAAGTGGCATCAGGATATGTAATTTTAGCAGTTAAAAGAAAAAGAAATCGTTCCAAACCAGCAATCCATGAACAAGTTCTTGATATACACAAACTTTCAGCTATCCTACAGTGTGGACAAATCAATCCAACAATGCCCTATTTTTGTCTAATACTAAAACAGAGAGTGTGGTGGGAGTGGGGGAAGGGGGGGTGGAGATAAGAAAAAAGAAATAGAGTGATCCACCTATAGCTCCCTATAGTAGCTGCTAACAGTTTGTTCAAGCATTTAGAGACCAATCAAAACTTGAATAAACAACATTAACAGGTCCACCATCACCCATAAGATGTGTCAAAAGACCTGCTTTAGTTGCATCTAAGTAACCTGTAGTCCACTTTAGTATTTCCTTTTCTTGGCCAAAATCAGCACTGTACCTGGAAATGAAATACGTTGGATATGTAAGATAATTCACAATTCGCGTCAGGGAGTTCTACTTTGATGGTACCAAAGCCAATTCTATTCCTAGGGTTCGAACATAGAGGTGCTTTAGCAGATTGAAGATTTCACTAAACGGGTTGAAAACCCAAAGAAGTGAAAAGACGAAGAAGTCAAAGGGGATTCAACACTATAATTTTACATGTAATGGCTAGTTACTAACCCTCCACAATGGTTGGTGGTTAAAGGGTATGTATTTTTCTTAAATCTTAGGGCTGAAAAGAAAATTATCAGAAGAACTTTACCACTTGATCATTCGATTAAGGTAGACAGTTCTCTTGGCCAAATCCACTTGCATTGCATCATCCCTCTGGAAATACTCTCTTGCAGCATATCTTAGTTCAGACTCGATGCTTTGAGGTGTGAAAAATCTTACAGCTGGACTTGATCTTGTTGCATTGCACAGTCCAAAATGGATTAACGGATTAACTTTCTGAAATGCCATCTACACATGGGAATTAGTAAGTTGATGCAAAATTAGAAAGATAATGTGGATTTCAATGTGAATTCTGGTTCACATGATTAGACATTGAAGATTCTACAATGGGGGTTCCTGAGGGAGAGTAACACTGTATGAAGTTCCTAAACCTCAGTATTTGAGTATTGAGTGAAATATTGCAGTACTGGTTTTCACTCAGAAATCTTCAAGTTTCATGTCTTATTCCCTAGTGAAGTTCATGTAACGAATGCAGCTCTGACAGTTTTCTTTTAACTTCAAGTTCACAGCAGCCTTTTTTCATTTTCACTAAAATATCACTCAAATGCCAACTTAAGCTGACGTAACCTGAGCTGCTAAATTTTAAGCATTTGAAACATTGACTAAACTGCCTAGTACAAGAGTGTGTGTGGGGGGGGGGGAGATGAATATAGAGAAATATTGAGCAAAATGATCAAATTAACTTCATGGTGTCCATCAAAAGATCGAGTGACTGAAACAGAATACATGTTTGATATAAAAAGTATTCAATTAAGCAGTTCCAACAGTTGTTACAGCAAAATATAAGAAACAAGGTAGGGATATTTACCTCCATGCGCCTGTCTCCACTAGCAAAGGGTTTCATCAGTGAAAAAGGAGCTCTTCGGTTGCTTCTTAGTATTCCATCTTTTAAGCCTGATAGGGAATAGGAAAAACCACCTACTATGTACTGGAACTCAGAGAAAAACGCTCTCCTATCAATCATGCCCCCAGGATGACCAACCCTGATCACGGCATGAATGGCCATAGCATTATGCAAATTCAGAAGGAAGGCTAGCTTCTCATCTGCTGAAAGTGTTAGGATGTTCACCCTGTGGAGATCCTGAAGCAAATTTGTATATCTGCACTTGTAAGACAACAGAAAGTTTAGCTATCACAAAAACCAACCATGTTATATAAAGGTCTTGGCCTGCTTTTGATAATCAGAAATGGACTTTAAAGAAAAAAGAGATGGACTAGTTTTCTTTCTGGCCAGATATATAAAGATAAACTAGCTTTCTGGCTGTCAAGGGATGAGTCTCCAAAAGATACTCTACAAACTATTATCCATAGCAAGTTGACTGTCAATGAATTAAGAGTTGATGTTCAGCATGATGAAAACCTGACTACTAAGGCTCGATTGAAGGTACAAACTCACTATAAGTTATAATAATGTTTGAGAAGTAATGACTGAGGTTTTCTAGCAGATGCTTTCATCTCCTCTGACATTGAACCAGTATGCTTTTAAAGATTAGGAGTCTTGCTCGTAGCGTTCTTCTAATACAAGTTTCAGTAAAGAACATCTCCAGGATGGAGGGTTGTGAAGGGCAATGAAATTAATTAACAAGAAGGGCCTTGTATACTTTAAGTACACAGTTCACATTTGCAGCTTAGGACCATAGGCTTCTTTTAGATTTCATCTTTATTTGTTAAATAGATTTAGCATCTTTAGTGACTGCCAATGCCGACCAGTCATTTGGCAGGACGTTTCTATAGTAGAAGCAAGGTGGGAATATGCAGCTCACCCATGCTGGCTGGATCAGTCAACAGCTAGTGACATGGGAATACTTTAAATTGAATTTTCTACATATTCCTAATGCTAGCTTTTCTGTCCTTTTAAAGAAGGTGAACCAGGCTGAAAAAAAATTAAATGCTTTATATGGTGAACTAGAGATGAACCACAATGATTCTAAGGTTTGATGAAAACTATTATTAGCTGATGGAAGGCTTGGGCTTCTGAATTTTGAGATATGGGATGATGCATTCCAATTTGAGACATCTGTCAGCCAATGATATCAATATGAACATACTGTGGATGAAATTAATCCACACAATACTACCAGGAGAAAAGATTTGTAAGAGGTTGAGATTCCATCTCATTTGCCCATGGTGTGGGAGGAAACTTTTGAAGCTAAGGCACCTAGGTATATCTCTGGTTGAATGGAACAATTAGAAATTCTTCTTCTTCTTCTCTTTCTGGTTTGGCATCCATCGCAGACTCTTTGCTTGAATTTTACTGATGCTGTATTCAGATCTCTTTAGTTATATGCTCCAGATAATGTCATTTACACTATTCCCAGTAAGAGCCAGAAACTGCAAGGTTTCTGTCTGCTCTTTCTCAAGCCAAGTATGCAAGAAGTTCTGCAATTTCTATTTTGAATAATCATATGGAACACTGCAGTAAACTTGTTTCGACAGTATGCTAAAGTTGAAACTTGAAATATGGCTGCTCGGACCAGCCCTTTCTCTTATATTCGACAAAATCTGGACAGATAGAAATATGACAAATTTTCTTTGAATGGCTAGGAGCTCATCTCCATCTAGACATCATAAATATAGCCACTAACTGGAACTGAGATCAAGTGGGGTTGTCTGTAAGTTGTTTACAAGGCACGTCATCCCATAAATAGTAGATAGTATGTACTGTTCTGTTTTCTTTAATATTCATCATAGATAGTGTTTTGTTCATTACTAATAAGTCTTCTATAAGTCTAGCAACTAAAGCAAATCACTTTCCACAGATAAGAAAAGGCTTAGAGTAATCTTCCACTCTTCCTAAACATTATTCAGTCGCAAAATCCATGTATCCTTTATTAACTAAAGTAACCAGAACGTGTTGAGGTCATGCCTCTTTACCACCCAAACTTCTGCAAATTTTTCAAATCTAAACTGCTAAATATATTGGACTAAGCCATAGAAGATGTTTAACTCCTACTTTGTAATTTAGTTTATAGTTATTGATCCATGTAAAAATATTTATCCTCGTTATACCGTGCTTGACACAGAACTTAGAGATTCATTCTGGACTGCTATAGACCTGCAATCTTGAGTAGGAAACAGGAAAGACTGCGTTGTGCGTTTTAGAAAGCTTCAATCTTAAGAAAATGAACATGAAAGGGAATTTTGTACGGTCTTAAGATTTAGATTAGAAAAAGCACTTCTAAAGAAACATCTTGACCTGTACCGGATGATGTTACAAAGAATTCAGCTCTTGGTCGAAGTAATATTTACTCATCACAGAAACCACTTCCCTCCTTTAAAATAGCTTCTTAAAATCTCTATGGAACTGTATAACAATAACTATACAGAGAGGCCAAGCAAAGAATTAAAGAAAATGGGCCATTGGGGAGGTTAGAAATCCCATTGTCAAAATTGTGGACAACAGTAGTAACAGATGTCCGATTCAACCAAAGGATTATACGAAGGATACAAGCAACATTTGGCAAGCTGCCTGAAGTTTTTTCAAGGATTATGAAGAAAGGAAAGAAAGAACAGCAAATGAAAAGACATCATCAGCTCCATGTTTGCTGAATGAAAAGAGAAACCAACAACATATCCAGTATATTTCCACTAAGTGGGGTCTAAGCAGTCCATACCACTACCTCTGAGGTGAGGTGAGGTTGAGAGGTTGTTTCCAATAGACCCCTGGCTCAAAATAGCAAAATGAGCTACAGCTGAAGTTACTACAGAAACTTTTATCAAGGAAATCTAAATTGGAGATTATCACTGAGAGCACAAGTCAATCAAAACGAGTCACTTAACAGTTACTGACAAAAAAAGAATGAAAAGTAGGTACCTCCTAAATTCTTCGCTGTTGCTGATGCCCATATAATCAAGATGATGCCGATCATCAGACGCATAAGACTCAAGTAAGGCAGACATTATTTTGCCAAGCCTTTGGCCTAATATGGCAGCATCTTTAGGTTCATTGTCATTTGTGGATCCTCGAAAATTATAGCATTTGGGAACGAAAGGCTCATGTTCAAGGAATCTATAGAAATGTTTTCCATCTTCAAATTCATTTTCTCTGGAACAAAGAGTAATGTGATAAATTATTGTCAATAGAATTAAATCTACATTGATGGACAGCAGTCCTAAGATCCTTTCCAAGTTCTTACCCGAAAACGTGGTGAATAAAATGCCTTCTAGCCAGGTTCTTCCCAATTTCCACAGCCTGTGTTAGACATCAGATAGTTGTCAATACTTCGGAATAAGTCCATGCAGTATCACAAATAAATATGTTAATGATTCTTAATCAGTGCAGAACACTGTTAGTGTTGCATCCGCACTTCTCAATGTCTAACATTTTAGAAAAATAAAAGGGCAGCCCAGTACATTAAGCTTTCGCTATCTGCAGGGTCTAGGGAAGGATCTGACTACAAGGGTTTATTGTGATCTTGCATTTCCGCAAGAGGTTGTTTCCAAGATTCGAACCCTGTGACATCCTAATTACATGACAGCAACTTTACCGGTTACTCCAAAGTTGCCTTCTAATCTCTAACTTTATAAGCTTTTAGAATTCATTATGCATTGTGCTTCCTAGTTTCCATTAAACCACTGAGCTCAGCTACCTCCTAGCTTGGTCAAATGGAAAGAGATAACCAAAATTTCCTTCTACCACTATGACGACTTAAACTATAGTTATCTACATTCCATTCCCTCTTGGTTAACCATTAGGTCATACTCTTGGCTGTCAAAAAGAATGTGCCTATTACCTCCTTGCTAAGAATAATGGGAAAAATAACAACTCAGCACTTTTCTGCATCTATTAGAATTTGAAGTACTCCAATTTCATATGATCTTATTCCATCTTCATTGTTATCCAGTAGGCCACACTCATTGGTCGCGGGAAAATGTCCATTCAAGCAAGCTGTTAATAACTACTTTTTCCATCTCAATTTATGTGACACGCTTACTAGACATAGAAGTTTAATGAATACTTAAAGTAATGTTTATCAAATTACCTTATTAAAGCCACTTTCATGATTACTTTTAGTTGACTCTACTTTATAATAAAGTGTTATGGGATCCAATAAGGATAAAATAGAGATGGTGCCATAAAATAGCTGCTAAATAAGCTACTAGGAAAAGCATTCACATAGAAATTTTGAAAGTAATACATGCTCTTTTGTTAATGAAAATTCAAATGGAAAGTTAGTCACTTTTTTCTTTTTGGTGGGTAAAAGTTTGTCACTTTTTCATTGGAAAAAGGCAAGGAAAAGGAAAGGACATAAATATAATATTAATATTACGATTAGTTTCCCTCTCATTTTCCTTTTTATTATCAAAAGAAAGTATATTAAGAGGAAAAACTCTTTTATTAGCTTCACGTTGATTGTCTTTTAAACTTTCTGGATCTTTTTCTCTCCTTTCCAATCATAACACAAAATTGAATACAAGATCCACTTTCAAACATTTCAGAGTTTGTGGTAGAATGGTAAGTACTATTTTATTTTTAATCAGAGGTTTCTAACTCGAGTCCTCATGAGTATGGAGTCACCTTTGTTATAAAGCGATTTATTTTAAATGTGAAATTTATCCAAATTTAATTAGAGTTCAATATAAATATCGTACGCTAAAATTAAAAGATTTCAAGAGGGTATTTTATTTTGATGAAGGAGAAAAGACCAATTCACGCATGTATGATTATGATAGAGGCAAAGGCTAATGCTTTTGGTGGTTTGTTACTCAAAGTAAATTATCTTGAGATTATAATTATTCGATTAATTTATATCACTTAATAATTTGAATAAAATAATTTTAAGTTTGATGGGATACATGAAATATTACAAGTTCAAGCATGGGATAACATTTATACTCCTTTTGATAGATGATATAATAAATTAACATCATGTATCAAACGTAGAATGATCCGCGAACTTGTTTTGAAGAAAATCTTGGAGTAATCGGTAAAGTTGCAACCATGTGATCAGGCAGGAACGGCCTATGTGTTATTTTGTGGTGCTTCGACAACCGTTAAGCCAATGCAGACTAGGTATAATTATATAAAAAAAAATATAAAAATCAAAATAATATTTAAAAACACTCTGAAAATCAAGAGATAGCTGAACCTTAAAGCTTTGAACATTAATATGTGTGTTCGAATCTCTCAGATACCCACAATTCCTAAATTTGGTCCGCAATTGTGATCAGGAGTCACCGGTTAAAACCTTAAAAACAAAGTCTTATATAAATGTAAAATAAGACTAGTACAATATACCCTTATAATTAAACTATTTCCCAAACTCTATATATATAGTTGGAGTTTTTGTAAACCAAAACGTTCTCATAAGAAATTTTATTCCATACTTAATTATAAATATTTCACTTTTATCCTGTGTATAAATAACTCCAAAGTGTCCAACTTCCAAATAACTTGTCCAAGTGACTCAAGAAACATAATGACTTACATTAAATTAAAATTGAACAAGATAATTTCCAAGTCAATTTATTACACTAATTTCAAAAGCATGTGGGTACATACTCATTATCAGGCACGAGATTGACGGGACCATTGGATCACAAGACCTTTTCTAAGTTCTAAACGTGAGCCGCCCAAGGCAGACGTGTGTTACGGCAGAAACTTTGCCTGACTTACTATAGCCTCTAGCAACTATCGACCGCGGGGGAAAAAAAAGTTTGATTCACTAAAGTTTTGATTATATGTAAAAAATTTTAAAAAAAATTGTAATATACAAAATAACTTTTATATTGATAAAATATGAAAAATATTTGGTATATATATATATAAATAAGTCTTATAATGAAGTGACATATTTTAAGTCCATGTGAGTCTTTGGCTCAAAGAGGATATTTTGTTAGGTTGGGATGTGACAAAATCATGCGAAATTATTGTATGTGGCCTTAACTTGTATTTTTACAAGGCATTGTTTCTACCATTTGAATTGATGACCTTTTGGTCCCATGACAATTTAAGTTGTTTGGATTCTAAAAAATATTGGTGCATATATTTCAGATTCTTTAAAAATATACTATTTTTAAAGAATTCAATACACACTCAATAACATCCTTTAAAAGTTTGAGCGACGTACTAGGAAAGAATAGCCTGATGCACTAAAACTTTGATTATATGCGGGATTCGAAAAAGAACTAAATCACATGAAATTAATATACGTAGCCTTAATCTGCATTTAACAAGACACTGTTTTTACGGCTTGAACCTATGGTCTTTAGTCACATGAGGTCTAAATTGTTCGGACTTGTCAATAATATAACAACACCCGTGACAGATCCTTTAAGAATGTACTACTTTTGAAGGATCTAACACTCACCCAATAATATTTTTTAAAAACCCGAACAACAACATAAATAAAAATAACTTTATCAATTATTCTCAAACTCCCCCTTCAGCTACTGGACAGTAAAAACCTATATTTAAAACAACCACTAAAGCTTGTGCCTTTATGGTGAGTTAATGAAATTTTATTCTTAATTAGTCAGTTTGGATTCAACTTCTAAATATTATATTCATATTGAATCTTAATTCAAATATATGTTTTTTATTTTATATATTTATATTAAAATTTGATTAATTTTAACTCACATATCATAAAATTTAGGCTCCCAATAATTTTTTTCATATTCGAAACTCGAACCCTTAATTCAACCATGGATTACATTATTTAATAATTTATGTAGTAAATTTTATATCTGTCTTATATTTTTTTTACACTATACTGTATGATGCATTCTCTGTAAACATTGTTTAGCACCAGTATGCAACTACATTTAGAGAATCAAACTATTTTTCTTCACCAATAATTTTTATAACTAATTTATTATTATTTCTAATTATAAAAAAAATTTATATTATATTATATTCATCAATACATAGAAATTAGCTAAGTTGACCCTTGCACATCGTACCATCATATTCTTCTAAGTGAACAACACTTTTAAAATATAGTACTAATATTACTATAATACATATTAGTTGCATATAATAAGGTGGATATAAATTTACATTAATACCTGCACAGAATAGGTAACCAAAATCCCTAAAAATTGCAAAATCTGATGAAAATTTACTAATTAAAAATAGAGTAAGGATTTTCGAAAATATAAAATGCACCTTAAAAAAAGTCATTTTCATAATTGCGTCTCTCGTTAAAGTTATTAAAAGAAAAAAAATGTAATACGATTCGATGCAATTAATGTTAGGTGCCTATAATTTTCATATTGAATAAACATGCAATATCCTTTCAATCTAAAATATGTGTCTCTTTTTACTTCTCCAAATTCAAATTAAATATATTATATAAATATCTTTAAAAATATTTTTTTCTTTGTACGATGTGACAAAAATTACACTTACAATATACAATATTTTGAATAGTTTCTTTTTTTTTCAAATTAATGCCTTGTTGAAATAATAAATTAATTTAATTTAATTCAGTAATAATATCATGGATAATTTCTAACAAAAAGTACTAAGATCAGCGAATATATTATCTTTTTCAAACTCTGGTTAAAGCTAGTTTGGTTGAGGAATAAATTTTCTTGAAATTAATTATTCCGTAATGGTTGTCAAACAAGATAAAAATCTCGAAATAACCAAATACGAGATAAGTTATCTTGAGATTTTGTTTCAATCAAATATACAATCTCGTATTACTTATCATTTATCTCTCGTACCAAATAAGTTTTTATTGAATTACACTATATTACTATTAATGTTATCGTGAACTAATCCAATCTAATTTAACATTAATAGTAATATCAAAAGAGCTTGCCGGTAAGAAATGCCAAACAAGGCCAAGCTAGCATACGGTTATGGGGTTTGTCGTGACTCTCTTCAATAAAAAATTATACTGTTTATATATGATTAATT
>JBDJHY010000001.1:2702900-2723031 GCA_039654485.1 Withania somnifera | reverse complement strand
AAAATGTGCAGACACTTCAGGACAAATAAAGAATGTGATGTTCTTGTTCAGTATATTCAGAGTGAACACACTACCAAGCTTTGGATACTCTTCCCTCAGCATCACAACCGGTCCCTTGAGAAAACGAATCAACCCACCAAGAATTGGCCATGAATTGATCACTGGAGGCAAACGCTTCTTAGATCTAGGCATAATTAGTGCAGACATGAGCTTTGCTACCACAAGGGTAGCAACTAAAAGCAACCCCACATTCAGAAACTTGTTGTCACTTAACTCCATGGCTAAAAGAGAACCTGCAATTTAAGAAAAGATTGAAACTTTAACACGGGAATCTTAATAGTTTAGTCGGTTGGCAATCTGAATGTTCACTTCGTTGGTGAGTGTTCGATTCCCATCTTCTATTTCACTGCACTAAAGCTCCCGCCATGCACTGGGTCCAAGGAAGGGCCAAACCACAAGGGTGTCTTACGCTATATTTGTGCAAGAGGTTGTTTCGATAGCTTGAGCCCGTGACCTCCTGGTCACGTGGAGGCAACTTTACTGGTTCCTCCTCCAATATTTTCTTTAAAAAAAGATTGAAACTTTAACATGGGTATCTTAAAAGCTCAAATTGCCAACAATCTGAACTTTTACCTTATTGGTAAGCGGTTAATTTCCCATCTTCTAATCCCCTACCCCTGCCCCAAACAAGATTGAAACTTTAACATAAACATTTGAGATTCCAAAGCAATCAAGAAACATTATACAATCTAAATTCAAGATTCTTTAAAATAATGCACTAACATGTAATTGGTAACAACCAAAACACTATCAATTCAAGAAAAAGATTGAAACTTTAACATAACGATCTAAGGTTCCGAAGCAATCAAGCAACATTATATAATCTAAACATCAAAATTCATTAAAATAACGCATTATCCTATAAATGGTAACAAAGAAAAACCCTGCAATTCAATAAAATGATTGAAACTTCAACACAAATCTCAGATTCCAAAGCAAATCAATCCAAATTCAAGATTCTTTTAGAATGATGCACTAACATGTAAATGGTAACAAAGAAAGACCCTCCAATTCAAGAAAAAGATTGAAACTTTAACATAAAATGTGAGATTCCAAAGCAAATCAAGAAACAGAAAGAGTAATTGGACCTTTGAGTGAAGAAGGATTAATGGAGATTTAGCAGAAGCTAAGGATAGTCATAGTTGGTAGTAGTACATAGTGGAGGCGCATTTAGTTCAGGTTATTAAAGATTCTGATTGTCATTCACTCTATATGTATATAGATTGAGTCCACTAGTTAAGAGGTGACTATGCATTAGCTGGTTTTTGTTTATTTGTTTTTTTGGTCTGACACACACGAGAGTTTGTGTTGGGATTGGATTTTATAAATATTAAAAGCTATTTTTATCATTTTATTTTATATGATATCGTTTTGACGTAATTATATATTATTTTATTAAAATATAATTTTATTATGAGTTGAAAATTTATACAAAACAGTCTTTTTAACTCATTTTAAGGTAATAATATGAATTTCATATACTTTTTATCTTTTTTCATACTCTACTTTATAAAAATTTATGTGGTATGCTATTCTTGTTGAGATAATTCAATCTAATATTAATTCTATGGTGTGATATAAGAAGAATTGGACAAAAGCAAACATTACTTTTACCTTTTTTGGCAAATAGAAAAAATTATTTTTGATAGATTTAGACAAATAATTTAAAAGGCCTTTTAAGAATCTCATGAATTTCAATCAATTTTATTGGCCATTAAGCATATATTTAGGGGTTATTTGATGAGAAAATAAATTATTTTAAAATTATAATATTGAGATTATAATTTTTAAATTAATTTATCTCACTTAGAAGATATAATAAAATAATATCAAATAAAAAAAATATCTCAAGATTAAGCATGAAATAAAATTTTATATCAATGATGAACTGTATATATTTCTTTCAGAAATAAGATTAAATATTTTAAAATTAAATCCAAAATAAATTTTATACCGTATTTCAAATGATATAGCTTTTATCTCATATACTGTTTATCAAATACAACATAAATTTTATTATATACTTAACCTCGAAATATCTCACTTACTCCACATACCAAATAACCCTAATTCTTCTTACCAATTCATGTGATATTAGTAATTTTGGAATGAAATTAGTATATATTTTTTTTTTTTTGTTAATTTTGTGATTTAAAATGGACCATGAGTATTTATGTGGATGACAATTATTTTATTAAAAATTATATTATGTTATATTATTTATTTATGGAAAAGAAATCGAGATTCGAGTCAGTCTGCAACATATTAATAATGATTTTTCTTCATTATTTGAAGTCATGCAAATATTTACTTAAATCCGATATATAATTACATTAAATTATGTCAATTTATTTTAGTTGAATAGTTTAATATATATAATTAACTAAAAGTTATACATTAATTACACTAATATAAATATCAAAATCTATGATTTTTTTTTCCTATCTCACAAAAATAAAGAAAGATTAGAGTATATTTTGCATTCTTTTTATTCCAGATCTCAACGATTAATTACACTAATATATTATTATTATTATTATTAAATATATAACATAAATAAAATTTTATCTTTGACCAAAATTCAAGAAGATTCACCTTATTTTTTTTATAATATAAAAAAAATCTCTTCCATTTCTACCTACCACAAATAAATATATACTCTAATAATATTTTATTTTTAATTAAATGGTTAATAGAATTAAAAAATGATGATCACGTGAAGAAACTATGGACCATTCTCCCTTTAGAACGCCATAATAAGTTTGTTTGGCATTTAGCTAAATGACAAAAAATATTTGTGGTCGATATCTTCGAGAGAAAACCTTAATAATGTATTTTTAATCGGGGCGAACTTAAATGTATTATTGAGGTGTTTTAAGTACGATATGAAAGAGATATAATTATATAAAAATATATATATAAATTGATGTAAGATGAAAAGAGACATTTATGAAATCAAAAAGATAGTTGAGTATTTTGATTTTTAGGTAGAACCATAAATGTTTTGGATTTTAATACATGTATTTCGAACATCCACGACTCTTAAATTCTGGTTCCACCACTACCTATGTTCAATGGATTCATCTTTGACTGTGATTTATAAATTTTTTTTACGTACTTTTCAAATATATAGATTTTGTTTTTACAGAGGAGACACCATATGTTTTAGCCTTCACGGACATAGTTACTTGGTATCTGGCGGGTAATGACAAGTATTTCATAAATTTAGTTGACATGTGTGAAAACGGCTCGGTCATCACAATCATAAAGAAAATTTGAATATTGCATACCTAAATTCAAAGTCAAAATTAAATTTTCAAGACTTTCTAGATTCAAATTGTACCACATAAATTGAGATAGATTGATTAGTTACTTATGTTTAGGATATGTTTAATAACTTTTAAAATAATTTGAATTGTTTGAATTCTAAATTTATCAAAATGTCATTGATTTAAGCTAGACACCCCTTTCTTTCTTATGTACTATTAAACCCGAAAATCACAGAATGCACGATAGGTTATTGTCCATGTTGCTTGAACTTTTCAAAAATATTATCGCAATGTTAGATGCTTAAAAATATGCACTATTTTTGAAAATTTCGACACACAATCGATTTTATTTTTAAAGAGACCAACCACATAGGTTATCGTAATAAATACAACACTAATGGTATTTTATACACATGAAAGATTTTAATTTTTCAACATAATATCCACATCTATTGTCAAGCTTGGGCATGCTAAACAATGACCCAGTTGAAATCATGGCCACTCCTTGATAAAACATGGATGATGTGGTCCAACCCTCGATACATGTCTCTTTGATGGGGGAAGGACCAGGATAATCATCTGAGCGTGAGCGTGTGGTGTGTAGTGGGTGCGTCTTAGTGTCTTTGAAGTAGGACTTTGAAATGGTGCTACTCCTGTGGCTCTAAATCCATGTATTGATTAAAGGCATTTCATTTCAGTAAGAGCACAATTTGCTTCACAAGGAGATCGGAAAAGCTCATTTTATTCTATTCAAATTGTACGGAAGGCAAAACGATCTCATTTCCTCGATACTAGCAAGCAAAACAAGTCAAAGTACATTTACATTACTAAAAACATCTGACTACTTACATAAATTGGCTATATGAACTCTTTCAAAATACCATTTGAGCTACTGTTGTGTGATGCAGGGTGATCTTTAACCTGTTTTTTCTCAAAACAGTATACTGGAGCTTGCCATTTTTCATCTTCAAGAACTGCTCCCACTTCGAAAGTCATTACATGAATGGACCTTCCTGCAACATTAAACTTGTTACTCGTATAACACGAACATCCTTTTTGAAGAGTACGACAACAATGCTTGCAACAAGATTGTGAACAGAACGTTTGTGAAGAGAACAAGAACAAAGAACTCGGAACTTATATCAATGTAATAGCGAAGAAAAATAACTGAACTTTCCATAACATGTTAAGTAGTTGTACATAAATGAACGATTTCAGAAAGCTATTCGAGCTTTACATATCAGGATATTGATACACAGACAAAAGAACAGATTAGATCTCATGCCATTATTAGAAGACTAGCGTAAAAGATCAGTTCTCTTCAACTCTCATTAGCCCTTGTGTAGCTCAATCGAAATGCAGATACTATTATTTCAGGTCAAAGATTTAACGATTTCACTCAGGAGATTGATGAAACTAAATTTACTTATTCAGTACATATCGTCTTTTCAAAAGTTATGAGCAATGGTTCCCGGTAGCTTTTCAGTTAAATCCCAAATACAACTTATAGCAAATGCACCAGCTAAACTATAGCCACTTCTGATAGTCTTCGGAACAACCTAAACGGACCTAGAGAAGACTAAAACTAATTCATGTGCTGCAAAAGCAAATGTAAGGGATATTCTAATGCCTTCATGTAAATGCACCAGAGGTCTAGAGTGTGATTATACAGCCAGACATCTCTATAACTGTCATACTCTATAACAACATTTCGTCACAACAAACATCACTATAGGGGTCGAAAAATTATCTAGACAAATGACGTCATTATAGAGATGTTTGACTACAATATGCATGTGAATATACACACAGCTTACGTCGTTCCTTATGTTAGTGGTGGTGAAGTAACGTCCAGTAACTGTCTCTCCTGGATAGAATGAGAAGAATGTAATCCTATCACAAGAAGGCAAGTTTTAGTTGACGGACCACTTTTAAGGAAGCCATCTAATTCGGGAAAAGCAGTAACAGAAGATGCATACATCTAGCGTAATAGCCTAGAATCACGATGCTCAATATTTGCAATCTTGTGATTGAACTTGCCGATGACCTCAAAGGCTCAAAACAGCTCGCTGAGTCTTAGCATGCTATCCGAGCCCCTGTACGTGCTGAACTTCATGATAACTTGATAGAAAAGCTTAAAACACCTTTCACCACCCATAGACATCATACAAACATTATAGCAAACAAGCACCTACACCACCAAACGTCTTCCGAAAACCACCTACATTTGGAGAGATGCAATATGCATATGCCATCAACACCCCTGATCCAAATTAATGTTCTACTAGAAATGAGGTAATAGTATTCAACAAACTTCAACTTCATATAAAGATGAATATTTGGATTCAGAGTCATGTTATGTCTAGCTTTAGAGCCTAGTTTTTTTCTTAGTTCATTAGTTGAACAAACAATGCAAGTTCGAGCCTCAGAAACTGACAGAAATGCAAGGTAAGGCTACGTACAATAGACCTTTGTGGTCTGGCCCCTCCCCCGATCCCGCGCATAGCGGGAGTTTAGTGCACTGGGCTGCCCTTTTTTTGTTATCTTACAGTTCACTGATGAACTGAAAACAGTATACTCCATCCACAACCCTTGTATTCTTCCTTGCAATGATCTCAACCACATCTTCTACTACTATATTGAAGTTGAAATAGGCATAAATCCACATAGTATTTGGAGCAAAATCCATGAATCCTACTTCTAGAGTCACTGGAGAAACCAATTATCACAAAAGTTATAGTTGTTTTTTTTTTCCGTCCAAACGTAACTTCTACTCTCAAATACCTCTTTTCGACTTAGTTTCAAATATGGGTACTAATTTTTTAGGCTGAATAATATAATTGATACTTGTACTTGTTCCGTCTTGATATACCCGTCCCCTCCTACTCCACAGGGCTTCATCCGGACATTTGAACTCTGTCAAAATTAGTCTTTTAGAGCCTGGTTTAACAAGCAGTGAAATTAGCTTTTTTTAACAATTATGTGTCTAGATGAAAACCATGTGATGTGGATATAAGTAACAACACATTTGAGAGAGACACAACGTTAGACGGGTTTAAAATAGCGTGTTTCAACACTATATATGTCTGGAAAAAACCTCATAGAGTAGGAAGGCGGGATATCAAAAACGAAACAAATACAAGCATAAATTAAGCTATTGCTCTTTTTTTTTTTTCAACTATTAACTAATTCATGTCCAAACAACGATAAAATGGAAGGCTAAGTAACAGTTTATTAGATAACAATAACAACAAGGGAGGTTAGAGTGAATATACACCTTACTCCTACCTTGAGAGATAGAGAAGTTATTTCCGATAGACTAGCCGCGGAACCAAGATTTCCACCAAGGGGTCAAAATATGAACAAGTAAACACATGAAGAAGTCGAAGAGGATTTTATATCTACTATATATATATTTAAAAAACAATGTTAACCATATGTAAACATCGTAATGAGGCTGTTTCCGATAGACTAGTGGCGGAGCCAGTATTTTCACTATCGGGTCAGAATATGAACAAGTAAACACACAAAGAAGTCGAAGAAGGTTCAACATCTACTATATATACTTAAAAAACAATGTTAACCACATGTAAACATCGTAATTTTCCATATAAACTTCTCGGTCCTACCTGTCTCCACTTCTGCAATCGACCCTAGACTAAACTAGCCTACTAGATAACATAATGAATATAAGTTTACAAATAAAAGGGTGGTATTGAGGGGATGAAGAGTACCACTATAGAAAACCCAATGGACAGGTCTCTTGGTGACAACATCTTCATAATACCAAGTGAAATCCACTTTTTGCCATACATTGCATTGAAATCCATCAAATAAATGTTGACCAAGATAAGTAGCTCCATCAAGCCAATTAGGTGGAAGAATACCAACATCAATCTGTGATGAACTACACTCCTTATTGTCATCTAAAGTGTACCGGAATACAGTGCCATTGTTCCATTCAAGATCATACAGAAGCTTACCTACAAATACGAAGCTAGAATTTTGAGTTTATAAGTTTCGAGATTCTAAAAAATCAGCTCACTTACTTGTTATGGATAAATTATTTATACATATTAGACTCTAACCTCAACGAGGTAAGGATCTAACTACACTCTACCCTTCCCAGACCCCATATGAGTTTTCGAAATGCAAATTATAACCAACAACAACATACCCAGTGAAATCCCACAAGTGGAGTCGGAAGGGTAGAGTATACGTAGATCATAACTCTATCTCACGGACAAATTATGATCAATATTTCAAAATATAGAGTAAAAATTGCAACTTACAGAATTTTGATTAATATATTGAGTTAATCATATCCCACTTTGTATTCCTTTCAAATTATGAGAGAAAATAGAATGAAGCACAATATGGGAATACTTTAGTCTACGTACCTAACAACGTCTAAATACTGGTAAAAGTTTAAACTTTGAATCCGCTTTTACTCGTAAACATATAGCTCTGCCCATATATACTTACCTAGCTGATCTTGTATAATGTTGAAGTTGCGGCCATTAGGCCAATCATACCAAAGATCAATTAGACTTAGAGAACCACTATAATTGACAAACAATAATGAGTGGAATTGGTGTGGCCAAGGGGTTGGCTTTGGCTCTAATGAGGCATTGGAAGAGTTAACAATTAATGTTGCAACAACACCAACAAATAGTAAAGTGGTTGACATAGTACTTATTTTCTTCATACTTTGAGATGAAATGGTGTTTCACAATTTGCAATAGTGGTTGTTACTGTGATTGTTAATTCTCTCTCTTGCAAATAGAATGACAAGAAGATAAGGTACTATACCTTTTTTCCTGGAAATATAATAAGAAAAAGATACTATATATTCTTCTTTCCAATTTATTTGACATTATTTTTTTTGAAATACGTGATTTCAAATATTTTTGTCAGATATTGTATTTTTTTTTTGTAAGGACCCCATAAACGATGGGAAACGGATCTTCGAGGATCACAGCGCCTATATAGTATATTTTGGGCCCCGAACAGGAACTTTATGATTCTAGAGGATATTCGTGGGTATTAGTCCACAGATTTTTTTAGAATATGTGATTGCAAGACAGTTTTACCAAATATTATATTTTTTTATCTAAAAAACTTGGTAAACGACGGGGAGTGTGTCTTTTGGGGATCATGAAGTTCGTATACTAATTTTTGTATTACGGAATAAAAAATTTATAATTTCAAAGGACTTTAATAGATATTAATCTATCATTTTTTTTAATTAAAATACGTGATTTCGAGATAATTTTAGTAACTCTATAAATGACGGTTTGCAAAATGGTTGCAACAACAATAGTAAAATAGTTGACATAGTACTTTCATACTTTGAGATGAAATGATGTTGCAATAGGTTGTTATTATCAATTCTCTCTCATGCATATAGTAACAAGGCAATAATTCCTCCATATCCACCAACGTGTGGGTATTTTTGAGAATATAATAAGAAAAAGATACTACACCTTTTTTTCAAAAAAATAAAAATAGGTGACATTCTTTTTTAATTTGTCTCGAAAAGAATGTGTTTTGTATAGTAAAATTTTATTTTTAATAAAATAGTTTATAACCATACCAATAATCTAAGACAATATTAGATGTAAATTTCAAAAGCCTTTTTTCCTTAATTATTACTCTATCCGTTTTAAAAAAATAACTTTTGAATTTGTGGTCTTCGATTAAAGTTACGTCAAATATACCAAAATACCTTTCAATCTTGTGGTTTTAAACATGTCATGTAAAAATTTGTGATTAAAATATTATAAAAAAAGGGTCATTCTTTTTAAACAAGCAAAAAAGGGGAAATGTGTCATTCTTTTTAACGAAAGGAGTATGTCAAATCAAAATATCACGCAATTTAAGAGGGATGAAGTATATATTTTTTTCTTGAATGATAAAATTATGTTTTAATTAGCTACATATTAAAAATATTTTAAATAAATTTATTTATTCTGTGTGTTGGGGGTTTATATAGAAAAAACTTCTGTATTAGGTAGAGATAAGATATGTGTATACTTTATTCTTTTAAATTATATTTTATGAATTACACTAATGGGACGTTTTATTAGTTTATATGAATAATGCAAA
The DNA here is from genome assembly GCA_039654485.1 of Withania somnifera. Taxonomy (NCBI): domain Eukaryota; kingdom Viridiplantae; phylum Streptophyta; class Magnoliopsida; order Solanales; family Solanaceae; genus Withania; species Withania somnifera. The sequence continues at coordinate 2,713,594 of JBDJHY010000001.1, read as the reverse complement.
ACATGATGTACTAGTAGTTTGAATTAGTTATACTTGCATTAGTTATGGTGAGAAATGCATTATTTGACTTAGTATATTAGAAATAACATGTATTATATAATTTATTAAAAAGATAATTATTTACAAAAATATCCTCCATAAATATGGCAGGAAAAAAGTAGAAAAAGTTTTTATTGTGTCTTTAATCATGCTAATGAATACATTAAAAAATATAGAATTTTGCAGGAATTTGGGGGTATTAGTCTATAATTGTTCGGGAATATATGAGATCAGGATAGTTTTAAGTGTTCCATGGGTCGTCTCAAGCAGACCTAACAATATTGACAAAAATCAATATAATCACACATATCCCACAAAATTCATAGGGAAAAGGGGCCATGAACATAATGTGGTTGTTCTTGAATTGCAGTCTATGTTTAAGAAGGTCCTTATGTCATTAACGGTATTTTTGTAACGATCATCCTAAACAAAAATGAATACTAATGTTTATGGCAGACAACCTAATAGCAAGAATAAAAAATTAATAAAATAGGCTGAGAACCTGAGTTTTCGAGTTTATATCATAGCGGAGATAGAAAATAAATTCAAGACCGATCACTTTTGGGAACACGGGAATTTGCAGGAAAGAAAAGGAAGTACATATGTGAATGTACAATCCTATCCTCGAAGCTCTACTGATAAATACTCAGTAAAAGACCTTATTAATAACGGCCAAGATTAAAACTCTTGTTTCAAATCGAATGGCCCACAACTCTCACAATTCCCTTTATAAACTTCGCTAAAACCAAAACCCTAAAGCTCTCATCGTCTTCATCATCTTAGCTGCCTCCTACACTCGTCCACCCCTACCCCCACCGCCTTTGTTAACCACGCAAAAATGGTGAGTTTTTTTCTATATTGATTTGTATTCATTTTATATTTTTAGGTTTTTTTTTTTTTGAGAAGTAATTTCATATTTTAGCATATGTTAAATATAATGGGTTAATAATTTGGAATCTTTTGTGAAGGTTCTACCAAATGATGTGGATTTGTTGAACCCACCAGCTGAGCATGAGAAGAGGAAGCATAAACTTAAGCGTTTGGTTCAATCACCTAACTCTTTCTTCATGGTAAATTTAACAAATTAATTCTTTAATGTATTTGTAATTTGTATATACTTTGAAATCATTTATTTGTTTTTTTGTTTTTTTAATGTTTCTCCAGGATGTGAAGTGCCAAGGGTGCTTTAACATGTAAGCTTCGCTTCTTCTTTTTTTCTCTTGTGTTTTATTTCTTTTATTTGGTGTATTGACATCTATTTAGTGGTATTTGTAGTTGCGAATACTCCCTCGTTTCACTTTTACTTGTCACGTTTTGCTTCATGAAAGTCGATTTGACTTAATCTTTTGAGCTAAATTGAATTAAAGTCATTTAGTATTTTAAATTTTGATTGGCTGTCATTCTGGTACTATGTATTTTTTTATAGTTTTAGACTGTGGTTTTGTCGTTCTTCAAGTTTCTATTTGAAACAGAGGTGGGTGGTGGTATGGACACCCCAGACCCCACTTTGTTTGAATGAATATACTTGTTTATTGTTGTTGTAGTATTTTAAATTTTAAATTGGATATTTGAAAATTATATGAAAAATGCTTCTTCTCGTAACATTGCTAAAATATTGGTTGAAGTTCATATAGTGCTAACCCCTGAGAATGAAATGTGACTAGTAAAAGTGAAAGGAGTGAGTAGTATTTGGTATTATAAATTGTGTTTGAACATTCATTTCGATTGGAAAAAGTTATAGTTTTTTAGTTAAAAACTAAATTTTCAAATTTCAAATATTGTCTTCAAAGCTTATTAAAAAGTTTTTCTAATGTATAACCAAATGGTTTTTTGAAAATATTTTAAAGAAACTCATGTCCAAACAAAGCCCTTAGCGTTTGATGAACTAGATATTTGATGCTTGGAATGAAATGTGTGTGTACAGAACCACATACAAACAGTGTTCTGTAATATCTTTTGAAAAAATAACGAGTGTCCAAATGAGTCCTTATTCTTTGATGAACCAGATATTTGATGTTCGGAATGAATATTTTTATATATGCAGAACAACGGTGTTCAGCCACTCTCAGACAGTGGTGGTCTGCGGGAACTGCCAGACAGTCTTGTGCCAGCCGACTGGTGGACGTGCTAGACTCACCGAAGGTTGTTCTTTCAGGAGAAAGGGAGACTAAAGAAGAAGAAAAGGGAACTTATTTTCTTTTAGAGTGGGAAGTGAAAAAAGTTCATATGGGAAACAAAATCAGTTTTGGTGTATCCTGTTTTTTATGTTTTATGATGTTTTGAGAACCAAGGATTTTGAGTTTACTATGACTGGTTATGTTTTTTGTTTTTAAGGCTTCAATTCATGCTTGGGTTTTGAATGTTTCTATATATATTAGCTCTGTGGTGATGCTACCTGGATTTCCCAATCTATTACTTTGAATTCCTTGATTGTTATTACTTGGTAGTTACTTGTCTGCCAAACTTTTTGCCATCATTGTTTGTGTTTGGAGAGGGCAGCCCCATCTTCATGTAGAGTGTCTATTAGAAGCAGCCTCTCTTGCAAGGTAAGAAGGTTCATGTTGTGGGATCATACTGGGCATGCTTTTGTTGTGGCTTTGTGCGATACAATTGCTATATGATTGGAAATTAATGGAAGTTGATGTGTCATCCATCAACAACTCACGGACTGAAGGAGTTTGAGTATTAGAAAGGTCTAGGGTAAGTGAACCGTGTGTTTGGCTCGTGGATTTAAGTGAACCGTGTGTCATTGGAAAGGCTTTGGTTGTGTTCCTGTGGCATGTATTATGTTACTAGAGATGGAGGCAGTGGTGTTTTCTTGATATAAACTGATATAATGCATAGCTAGTGAATGTTTCATAAGCACAAATAGGTAGATATTAAGGATTCTGGGAATTTTCAAAATCTTGGTCATGGATCAATTTCTCATCTCGCTCTTCTATTACTTATGGTAAAAGGGGTCGTTCGGTGCATTCAGCTCCTATACAGTACACTAGGGGAAGGAGTGACTACAAGGATTTATTGCTTTCCTTTACATGTCAGCAAGAAGTGGTTTCCAAATTAACTTGAATTGATAAAGCTTTCAAAACTTATCCGCAAACCGCTTTGGTTAGAAAACAGTTTGTATTTGGGCAATAAATTCAAAACACTTTAAAGCAACAATCAGTTTTTGTTTTTTTGACAAAGGTAACAAGTTTGTATATAAATCTTAAAAATTTACATCAAGAGCTAAATACAGCTAACTGCATGCAATAACAAAAAGTTATAGATGGAATTCGTTTTGATCTTAAGCATTGGACTGCTGATATATTCAAAAACATCTCAAATTTCTCTCCCTCCATATGGTCCACCATGTCACTGTTGGGGCAATTTTCCATCTGCTTTTGTCTGTACTTCCACTGCCCTCATTATTCCAGCTTCCAAAACTAAGCTGATAAATAGGTTCCAAAGCTGTCTAACCACTTTACAATATAGAAACAGATAGTTAATTGTCTCCGCCTGCTGCTCTCAAAATAGCACCTTGGACACATATGTATGCTCCTCTTCATGAGGTTTTCTTGAGTTAGAGCTGTCTCCCTTACTACCAACTATGTGAAAACTACCACACTTTATTAAAATGCTTTTAAATGTATTTTCTCAAAAGTAATTTTCAAATAAGTGTTTAAGGAATTTTCAAATAAGTGTTTTAGGAAGAAACTACTTTTTTAGCTTCTTAAAAACAACTTTTACTATTTTCTAAAAACACTTACTTTTTTTTCAGAAGCTTGGTCAAACACCTTACTTTTTAAAAATAGGCACTTTTAGGAAAAAAAATCAGCTTGGGCAAAACAGGCTATTGGTTTCATGTAAACACTATGTACAGATGAAGTTTACTTTCTGAGTGTTGGCTCACCTCTAATGCAATAACTTTCTGAATGTTGGTTCATTCTAATCAACAAATCCAGTGTAGTCCCATAAGTGAGATTTGGGGAGATTTGGGGAGGATAGTGTGTAAGTAGACCACCCTAGAGGCCGTCCCCGTCAGGCCCTCGGTTCAATTAGGTTCACTCTAATGGACTGCAAAAAATAGAGTTGCAATTTCTGGAGAGTCCAGCAGAAGTTTTTTAGGAGAAAAATTCAGAAGGTTATCAACAAAAGGTACAAATAATTGACCCTTTCTTTATACCATAAATCCAAGTATCATGCATTCACTTTATACATTACCAAAGAGAAGGACCAAGTTTCTCTAATATTCACAAATGTCAATCAAGAATACTAAAGGAAAGCCTAGTGCACTAAAGCTCCCACTATGCCCCGCCGGGAAGGACCAAAGCACAAGAGTCTATTATAGACGATCTTTCCAAATTTACAGAACCATTTAGAAGGAGCTCATATGCGTATACATACATATAGGCAAATCACTTTAGAAGTTTAGGGCCTGAGTTGGAGTACATCCATGATGTTATTGTCTCCACAAGCATATCCAAGTCCTTTGAGTTCCCAGAATTAAGAATTATAGAGTCTACATTACCAAGTGTATCGCTGACTTCCTTTGTGACATTTTCCCATGGTGTTCCTGCAGTCAAACTCGCCAATAGCTCACTGCTCCTATTAACAGCGTCTGTCATTCCTGGAGGAACATCCGGCAGAGCCTGAAAGTTGAAAACATGGTACATATTGATTTCAACCTACGGAAAAATGCACTTAAAACAAATTGTCCAGACATGACTCCTGCCGTGCCTCCCTCTGTGATGCATTTTGACCGGACATAGAGTTAAAGAAGAAGACTTGACTTTTAGAACTTGTGGATAGAAATCTACCATTCTTTCTTCGGGTCAGACTAAAACGCAAGTGCATCACATTAATTGGGACTAAGGTAGTATTAAAATCAGAGACCAGATGCAATGGATTTTCATTTCACAGAGTTCTGTAGTTTAGGGTGAACCTGCTGTAGAGGAAGTGCATGGTCTCCGGGAAGAGTGCGGATAGACATATCCAGCATTGAGCTGATGGCAGAACCTGAGCTGAGCACCTGAGCTAGTGTTGAAGTTTCATCAATTGTATCATCTTTGAACTTTACCAAGAGATTCCTTGAAATCCCGTAGTAGGATCTTATCTGAAATTTTAGACAAGAAACTAACATAATTTTGGACAACAAGAATATATATTTTGTGTATGCTGCTCTATCTCATTTCTTATGGCATTATTTATTCTCTAACTATGACTTTCAACATTGCAAAACTGGTTCCAAATCACGCTGAAAATCAGACCTGCAATTCTTTTTGGAATGGGGGGAACCTTGTTGTAACATACACAAGGTAAACTGAGTTACGTAAAGTCTGATATGCTGCATATTCAACATTCTAAAGTGAGCAGAGAACTAACTACTAATATCTGTATAGCACATATCTGCCGGAGATAGAATACCAATACACAAAAATTCCAAATATTAAGAGGACTATACGTACTTAAATGTGTTATCCATATAATATCCTATATATAGTAAATTAACAAATAAAAAATTCCATAAACATTATAACTAAAACCGCAAATAAACATATCTATCAGTTTTATGAAATTCACCATCATAATCTAATTTTAAGTCGCCAACATCATAAAAAATTTAAGAAGCATCCAAAATCCAATGTCAGATCAAATGCTATTGAATCTAAATATCCAATCAAACTCTTGAAATTTTTGTATCATGCACAGTGATTAAATTATCATCAAGTGTATAAATATTCCAACACTAATTGATCAGCATGAAGAAGTAATCTGCTGCCAGGCTGCATAGCATGATTAAAGAAATCAACTCATACCAGCGGGCAAAGGATGTGTCTGCTGTACATTTGGATAGTAGTCATTGAATTGGTCACACAAATAAACACTACACAAGTTTTACCAGAAAATACCAACAAAGTAAACTAAAGATGTTCATGATATGTATTTAGTTAAATTTGGGCCTAGTTAATGGGCACTAAGATCTCAAAATTTTCCATACCAGTCTTTGAGTTTCTTCTGGTCGTGGAGTGAAATTTTCTTTTCCATTAATCAAGTCCGTGTACAGAGGAGTCAGTTGCTCAACCAGTGGAAAAACTTGCTTTACAATTGGGGGGCTAAGGTTCTCTATTTGCTTCATAGTCATCTCTGCCTGTAGATATAGAACATGAGTGGATTAAAAGAAGATATCCTCTAATTCAGGTTCATGTGAAAGTTTATCAAAAAGTGACTAACAAGAGTGGCATAATATTTGCACCTACATAACCTTTCCTATGCCTACCAGTACATCATCCCACAAAAAACTGAAGGTCAACCAATTAGGCACGAAAGCGTGAGCAAAATTTTCAAGTTAAGTGAAAGTTCAGCAAAACAAAATACTTCAGATAAAAATCAATAGGACAACATAAAGAGTTCAAAGAGGAGGATACAAAAGTTACACAATTTTTTTCACCTCTTCCGCAGAATTTTCAATTCATAAGATAAATGTCTACTAGTTTCAGAAGTGCAAAGGAGTTGAGAGAAATATAAAATAAAAAGGAAAAAAGTTCAAGAAAATTTCTCTACACGTGAGTGTACCCAAGAAAAAGTAAACTTTCCCAATTCTCTCCCTTTTCTTTATCCCAACCAAACAAGTGAGAAGAACTTTTAGCTTCCATCCATCATTAAACTTTTTTCCTTTTTCCTAGTTTCCGAAACAGAATCTAAGAACTTCAAGCTAACCATAGCTCCCATTTCTTAATAATTTGCTTACTCTTTCCCTTGAAAACTCTTTAATATGTTAATTAAGCAAGAAAAAGGAAATATAGATGAGCCCATACAGTTTAGGAGAAGCAATCCTAGAGCATGAGAAACATAAAACATTAATATCAAAAGAAAAGCTAAAGCACAAACAATCGTCCCAACAAAGAAACATACAATCTTATGACACAGAAAAATAAGCTATTTGACACAGCAATGAAATTAAAGGCATCTGATTTCCTAACTGTAGAGCACCACGGTTTTCATTGTAATATCACCACTCAGCTATCAGTATCAGGGTTATAACATTACGTAGAACCAATTTTACTACTCTTGACATCTGTCTGTCTGCTGACTAAGAAGAAGGTAAAAAAATGGTTTTGATACAACCCATTTATAAATGAAAAAAAAAAAAAGAAGCAGCGGCATCTAATAAGAAACATTCGAAAGATGATGGGTAGTTGGCGAAATCAAGCTACTTACCCCAAGACGAATGGTTGGTGAAGATGCGATCTGTGATAAAACAGGTCCAAAATTTTGCATCATTGGAACAAGAACAGATGAGAACAACGGGACTGCAAGGCTGGCATCCTGGGAAATCAAATTAATAGAATAATTTTTAATAATTCCAATTATCATTTTTTTTTTTGATAAATAACAATTCCAATAATTATATGCTCAGGTGGTAACGGATTACCCAGTGTCTTCGGGACACAATAGATTATTGTGCACATTAAAATGTTCAGATATTGAAACCCCTAGCGGTCTAACAGGAGTAGACCTAAAACATGTTCATGTACTGCTATTTTCACTTGCATGAACAGCTACAATTAAACTATCTAAGCAGTATCTTGGAATTTAAATGGGAAATATGGTAAGGATTCATATAACTGACACCAAGTTGTTTGGGACTAAGGCATAATTGTTATTGTATAAGTAAGTTTTCGGATTTAGAAGTTCAAACTAAGGACAAGGTTCCAACCATTCAAACATGAGAGAGTGCAAACAATCTATCCTTTCTATTATAAGTTAAGTAAAAGCAAACTACACATAAGCTTCCACTCAGCCACTCAATATAACTAAAGCACAACGACCTCTGAAGAAGCCTCATCTCGCTCAGGCTGGATGAAACTAGAATCATGCAATGGGGATGAAAATAAACCACACATTTCAGGATGTTATACCTGGGTTTAGTCTTAGAGCTAGTAATTAATATAAAGGGTGTCACATGAGAGAATTAAATTGGACTGCTACAGATCATTCCTGCAATCTGAAAAGACGTACAATGATTCCATATCACCTCATGAACATGCAGCAATTTGACCACCCTGAGCTTATTAAACTGAATCTAATATGATATACACCCTCTGTCCCATTTTATGTGGCACATTTTCCTGTTTAGTCCGTCCCAAAAGGATGTCAACCTTACTATAGTTAGAAACAATTTAACTTTAAAATTTTTGTTTTACCTTTAATGAAATGATTCATAACCACACAAATATCTAAGATTATTTTGGATCACAAGTTTCAAAAGTCTTCCTCCTTCTCTTTAACACTGTGCCACATAAAATGGATGGAGGGAGTAGCTGCTTATAAGACCTAGCCTATCCCACCTAACCCAAAAAGAAACCCCCCAAAAAAGAAGAGAAAAAGATAAACAAATGAAAGCAAAACATGGGAAATAAAGTTTGTATGCATCAATTGCATTTGGCTTTGTCTTTGAATCCCTAAAACCGATTTTAAAAATTGTACGTATTTGGGATAAAGCTGGAAATTAATCCATCAAGTACCTTGTTGTCAAAAGCCATCAATACATTCCCGCTTCTTTTCACAGCAAACCTTGATCCTGATCATCAAGCATCAATGCGTCAAATGTTGTGCACCAAGTTGACCAAATGTGCCTATACGAAAAAAATATTACTGAGAATACAAACTTACCAATTAAAAGGTGAATTACAGATCCTAAAGAGTGCCCAATGCCAAATACAGGAAGGTCTTCTACCTACGTCACTAATGGACATTCATAAGAAACAACGCATGATAAAACAGTCTCATCTTAGGCAAAAGCTGAAACTCACTCTTTCTTGGAGAAACCCGAGACACCTATCAAACTTAAACTGCAATGTGGAAATGGTCAAATCCACTAGCATAAGGTGTAGCAATCACCAAGGCATCCCTGTCTCACAATGTAATACAAGTAAGTTGTAGCAACCACCAACATATTCCTGTCTCACAGTGTAACAAGACTAAGCACTATGTCTATATTTACCCCGCTTAACAGAAGAGACAAAAAGGAAAAGAATTAAAGCGCTACGATCATCAGATATTAGCATGCTAGTTTTATAAAATGATACTGCTGAAACAGCCATGAGGTAATCCAATACATCTAATAGCACAAAAAGCTTATTTTCATAAGACTGATAAAATGGTTGAAAGTACCTTTACCAAACTGCTACAGTAAACATGATCACGTAGCTTACAATAGGGGCCGGCATGGACTATAAAATGACACTGCTGGAACAGGCATCAGGTAGACTAATATAACTAGTTGCACAATCAGATTTGCTTCTTAAGTCTGATTAAACAGTTAGAAATCCCTTTACCAAACTACTGAAGTCAAACATGCCTTCAGTTGGTAAGCACCTTAACTAGCAGAGATGAAGCTTGTTTAGTGTACACTTCTACGAGAAAGTGAATAGTTATTACTGAAGAGATCTAGTAGATACTATTTAAGAGTGGACCACTGCTCTTTCTCACTCAAAATCTGAGAGGTCAACCTTCAATCCATAAGTCCAGAGAAAAAAAGAGTAGGAAGTATAATAACATCACCCGATTGGTGCAGTGATTAGTTAAAGTCTTTTACTTCTCCTATCTTACTTATCAGTTATGTCAAAAAGATATAAAACTAACTACAAATCAGAATGATTCCTAGGAGCATATATGTCAGAAATATAGTAGAGAAGTGATGCTGCTTTCAAATAATGACATAATTAACATTAACGTAGACAGAATTAGAGGGACTCTAGCATCAAGATCAAACCACTCACACGATCCAGGAACAAGTGATAAGAAAGCTGTGGTGCAGCCCCAACGAAAACGCCTCCAACAAAATGTACAACTAATTTCGGCTTTGAGGTCTTTGGTTTCAATACCCATGCTCCCTGGAATAGCACATTGAATCTATGTCATTGATAATCATCAAAGCATTGACACAACCCATAAGTATATCGAATGAGGATATGTGGCTACCTTCATTTTCCTTCTTAAGCAACCTACTGTCTCATTTACTGTTAAAGTTATAATCGAGATTCTATTGTATGCACATCAATTCCCAATCCCCATTATAATGACAGAACATACATATATCCAACATTATGTTTACGATGCATGCCACATTATATGACTAATTCCTTCAAACCTAACAGTCATTTTCATCCCTCTCAACTCGGACGCTGTTTTTTGTTTTTTAGCTCATTTGGTAGGAATAAAGAAAGTTGTTTAAGAGTTACAATCAAAAAAACGGTTCAAGAAATGCAGACAGGAGAACTTACTTTGGAAAAGAGAAAAAGGAAGCAAGTGGCATATCAATATGCACTTGTAACTTTACACATAAAGGAAAGAAATTTTCTATATTCAATTCTTATGAAACTAAAGCACATTTTTAGGGAAGTCTTTTAGTAACCTCAATTTCATCCCAGTCCTGTGAACTTCCCCAATCTTGAGATTGCCTCACTGTCTCTGTAAGTAATCTGCAAATACACATCAGCAGTAGCTACTTTTAAGGTTTAATGATGATTAACTGATAACGCTATATCAAGAATCTCTGATAGCGATCTGATTAGAAATCCAAATTCAAATCAAAACCATATATGGTCGTGTATAATTAACAATCTGGATAGATTAGATTAGGCAAACACGATAATTAATACTGATGAATC
>JBDJHY010000001.1:2542209-2558093 GCA_039654485.1 Withania somnifera | reverse complement strand
TTTTTTATTCTCCTTGTTTTCATAAAAAAGCAAAAGAAAAAATAAAGGTGATTTGTTTGTAAATTCAACATCACAAGTAAGAAAAAGAAACCCTAGTAGTCAATCTTGAAATGGAATTCATGAATTTTATGCAAAGGTACAAACCACTTTATTATTCACTTTTTTTTATCTATTTTTTTTTAAAAAAGAATCTTTACAATTAAAATTCACTTACGTTGCTTAAACTTTTCAAAAGTACTAACAACTATGTATCGAATTCTTTAATATCTATATATTTTTTTGAAGATTTGACACGAAATATTCAAGCAAGATAGATTATTTTGTTGCTCAAAATATTCAAAAAAGAAACAGAAGAAACAATTGAGTGTTTATCCAATCCTTTAAAAACCATACATTTCTAAAGAATCCGACACACATACAACAATATTTTTTAAATTGTTCAAACTATAAAACAACATATATTTTCTTGATATGCTGTTCGAAATTTAAAAAAAAAAAAACTATACATTTTTTAGGGAATTGATACGTCTATAGTAGCATTTTGAAGTGTTTAAACAACATGACGCAGATTAATTAATTTATCTCATTTTATGTTTGTTAATTTATTTTTTTCAGATCCAGATGCAGAAATAATAGCATTATCACCAAAGACCCTAATGGCAACAAATAGATTTGTATGTGAGGTATGTAACAAAGGTTTCCAAAGAGAACAAAACCTCCAACTACATAGAAGAGGACATAATTTGCCTTGGAAATTAAAACAGAAAAATACAAAAGAGGTTACAAAGAGAAAAGTTTATTTGTGCCCTGAGCCCACTTGTGTACATCATGAACCATCAAGAGCACTTGGTGATCTTACTGGTATTAAGAAACATTATTCAAGAAAACATGGTGAAAAAAAATACAAGTGTGAGAAATGTTCTAAGAAGTATGCTGTTCAGTCTGATTGGAAAGCTCATTCTAAGACTTGCGGTACGCGCGAATATCGATGTGATTGTGGCACCCTTTTCTCCAGGTACGTGATATTAATTAGTTACTATTGTACGTCGTCTTATCTAAAAGTTTAAGTGTTTGATATAACGGGCGATACATATGAGGTTATTTGGACTTTCATTTTGGTACTAATTAACAATCATGTTATTGTGAGTGATACCCTTTTTTGTCATTCGTTCTGAAAGCTTGAGTCGTATTAAATTGGGCGCAAAGAAAACAATCATTACTAAAAGCATATATTTTTTCACAAAATTTCTTATAAAATCGATACGTGCGAATACTGATGTGATTGTGGCACCCTTTTTCTCTAGGTATACCACATAGTTCGTGTCATCTAAAAATTTAAGTGATGATAGAAAGAACAGATAAAAAAAAAGGTTATTTGGAGCCTCATTTTGGTACTAATTAACCATCGTGTTGTTGTGACACCCCTTTTTTCGTTTGTCATTTTATCTGAAACTTGTGGTACGTGTGAATATCGATGTTATTGTGATAACCTTTTCTCTAGGTATGTAACATTCTCGTATAAAAATTTAAGTGCTAGTATAGAATGGATACAAACAAGGTTATTTGGACCTTCATTTTGGTACTAATTAATTAACAATCATGTTATTGTGACACCCTTTTTTTCATTCGTTATTTTATTTAAAAGCTTAAATCGATCAAATTAAGTGCAAGAAAATAGTCATTGCAAAAAACACACAGATTTTTACGGAATTTCTTACAAAATCGTTGAAAAACCACTCTCTGACAATAACATCTATGAAAATTTTGCAAATTTCTAATAGTAAAACGAGTTTTTTTTTATACTTATGATTATAGTGCCTTTTTCTCGGGTCTTTATAATCATCTCATCTTAAAATTTAAGTTATTAAGGTATTATTATGATAATTTTTTTCTTTTTTTTTTTTTAATTTATGGCTCAAGTGAAAATGTGTCATTTTATTTTTATTTTAGGGCTTTTACATTCCCCATATGGTGATGAAAGTCAAAGAAACTTAGAAATAATGGGAAAAAAGTTATTTCCAGCTTTTCCATCAGTTACAGATTCTGTTTGGACTATCAAATTATTTTTTTTCAAAAAAGTTTACCTTTTTGTCTGTTTTCTAATTGGTTTTGTTTTTGTCTTTGGATCTTTTTATTTGCTAGTACTACTATTAATGTCCTATCTCTCTATCTCAATTTATTAATTTTTTTTTAATTCATGAAAAGAATATTCATTATTTTATAATCTAAAAAAAAATTCTTTAGAAATTAAAATGAGTTGTAGTCACGAAAATATTTAAAATTCTTTTTAGATTCATTAGTTTTAAAAGTATTTATTTTTTTCTTTCTTAAATTTTGTATTAATAATAATGGTGAGACCGGGGGGGGGGGGGATGTTTAATTGATACTTTATCCATCTCATTTATGTGGCATTATGTTATTTGATAAAATATTTTTTTAAAAAAGAAAGAATTTGAAAACTTAGAAGTCGTTTAGTACAAGTCATAATAATATCTTGATAAAATACAACATTATTTTATTCTGCATTTTGTTGAAAAGATTAGTTAGTTCCGAAATTATTTATCCTACCATTTATACCATCTTAATGTGATGGGACAATTTATTTTGGGATAACTAATTTCCAAATAATTAATTATGAAAGACTTATTCCCAACTAAACGATTCATTATAGTCTAAATAATACTGAGATATTTGTATGATCGTAAATTATCCATCAAGATTAAAGATAGAAATATAAAGTTGGTGATGCCTTTGAAGTAGCGGACTTATAGATACGATTGAACTCGCCGACCAACAGAAGTGAATCGAGGAGCCGAATGACATACCAACACTACTAATTGAGTGATATTTTTATCAAAAAAAAAAAAAAGGATGCCACTAGAGAAAATAATAAAAAGTAAAATTATACCAATGTAAATAATTGTTAAAATTTGTTTTGTCTGAATTGCTCAGTCATTTTTTTCCTAGGAACTATCGTCCTTTTGCCGTTACTGTTATCTGTTTCTTCTTATTCACGTGTTGTTGCTAATGTCACGTTGTATAAAAATGTTTTGTTTTCTTATTTTTGTTTGTATTGGACAGCCACACCCATTTTCACTATAATAATGGATTCAAACATCACCTCTTACAAGTATTTTGTTTTCAAAATTTATTTTTTAGTTGAAGATATATGAGAAATAATTTTTTTATTTCACCATTTTCAAACCCTATTTGCCAGAATGTATTGTTAATCATGTTGTTGCTGTTGAAGGCAATATGATAAACCTTTTTAATTATTAACTAATATAATTACTAGTACCAAGTTGATTATGAATTTAATTAATCATCAAATCTCTTTTTTTTTTTTACATACTAATAATTATTTAATCTGTAGTATTGTGTAGAAATTATTCTAACTCATTTTCAAGTCCATATGTGTTATTAGTGTTTGACATTTTTAGTAAGTTCAATAGTAATCGTTTGTCTCAAAATTTTCTCTACTTGGCTAACAACATTCTGCTTTTTTACTTGATGGAAAATAGAATTATACTGACGAGGTATATAACTTAATATGCAGGCGTGACAGTTTTATCACACATCGAGCCTTTTGTGATGCATTGGCACAAGAGAGTGCAAGAAATCCACCAAGCTTGAGCACCCTTGTTGGGAGTAGTCATTTATATGGAAGCAATAGCAACAACAACAACATGAGTTTAGGCGGCGACAGTCTATCAAAAATAAATTCCTTAATTCCAGATCATCATGACATTCTTCACTTTGGAAGTAGCAGCAGCAACAACACCAACAATAATAATAATAGCAACATAAAGAATCTCACTAGTGGAGGACCTCACCATCACCACCACCATCATCACAATCAGTTTGATCACAACAGCAACAACCACCAGCTCATTGGTTCGTCAGCATTTCGCCCTTCAACTTCCTTTTTTCAGCTTCCAACTGATCAAACAAGTCATCAAGATTATGCAGGGAACAACAAACCATCAATCCATAGCCTAACACAACTACCCGACCTCCACAACAACGTGAATCCTGCACTTGGCTCTTCTAGCATGTTTAAGCTGAACTTCTTCCAGAATAACAACAATAACAATAACAATACCAACAATGTCATTGATAATGATAATAACATAGCTGGCAGCTCTGCTGGTGGATTGTTACTTCCTAGTCCTCATCAATTTAGCAACAACAATAGTTGTGAAGGTTCAAATAACTCATCAAACATTTTCTCAACTACTACCCTCCAAAGTGATCATCATCATCATCATTATATGAGTTCATCAACTCCTTTTTATGTCTCATCATCATCACCAGCACCGCCTATGTCAGCCACTGCGCTCCTCCAGAAAGCAGCTCAAATGGGCTCTACTACAAGTTGTAACAATAGTAGTAGTAGTGCTTCCTTGCTTAAAGCCTTTGGATCCTCTGGTATTGATGGTGGTGGTGAGGGTTATTCATCTAGTGCTACAAAATTTGATCTTCACCCTCCTCCACCTGTCAACTTCGGCGGCGTTTACGACCCAATGAGCGCAGGAAATCATCTTCATGACCTTGTTGTCAATGCTTACGGTAATTTGTACTAATGTTTTACATTTAGTGAAATACGATTGAACGGCTAGACAAAAGATATTTAATGTCTTAACCATGTCTTCTTATAATCTTGATTTCTTTATGAGTCAAGAACGTGAAAAATCGAACAAAAATTTCCAAATAGTTACTTTTCAACCCCTAAAATCGAATAATTTGAAGTTCGACTAGGTGAAACTCCAGGACATTATCCTATAGTTTTCAATCTCAAATGTCCTAAAATTTCGCCTGTAGAATTTCAAACTCGATAGCATTAACTATTTGTTTTTTTAATTATAGGAGTTGAAAAATGATCTCTAGCGCGCACTTTTACAACTTAAAATTCGTTCACATGCTGATCTGACTCCATTCCATCATCAAGGCATTGAAAATGCTTTCTTAATATGATAAGTGACTGTGAGATTCGAGTCGACATACTATGTTAACATATTATATTTGATCGAACAATTTTAATCAGAAGTTTAAACTATCAAAAAATTTAAATATTTATTTTATTTTATTTACTTAACTATGTCTTTGACATGTGTTATATATAGGAGCACAAGAACAACATCAAGATTTTGGAGGAGTAATAGGAGGGTACACCACCAACACCAACACCAACAACAAGGTGAATAGTTATAATGAGGAGCAACCACCACAAAAGAAACAAATGATTAGTAATTTTTCAATGGAAATGGGAAGTGAAGAAGCTAATAGGTTGACAAGAGATTTTCTTGGAGTTGGTGAAATTGTAAGAAGCATGAGTGGTACTGGTGGAGGAGGATCCAATAATAGTAATAATCTTTTTGGAGATGACAATTTTCAGTGACAATCAAAGAGTAACAGTAATATTATATTACTACTACTACTTACAAAGTTTGGGGGAGAAGGAAGATATATATGCACCAAAAGTACAGGTAATGTTAAGATATTAATTACTATTTCTTCTGTTTCATTTTACCTGTTTTAATTTGACTGCTCGTATAATTTGAAAATGTATATTAAGAAAATTGAATTTTGTGGTTTTAAAGTAGAAGTTATATATTTATACTACTCAAAAATATAGTTTTTGAATCTTTGTTTTTAAACATGTCATGTTATTCCCATAAGAGCATGTCATATTCTATATATATATATATATATATATATATATATATATAGTTGTACGGGCTGTATATAATATCACTTTGTGAAAATATATTAGGTATGTTGTTATTGTATTATATATATGCATGTGTGTGTCATAGGATTATAGTTTTACATGACATTGCTTAAGTTTGAACTAAACAACCTTTAAAGGTACCATAAGAGGATGTAGTTGGATGAATGAGATATTTTTACCCTTAATTAGAGTTTTTATATTATAACTCGATAAGTCGATATTTTGAAGAAATTTCTGGTAGGAAGTATTTTCTCTTTAAGTACTGACACGTATCTAAATTAGTTGAATCAGTGAGTTTTAAATATTATATGATTTAATAAACAAAAAAAAAAATCTTATAATAGAAAAGTGAACTTTTAAAAAAATAATTAATACAGAAAATTAAAACTAAGAATTTATTTTATTAATTTGAAAAGAAAAGTTTCTCTCATTTGATAGAGATATGCCTGTCTGAATGTCAATTCTTATGTCTGTTATTTTCCTTTTGGCTGCATTCTATTGTCTTCTTGTTGAGTAATTGCCCTTTGTCTTCGGATTTCACAGTGAGTGATAAGTATTCTCCAATTTTAATTAGAGGTCTTTTGAATATAAAATCGCTTTAGGAATATGGTACATTTTACCCCTGGGCACTCATCTGATTGTGAAACAAGTTATCCCGGAATTCGTTATTTTAGAATCATTATTCAACTTTAATGTGGGATAAAAATAACATCCCCAACTAGGATTATTAAAAATTAATTATCTCTTATCTCTCGTACCAAATGAGCTCTTAAAGTGGTACTTCTCAATGGGAATTAGGATTATTAGGTCTCACAATAAATATCGAACATCAAATTGAGGAAAAAAAATCAAAAAATTGTAGGGAGTGAAGTTTTTTTGTTATATGGAACCTTTTACCTTAAAGTGAGACGTCTCAATGAGAATTTGGATTAGTCAGGCCCCATAACAGATATAGAACATCAGGTTGAAAAAAATTTCAAAATTTGTGAGGAGTGAAGCTTTTTTCGTATATGGAACGTTTTACTCTTAAAATGAGATTTCTCGATTAGAATTTAGATACTAGTCAGGTCCCATAACAGATATCGAACACAGAATTGCGACAAAAATTTCAAAATGTGTGGGGAATGAAGCTCACATGTACATGTATATATAGATAATAATATTCCTTTGTTGTTTACATGTCTTGTCCCTCTCCAATTGCCCCCCTCTCATGCTGTCTGTCTTCATGTGCATGCATGTACTAAGTCACGGGTGCTGTCTTCATATATATATATTATACGAGCGGTTGAATTGAATTTGAACGAATTAAAATAAGTTGAGTTTATAAATAGGAGGGTCGATTATAGATCGATTTGCCCAAGGGTTACTTACGCTTAATTCCAGAGTCAAAACTAAACTAAATAAGGGAAAACTACATGACTTAGCAAATATAAACACCTAAATAATTATAATTCATAGCCTAATTTAACTATATTACCCCACTCCCCCCTCTTTCGTCACTCTCCTCCATATCTCCTGTGTATCACAGTATTTATATCAACTGTGTATGATCTTTATATATAATTGTATTTTTATATTTTCTTGAATTATACCTATATAGTCCTATATTATATATATTTAATCATAATAATATTTGTTTATAATGAAATCAAGTATCGGATGTTTTGTATTCGTTGATACAAATATAATAAACATAAACCATTACACATGGTTACGAATGGTTAACAAAATAAAAACACAAATATAATACATATCATTGTAATTTCTGAAAGTTGTAGCTATCAATGGTTAATTTCACCTAAAATATAGTTATTTGTGTAAGTTTCCCACTAAATAATGAGTTAAAATACTATATAGATTTCGTTCTCATTTTTTCTGAAAAATATTTTCGTTTGTATCGAACACACCCTTAGTCCTTTCTTGTTGCAAATTTATTCTTCTTAATATCTCTTCACCAGAGCTAGATTTAACACATTGTTGGTGTTGTTATTATTATTATTATTGTTATTATCATCATTGTTTTTTTAATTTAATTTAATTTTATTGTTAATAAATTTTAATGTATATTCTTGCAGGAAATCCTAGAAAAGGTTTTATAATGGAGCAGACAGTTGTAGAATGGGGAAGTTGTCGTGAAGATTTTAGCAGGAATTTAGAAATACTTTTATTTCTAGAGATAACTTTAGAAAAAAAAAAAAAACTTTGCAAGTTTTATTTATTTTTAGTAGTTGATTAGGTTGTGTAGCCCTTATTTTCTTTAGTTGTTAAATTACTTTTTGTTTTTAGCTTTATGTTGTGCAATTGTCTAAAAGATAGGCTAAATACAAGTATTAATGCACAAAAACTTTAGCTGTATGCCTTTTGCTTGAATTGAAAATTCGAAACTTTGCAAGCGTTGGCCATTTGATGTCACATTTACATACATGGTTCTTTAATTAGGTGCCGAGGGTCTATCGAAAACTGCCTCTTTATTTTATAAAGGTAGTGATAACGTCTGCGTATATATAGACTTATACTGAATATGTTATTGTTGCTGCTGATGGTGGTGGCGGTTCTTTAATTGGGTTTTACGTGTTTAATTATGTAATTATTGAGCAGAGAGCAGGAATAAAGATTATTTGTGTAAAATAGTGATAACGTCTCTGCATATATATATATATATATATATATATATATAAGTTACATTGAGTATGTTATTATTGTTGTTGATGGTGATGATGGTTCTTTAATTAGGTTTTGCATGTTTAATTATGTAATTATTGAACAGAGAGTAGGAATAACGATTTGTGTATTTGTTAACGGGATAAACATCATGGTAATGCATCGGGTTGATCGTGTAAATTCAGAGAGAAAACATAATTTAATTTTCATGAACTAAATGCGTGTGCTCTTTGTGGGAAAAAAAAAGAAGCATAGAGTAGGAATAAAGATTTATCTACGTATTAACACATGTACGCAACAATGAAATTTTGTAGAAAACTACTTTCCTTAGTATGATTTATCGTCTTTCGAGCTTTTTTTATTAGCTTTTCTTTCGCATAACATTTGATTATTTTAATCTTTAACCTGATTATTCAATTGCTAAAGATTTAAGCAAAACTTGCTGATAACATTGACTGTGCTACTACATTTTCTATTATGGTAGGGAAAAGGACAAATTTGCTATTCTACTATTAAAAACTGCTTAATTTATGTACTCCCTTGTACATAAATTTTTCACATGGTATGCCACTTTATCCCAACAGTGTAACATAAGGCAAAGTTTGAAATTCTTACCAATATAATATAGTAGAGTGTTAAGTTAACAAAGGTTAAATAAAACGAAATTAAGAGAGTAGGTATTAATGGTCCTAACCATCAAAGGCACAACGAAAAATGAGAGAAAACAGTATTAATAAATAGCAATATATCTATCTACCCACGCATCTTAAATGCGTGTGGTACATAAAATTTTATGAAAACAACAATTTGTTGGCCTCACCAACAAAGTATCCCTTGTTGATTTAGGGGGAACAATTTTTATTTTATTTTTTCTTCCAAAGTTTCTTTTGAAATGAAAAGAAAAGTTAAGTTTGAAGTAAGAGAAACTATTTATTTTCTAACTTATCTTTTTCTAATAAATGGGGCATGGTCCAATTTTATTATATATATATATATATATGTGTGTGTGTGTTTGCACATATATCTATATTAATTAATAAAATTATATAAAAAAATATATCAACAATAGCAATATAATTGACGTTAAAATAAATGTCATATTTATTTATATAATATAATTAGACATTAAAATTTATTTATTATCATTGCAAATCATAAATATATTGAAGTCAATAAATAGCTCTTCAAAAATTTTGTGCAAACGACAATTTTCACTTTCATGCACATAAGAAAAACATTTAATTTTAATTCGCCACATATTTTTTTTTAATAATTTTTTTTATGCAAGCGATAACTGATCATTGTTGTCTATATTATCATGTAGAAGGAGATTTCTTAAATTAGTGTTAACTGAATTTATCTGTCTTGCGCTGAAGAACTTCGAATTATTTGGATTATTTAAGTGCTTTTAAGTTTTTTTAAAGTATTTGCGTAAAATAAGAAAGTGCTTTATAAATGATAAAAATAAACTAAAAATTAAAGCTTTTAGCCTATAATAAGCTACTTTTTAAAAGTCAATCCAAAAATCGTCTTCACCATCATACTTTTACATGTTTTTTTGTTTCAAAAAATCTTACTTGATATCGAAGAGTTAATTACTATACTCCTTCCATTTCATTTTACTTGGTTATTTGAATTTACTTATTCATTCTATAAAATCAAAAAAAAATTATCATGTGTTTTAATACTATTCTTATCATTAAATAACTATTTAAAATATAAAATAATTCAATTTATATTTTTAAAACATAATTAATAAGGTTCATTTAGTAAAATAGACCCTTGATAAATATATTTTCTTAAGAAAATACTAAGTTAACAGGGTCAGGTAAAACAAAATGAATTTTGTGAGATTTTGTTAGGTAAACCTTGTTGGATTCATGATTTTGTGAGATTTAATTTGCTTTTTATCATTATAAAGAAGTTGGCAGATCCACAATATTTAGTTGATTTACTATAACCAACCAAATAGCTGCATGGCTTGGCTCATTCAAAGCCATGTAGACATATATACATCAAGAGCATCTTACACATTTATATATATATATATATAATAGATGTCTATGGGTTATCAAATGAATTGATAGAGTGACTTGAAATCTTGGATTAGTCAGTGAAGTGCGTAATCATTTCATTTAAAAGTTTAAATTGTTAAAAAAAAAATACATGAATAAATTTATTTTTTGATAAAGGAGAGTGATGAAATTCAATTTCAATACATGCATCTATTGCTCTAATATCATTCATGTTGAAGTATGCATCTGACCATCTTATATAAAAATGGTTCATGTTGAAGTATGCATCTGACCATCTTATTTAAAATTGGTTAAGTTTGTTAGAAAGAACCTATTTTCTATGTAGGCAAAAAATTACAATATCTCATATTAAGAATCTAGTTTGATCCTACCTCCAAATATAAGGGACCATTTTTGTCACTGCTCTTCATTTCATTGAACAACAAGGATGCATAGTCGATAAGGAAAAAAAAAAATAATCAAGAATCGACAACAACCATAACATATTCAATGTGATCTTGCAAATTAGATTGAAAAAGGTCGAACACATATGAACATTATCCATTATCTTATAATATAGAGATTTTTTTAATAGACCTTTGATTCGAGAAAAAACATTTCAAAATAGGTGAATTAAGAACCGAAATAGTTAGGATACTAGAGTTAATTAAGGGACAAAATTGCATTTGTTAATAGTTTGAACCAAAAACAACAACAACAATAACTTCATTGTAAGCTTACAAAATAGGATTAAAAACGATTAACATGCATGCAAGTGTTATCCATATCTTGTAAAATAGAAATGTTGTTTTCAACAAATACTTGATTCAAGAAAAAATATTTCAAAATAAGCGACTTAAGGGAACAAATTAAAATTACATTTGTTAATAGTTTGAACCAATAACAACAACAACAACTTCATTATAAGCTTACAAAATAGGACTAAAAATGATTAATCTGTACGCAAGTGTTATTCATATCTTGTGAGATAAGAATATAATTTTCGATAAACCCTTAACTTAAGAGAACAACACCAACACCAATACCAACATACCCAATAAATTTCACAAAGTGAGGTTTGAGAAAGATAAATATACGTAATTCGTATCACTACCTCAGAGGTGAAGTAGAAAAAATATTTCTGATACATCCTCGACTGACGACAAAATCACATACTCAACTTAATGGAAAACATTTCAAAATAGGCTACTTGAGGAGAGTTTAAAAAGGATGAAATTGCATATATTAATACTTTGGGGACCTCCCTCGTACTTTTAGATCTTTTTAGTTTTTAACCACCTTTCTCTTTTGCGAATTTCTAATCGCTCTCTATCTATGGACCTTCTCCTTCCAATTCCAGTGAAACTCTCCACATTCTCACGCGCCGCCGTGTTCACTATTTCTCCGATCAATACCTTCAATTCACACTTTTGTACACACCGCAGGGTTAAATATCGAGTCAATTGCAGTGCGAAGAAGCACTTGCGAGTAGAATCGAACTATAGTAATACTAATAGTAATAGTCGTGAATCGAATTGTGATGATAATGATATCGTGGAGGCGAATGGTTTGAAGAATGTGTGGGAAGAGAGTGAGTTTGTTGAAGTATTTGGAATTGGAAGTAGGAAAGATGCGCTACTTGATTTTTGCTTGGCTTCACCTTCGCTTTCTACGGCGTTAAGATTTTGGTATGATTTATGAATTGTTCTTTTTATTTGGAAACTGATGTTTATTTTTGTCGAGCCGAGGGTTTATTAGAAATAGTCTCTACTTAGAATATATTTCTATGTATAGTCTATCTTACTTATTAGACTCTACTCGTGAGATTGTACTTGGTATGTTGTTGTTGTTGTTTTTATTTGTTGTATTGTGTTCTATTGTATGCGACTATATTATTTTGATGAATATAATGTAGTGGCGGAGCCAGAAAATTAGCGAAGGATGTGCAAATTTGCTTCTTAATTATGTTAAGGGTGTGCAAAGTCAAATATATGCTCTTAATAGCTAATATTTAACACACTATGTAATTTCTGGCTAAGGGTGTGCATCTGACCACCTTTCGCTAAATGTGGCTCTACCCACGATACGATGTTTGGATAGGTTGTATGTTTCTCGTCGTTATATAATCTCACATATCAATAGTTTATATAATCTCACATATCAATAGTTTGAAGGATAAACCTACTAAAAACGAAGGATAATGTGTAGGCCTACTATAAAAAGATAAAGTAAATAATAAAATAGGATTATTAAATAATAAATAAAGATAAAATAAAAAAATATAAGGTAATCACGGGATACCACCAAATCGATGGTTACATAAAATGGGGCATTTCATCATTACCTGACCATGGAATCAAACCATATCGTACAATATTTTTTATGAATTTAATTTAACTATCTAATGGATCAATGAAAATAGGGGCAATATTTTTTCAAAATTTGTACCAAAAGCATTTAAGTGACACATTTTATTAGGAGTTGAGGTGTTCAATTGGAAGAAGACTTAGTTCAAGTGTTTAAAAGAAAAAAAATGTCAAGGTTAATGCATATTTTTGTGTGATAACACTAGATATATCATTGCTTTATTTGATACTTATTTCTTTCGAGTTGAGTTGAGGGTCTACCGGAAACAACCTACCTACCAAATAAGGTAGGGGTAAGGTATGAAAATATACTATCCGACTCCACTTGTGTGATTATACGGAGTATGTTATTATTGTTTGTCTTTGATATGTATTTCTGTCTACGTGTATAGGAAGGGTTAAGGTCTGGGTAGATCCTATCTTCATGAGACTCAATTGTGGGCTTATACTGAGATTAATTTGTGGTCTTATACTGGATATGGTATTGTTGCTTGTATTTGATATGTATTTCTTTCGAGGCGAGGGTCTATGAAAAATAACTTATTTTCCAAACAAAGGTTAGGGGTAAGGTCTGCATATATCCTACCCTCACACTCCATTTGTGGGATTATACCGAGTATGTTATTGTTTGTATTTGATATGTATTTCTGCCGAGCTGAGGATCTATAGGAAACAACCTTTTTATTAAAAAAAGGTATGCGTAAGGTATGCGTTTATCCTACCTTTCTCACTCTTCATATGTGGAATTACACTGGGTATATTATTGTTGTTTGTATTTAATGAACATTTTTGTCAAGCTGAGGACCTACAAGAAATAGCCTCTCTACTAAACAAAGGTAGGGGTAAGGTCTTTGTATATCCTCTCTTCCTGAGACTCCATTTATGAAATTACACTAGGTAATGTTATTGCTTTTAGTATTTAATATGTATTTCTGTCTAGCCAGGGGTCTAATAGCCTATTGACCAAATAAAGGTAGAGGTAAAGCATACGTAAATCCTACCCTCCTTAGAATCCACTTGTGGAATTATACTGGGTATGTTATTATTTAATTTGATACGTACTTCTGTTGAGCCAAGGGTTTATACGAAATAACTTATCTACCAAGAAAAGGTAGTGTTATTGTTGGTTGTATTTGATAAGTATTTTTGTCGAGCTGAGGGTCTATTGGCAACCTCCTCTCCACTGAACAAAGGTAGGGGTAAGTTTGCGTATATCCCACCCTCCTTAGACTCCATTTATGGGATTACACTTTGGTATTTTATTGATGTTTGCATTTGATATGTATTTGACTCATCATCAGTCTGTTAGGTTTGTTTGAAAAAAGTACTTTTGGAGATTAACTATTTTTATTTAGCCAATCAATTAGAGAAGCATTTTTTTTTACCAATACTAGAGCGTTAGTTTGTGATTTGCCTACAACAATAGCACCAACATACCAGTGTAATCTCACAAGTGGAGTCTGGGGAGGGTAGGATGTAGGCAGACCTTATCTCGACCTTTGGGAGGTAAAGAGGCTACTTCCGATAAACTTTCAACTTACGGAAAAATATTTGAAAGTTGGTTGGAAAAATAAATAGTGGAAGTGAAGAAGGCACAGGTTCTGGAAAAAAAAAAGTGATAGAAGGCATAGAAAAATACAATTTGCAATTTGCTAAGGTTCTAAAAATGCTTAGGAAAAAAACCTACCCTTTCCAACTTCTAAAACTCAACTTCTGCTACTATTGCGAATAACTTACTTTTTTCCTAAAAGCTTGGACAAATGCTTCAACTATATAAATTAAGCATTTTAGCTTCCTAGGTGCTTGTACAAACATGCTATTAATTTGATTGTGATTTGGAAATTTTGAAGTAATGGATGAGAAATGAGCTTGATGGAGAATATCCTATCAAAATTTTGAAAGTTGAATACTTTTAATGAATTTTGATTCTTTAAAGTTGTGAAACTTGGGTAGAATTGGAATGGTGTTGGACTTTTGCGCATCCCATAATGGAAAAAAATTCATTATTGGATCAAAGGAGTGGTAACTACAATTAATAGTTAATACCTCCTCTCATCTATAAGTTATGAGATTTAACCTGGGTGCTAGTCTCTGTTTTGATGCTGTATATACAATTCTCCAATGAACATCCCTAAAGCAGTAAGGATACAATAACTATTCGTGTACTTGCTTCGTTATTACATATGTCTGATACACAATTACACATGATATTAGTGTCAATTAGTGACTTTCATGGCCTTTCTACCCCTATTTTAACATGAAGGAGTTAATTGTTATTTGGAACTTCCCAAGTCATCTACAAATAACATACACGATGACACCTCACCTTGGATTCTTCTCATGAATTACAAATAAAAACATGCTAAAAGCTGATCCATCATGCAAGCCATCATAAATGGAAAGTGCTTCGAGTCTCCTCCCACAGTCCTTGGTCTAACCTGTTGTGCATGCCCTTGATCGTCCTAGTGTACGCCGCATATACTCCTCTAGCCTCCAAGCGAACCTTCCTTGGGACTTTGTCATATGCTTTTCTAATCAATTGAATGACTTTTGTAGTTGAGTGCGTCGATAAGAATTTAAACTAGTTCATGGAAATATACACGCCCCGCCTCACTCTCATCCTCATCCCCTCTCCTAAACTTTCTTAGTGTGGCTTATTAGCTTGATACCCTTCTAGTTGTTACAACTTTGAATGTCACCCTTGTTCTTGTTCAACAGAATCTTTGTTCTCCATCTCAACTCCTCGAGCATCTTTGCCGTCATAAAAATGACATTAAATAGTCTAGTCAGCTACCCCATACCTTCCCTGCATGCGTTCTTTCAAAATCTATCGGAATCTCATTCGAATCGATCACTCTTCCCCTCTGCATCCTACAAATAACACCTTTAACCCCCTCAACCCTTATACACCTTAAAAAAGGCACCCTCGTTCATTAAATGTCTTGCTATACACGGGGTTGAGGGAAGGATTGATCCACAAGGGTCTATTATATGTATCCTTACCTTACATATTTGCAAGCAGTTGTTTCCATGACTTGAACCCATGACTTTCCGATATCATGGCTACAACTTTATCGGTTACTCAAGGCTCCTCTTCTCAACCCTTATACA
>JBDJHY010000001.1:2524751-2534921 GCA_039654485.1 Withania somnifera | reverse complement strand
GGTTACTCAAGGATCCTCTTCTCAACCCTTATACACCTAAAACACCTAAAATCACGAAGCCTCTTTGAGTACTTCAAATCCCCCAGCACGATGTCTCCATCCCACTTCCCATTCAAGAGTATTTGGAAGTACAACCACCATTCCTCTAATAAGTTCCTCCTCCAACAACACTTTGCCGTCTTCTTCCTTGATGCTCACTTGATCCAGGTCCTCGTTCCTCCCCTCTTGCCTTGGCTAACCTATACCCAAATCATAGTACAGGAAAAGAATGTTCTTCTAGTGCCATTCATTTTTGTCCAAGGAAGCAAATCCTAGTCATATATTTTGGCGGATCTTTGTGTTTTTTATGACTGTTCTTGAATTATTGAAAAAAAATAAAAGATAAATTGGCTTTTCTGGACAGTCTACCACTTTTTGATGGTTAAGTTTTGACTGCGAAGCTGAAGGAGTTTGAAGCAAGTTATCAAATACTTAGGGGTGATGACTGAGAAGCTTAGGCTAGTCTCTTGTTTAGAGATCTGTATGTCAGCAGGAAATGTAGGAAATATAGAATATCTTTAGTGGTAGAGAAATTTGTTTAAGGACAAATTGTTGTGCATTAGAGTGAAATGAGCCCAAATAAAGAGGAATAGGAGGAAGTTTGTGATGGTTATTATAATGGAGAAGTATGACATGGACGATAAGATGTTCTTAAATTATACGACGTAAAGAAACTCCAAAAATATTATGTCCTCCAATCTCTACTCGAGCTTGTATACTTTATGACATTAATTGCAGATGGAACTACTCTTCGGAGTTGGACATTTTAGTATGAGTTTGTCTTAGGAGCAGAGTTTGAATAAATAGTTTTAGCTTGAGTCTGCTGGCATAGTTGACGAGCTAAAGTTAGAACAACCACCTCTACTTGTATCCACACTATCAACTCTAAGTTCATTTCTTTTCTTGTTCATACACCAAGTATGAGAACTTCTATAAAACAACCTCAAATCGTTGGCGATTGAACTCGAAATAAAGTTTGCCTGCAAAACCGACCTTAGAAAAATCCCACATCAAAATGGGAAAGGAAAGGTAAGGGCCCTAAAAGCGCGAGTTCTTGATCCAGTTGTTAGATGGCATTTGTCTTAAAGCTCAAAGGGGATAAAACCATTAGGCCCTGAAGATTAGACCAGAGTAGATAATACCTTGGGAGTTGGACTGGACAATTATAGGTGGTATTAGAGTTGCTATCTCTCCAGGTACGATGGTTGGTTAAACTTAAGCTAGAACGTCGAGTCCCTAAGGAAAGGGTGAATGTAACAACCCACAGACCGTTGACGGTTTCGCAAAGGGTTTGTTGCGAATCTAGCTTTAGGCAAATCACACATAAAAATAGAAGGGGATAATTATGTGCCAAGTAAAAGGGTTATTCCAAGATGCAGTTTTCCTGCACTAGTTCACCCGCTGTTACATTTTTCTATCTGAACCATCACCATCTATGCATTAGAAAACACCTAGTTGTGTAGATGGTGATACTTTAGGTAGGAAAGGGATCAACTGATAGTTGGTCTAATCTGCTTTAAGATGTGTTTTAATTCGTAGATGGTGATAGATTAGGTAGGAACAGGGAACAACTGACAATTGGGGTGTGAGACTCGCGAAGAAGTGATAGTTCAAGTGTGTTTTTGACCAGTAACTCTAAACAAAGAAAAGCAGAAAGAGGGAGTGGATAAGTAACATTCCTTCCTTAAGTTATCATGTTCAAAAAAGTGAAAGTAATGTTGCTGCCTTTCCTTTCTAGCGACTGTGATGCATAATGCACTCTTATGGTCACTGTATGCCATGCCCCTTGGGTATTAGGGTCAGGTTTTGAGAATAGCACCAAAACCGATTTCCTCCCAAGCAAATGTTTTTAGATATCCAATCTCATAAACCTGAAATCACAGTTTCATTGTTCAAAATGATCTATTCCCTTGGAGACCATTTAGAAAGACAAACACTAACTTGGAATTCAAACTCCTTTACCGTAAAAGTGATGCTCCTTCTATGGATGAATAGATTTGTGGCCAATATTTTTTTTATAGAAGTTAGAAGACAAGCACAGATAAGCAAGGAAATTTGTTCTTTGGCACGATGCATGATAAGGATCAGGATTATCAAACCCCTTCTCTGCTATCACCAAGGATTCTATAGGAAAGGGAGAATACTATCTGAAGCTAAAGGGAGAATCAAATTTAGTGCGAATCACTATGAGGAAGAAGACAAGAATTCAAGGAGACAGAGTGTAGAGTATGTAATTATAAACACCAAGTGAACAAGTCGGTACTCATAAGTCATCAAATTTCTTTTTAAATACTAAGTCAGTGTAAAAAGTATGTACCATGTAACTTTACTTGAACCATCCATATTCATCTAATTTGAATCATCTATAATTATCTACTCCCTCTGTCTCATTTTATGTGGCACCCTTTCCTTTTAAGTTTCCCAAAAATAATGTCTTACTATAATTAGAAAGAATTTAACTTTAAAATTCCCCCTTTACCCTTAATGAAATGATTTCTAGCCACCCAAATATTTAAGAATGCTGTAAGACCACAAGTTTCAAAAGTATTCCTTTTTTTCTTAAACACCATGCCAAGTCAAACGGTGCAACATAAAATGGAACATACGGAGTACCAATTTTGACCCACTTCTGCTCAGGAATGAGTTCTGAGCTAACCCACCAGGTTTTGGTGCTCATGTTTAACATGATGACAGTTCAAACAACGAGCTCACCATCTTTTTAACAAGGTATTTTTTCCTTGCACCAAAAATACAAGTGGGAAAGGAACAATCTCTTACTGCTTAAGTCAAGATTGATATTGTTGAAGTTTCGGACGCAGATAATATATGGATGAGTGGAAAGCCTAGAGAGTTTGGAAGCTTTTTCGAGTCTCTACTGAATGAGGAGAGAGGAAAAACGTAAGCAAGTGAAAATGGGGACTTAAAATAAGGAACTGGAAATGAAATGTTGGAATAACTTGATTTATCAACTTATTTCTTTTCAAAGAGAAGAAAAATGAATGTAGAGGACTCTTAGCTTTTCAATGCTTTATTTATCTGCCTTTGGGCTTCATTTTGTCCTAGAACGTAATGCTTTCTCAAAGCTACTCGTGCAAAACTTAATCATGCAGTATTAATTTCTGAAAATGTTGCCGATGTTCTTGTGCTGGTATGTGCAGGAATATTCTCGTGAAAGACTCAGAGAAGGTGCTATTACAAGAGAAAGTGCCTACAAAAGGTCAAATGTTTTATTTTGTTTCTTTTTTCCTTTTTGTTTTCCCTCTTTCATGGTCTTGCTCAACAGGGTATCTATCTTCATCCATCTTGATATGTAAGTTGGCTGGGATTAGGTGGTTGTTTTATAGCACTTCATGGCAAGAAAAGTACAATCCACTACCCAGTTAATTCCATCGTAATTTGTAGTTGTCCCACATGGGTTATGTAAAGAGTTCTCAAAGAAGTTCATATAAATATTGAGCGATTCCACCCAATGTGTTAAGATGGTGGTTGGATGCTTGGATTCTTCCCCATGGCGAGAGATTCTCTTGCAGCTTTAAATTTCTTGATACCTTTTAAGATGAGTCAAGCTCTTAGGTTGTCCAACTACTGTTCTGTCAATCTTATTCTTTGCTGCCTCCTCCCATTTTATCCATTATGAACTTAAGCTTTACTAACAACATCTTCTTTTGCAGATGTTTCTTCAAGAATTGTGGAAGTTCCATCAGCAATAAATTCATGTTCCAAAGCAGTTATACTTGTTTGTACATTCCTCAACTCTTATGCCTAAGATCTCCTTTTAGTACAAGTGATTATTGAGAAAGCTACTAGCTAATGCAAATCTAGTGAAAACATCCATTCGGATGGGTAACAAAGGACTGTGTTCCCTTGTTTTCCGCTAAGGCAGTCATGAATAGAGGACAAGAGTCAGGGAATGCTTAGACAGTCATGAATAAGATCAGGGACCAAGGATTTGCTCTGTTCTTGAACGAAGTTGTGTGTCTATATCTTCAGTTTAGAAGAGTATTTCCTGCTTCTTGTGAAAGTAACTTCAGCATCCATATAGAGGGTCAAAGTTTTGTGGTATTACAATGGCATTTGAATAAACACATGCATGATATGCAGGGGCCACAACGATTTCTAGTTTAGAGGAGACTGCTTAGGTTTCACCATAAGGTTTTGTTGTATGAATATTTTAAGAAACCGTGTCTGAAATTTATTCAAAATTGCAGCAAATGAGTAAAAAAGAGGTGAAAGAAGAGAAATATTAGGAATCTCCCCTGAGTTCTTCCTTGAGGTATTTCCAGAAGCTGCAGCACTATTATTAAATCTTAGAACATGTTGCAAAGAGTAAGCAATATGACTTATATGCCACGTTGCTCTTCCTCTTGTCTCCCTAAGTTAACAAGTGCCCTTTTAAAACTACACGAATGTTGGTATATGTAGTGTAGCCATAATCTGATCAATCCTCCAATTTGAGTTGCTGACAAGTACGTTGATAAACCATTAAACCTAATTCTGGCATAGCTTATGTCACCAGCTACATAACACTACTATGACAGATGATGCTTGAACCAATAAGCTCCTGTAAAGATATAGTTGCTTTTTTTAATGTCTCTAGCAACAATATTACTATGCTATTTTCTTAGGGTGAAACCTTTATTATGAAGAAATGTGGATGATTTCTACCTTAAGAGACCTCAAGTTTTTGTAGCTAAAGAGACTCAGAAATCGGTTTTGCCTCTGATTTACCTTTGCTTTCAAATAGAAACTGCCTATCCAACAGTTCGATAGATAAGTCAGAATTGTTTTCTTCTGACATTTTCAGAGTATTTAATGAAATCGTTTACAAAATAGAACGGAAAAAGTTGAATTGGCTTCAGTTAGTAATGATTAGAATCAACGGAAATATTTCCGGAGTCTTATAACTTCTAATTTGTGGCTATTAACTTTTTTGAGAAACTATGTTTGTGTTAGGATAAAGGGAAATGAAAATTTGGAAGGACCTTTTTTTACATGTCACTTTGTTTTTTCTTTTTCTTCTTCCCCTGAAATTTGTAATATTGCTTCTCAGTCACAACATGAAGAAAATTCTATCGCTGGACCTTATTTTTTAATTACAACCACGCCTCAATCTCAATTGGTGTTGACTATATAAATTCTCACATATCATGTTTCCCCATTTAAGCTCAAGGAATGTCATCGTCATTACCGAAGAAAATAAAAGTGAAAAATAAGTTAAAAATATTTCAAAACATGACTAAACTATTGCAAAAATTGCTATAAGACATCAACTTTGTGGAGGTCCTATGAGTCTTGACTATTTTTAAGTGGATTTTTGTAGCCTTTATATGCTTTGCTGGACTAGAAAGTAACATATTTATAAGCAACAACTTTGAAACAACATACTTAAAATGAAAAACAACAAATTGGAATGATTATGTGATTTGGTATTGTGAAGATAAAGTTAGAAAATTCTAAGGTTAAATGCTAGATAATTTAACATTATTAAGAACGACCTCTCTTTTGGA
This sequence comes from Withania somnifera, assembly GCA_039654485.1. Lineage (NCBI taxonomy): Eukaryota > Viridiplantae > Streptophyta > Magnoliopsida > Solanales > Solanaceae > Withania > Withania somnifera. The sequence continues at coordinate 2,529,375 of JBDJHY010000001.1, read as the reverse complement.
TAGCGCGTGTAAGCACTCTCTATATTTTGAGTGATTTACTGGTTAATAAAAGCATCAATAATCAACTTAAATAGTTCGAGAGTTGTAGGACTCTCGCAAAGTTGGTATATCTTACAACAATTTTCGCTATAGTTTTGATGTGTTTTAAAATATTTTTACTTAAATATATATAAATAATAGTAATAATAACAATAATAATATTAAAAGTTCCATATATTTTTATTGGCATATAAATCTATGAGATAGCAAAAACTACTTGTTGACAAGTAATATGTGCACATTCAACGTACTAACAAGACTAAAGACTGTTCCCAACTAGATATTTCCTATATGAATCTTTTTTCTTTATAACCCTGGTGTCCGGGCTCGCTTTGCGCACACTTCGGCTAAATCCACGGAATACCTGCCACCTCCCATCAGCAACAAATATCAAGTAACTTTGTCCACCAAGACAAGGACAAATAGAAAGAATCACCTAGTATTTTTTCCTCTATGGATCTTACTCTTCCATTGTGTTGTATCTTTTAGGTAAGGCTCAAGAAGTTAGATTTCGATACAACTTCCTTTCATGTGATTTTAGGTCTACCACATCTTCTTTTAACACCTTTACTCACCATAGTTTCACACACCTACTGGCTGAGACAAAAAATGACTTAATCACCTTAAACGACATTCTCTCATTCTATTCTTTATGCATGCTACTCGCAGCTTTAGGCGAATATTGTCATTTTTAAATCTATGTTACATTATATGATCCCTCATCCAGCTTGGTATTCACATCTCTGTTATGCTCATGTCGGACTTTAGTGGCTTAAGGTTTGCTACTGTATAACATTGTCCATCTTATGACCATTCTATAGAGCTTACCTTTTATATTGGTAGGTAACCATCTATCACGAAGCACCTTGGTAGGACTTTCCCATCAACCATTCGGTTTTAATTCTATGAGTAATATACCATCTAGTCTCACTGCTATGCCTTCTGTTTTTTATTAATTTGTAATATTTTGCTACAGGTGCAAAAAGTAACTGTAAGGAAGCATTTTCTTTTGGACTATCTCAATTTCAGTTACTTGTATATTTTTGTATTTTCCTTGTTGCTTCTTTAGGTGGCTAGTGCAGCTTATGGAACCGATCATGTCCCTGCACTTGATATTATAAGGAAATTAAAGTCCAGAAATGGACTAGCCATCGGCATCATCCTGAAACCTTTCAGCTTTGAAGGACGAAGGCGCTATGATGAGGTATATACTTTTGTTTTGGGAAATGATACTGCTGAATAAATTTTTTTGTGGAAGGATATAAAGCCAAACAACAAAATTGATTCATGAAGGAAGCAATGTATGTTTTTAAAATTTCCTCATTGGTTGTAAAGAATACAAGCCATCTGACAATGTGTATGGACTAGGCAATTTGCTGTTCTACTTTAAAGTAATGAAATACCTGAGATACACATATTGTATATATCATACCTGTCAAAACATTGATAAACTCGTAAATCTATAGGGATGGTGGTTTTTTTAAAATGTGGTCATGCATAAACAGCCATGAACATGGTGTACTATATTGTTGGTCATGTGATATGGTGGTACCGGAGGCAAGTGCATCTAAGGATGCAAAGTTTTCTGGACCAATCAATTCACCTCTGAGTCTGATACAGTAAATTTAACCATGTTTTTGATGAAGAGAAGATACTTCTGATCAATTTTAAGCTTATACAGGAAACCAAGAAGAACCTTTAATAGGGGATGTTTTAACAAGTCTGTATCCAAAGCAAAGATGTAACTTGTAATAAAGCTTCTTGTATAACAGTGTCAAGATTCTAGATCCTAATCCTAAGATACCTAGGACTCCATGCTGCCAAAGAAGAAATAATTGAAAGAGTAAAATTAAAATATGTACGCGAATAAAGAATTAATAGGTTTATATAACATAACTTGTTAGAGATGTAACTAAGGAAACCCAGTGTTGGTTGAAATCTTCAGGCGGTGAATAGATTGTGCTATAGTGACTTCATGAAGAGCAGCTGATTCTACCTTTTTGTTCTTGGTCCACCTCTGGGCGTGGTGCATCATGCATTATGTTATCTAATGGGAAGAACTGATTTATGCTTTCTCATTTTCGTATCAAAACAAAGGTCAAGATATCATAGACATGCCATCTTTATCAACAATAGTTTTGAAGGTAGACCTACTGATTCTCAAAAAAAATAAAAAATGGTACACCTACAAATGGATTATAGGCCTAGTTTTATTTCATTTAACTTCTATCTTTTATCTTTGATGGTCATAGGAGGACACTTTTAAAAGTTCAAAAGTCGGGGTTTATTTATGTTGAGGTTGCTTTAGGGACTACTAAAGATTTTCTGTTTGGAATTTGATTTTCTGTAATTTGAGTTTTAATTTTGGAACCAATGTTCACAATATTTGCATCTTGTCTTCGACCAACATATTTGATGGTTCGTCCTACTTACAGGTCACAGATTTGATTGACAAACTTCAAAAGCATGCAACTGTTTGTATAGGTCAGTTGAACTTTGCATATTACTGTATTAGCTTATCTGTAGTTCATACCAATTTGATGATACTATAGCATAGGAAGTCCTTGCTTTCCTTGCTTCTACGGTTCTACACTGTTCATTTACTGCAAACTCATCCACTAAAAGTCTTAATGAGCACATATCTGCTTCATCATTACTTTAATTACATGCTGTTAAAAGCTTTGAATTCTACAAGTGCCATTGAGATCAATTTGATTGATTATTTGTGAAATTATCAGCTTAGCAATTAATGGTTCAGATATACGGGATTTGACCTTTAATTCTGGAATGCATAATATGACCCTTTTTGAAGATTGGATATCGTTTGTATATAATCATATTTTTTTGTAGGTTTTCTACTTTTTGGTATACTCTATGCAGGTGTTTGTGCCTAAACTTTTGACGAATTTATTACTTAACAGAAAGGAGAGTTTGTTCGCAACTCTGGATAGTTCCAAAATCGTGATGTTTGTTTATTTGGGTTTGTAGTTATTGACACTGATGGTCTCCTCAGAAAAGATCTTTTAACTCTGGATGAAGCTTTGAAGACTTCGTATAATGCTGTTCTGATGGCTGCTAATGCCATTTCAATTCTTATGTCTGTAAGTTGTTTTTTCCTCCTATAAGTCTTCAGTTCTTTCTCCTCTCTTTTCCTTTTCATCTTTTTACTGCTTTCTGGCTCCTGTTTCTTAGTCCTTGTACAACTTTTGATTGATGAATTTATCCAATATCTTGTCTGTTTGTAAACTTGCAACTATAACAGGAGGACCACATAAAGCTTCTAGATGCGACAGATTGTGGTACTAAAGAATTGAGTGGTCCAGAGCTAATAAAAGTAAGAACTATAGTCTTATTTTTACATAATGGAGTTGAATTGCTGATACAATAGATGTTATTTTGGAGTGTGTTACCTCTAGTAGTGCATAATATGTACAGTAAGTTCTTATCCTTGGAAATCATGTTTATGTACAAATTAGTAAATTTCTCCTCTAGAGGCCACTACAATTTTTACATTTTTGTCAACTGGTAGATCGAAATATTTTTGGTTGTCTTTCATCTTTTGTAAAGATTGAAAACTGCACCTTCTGTTGGTTCCTAAAAAAGCAGTCATTTAATATGAGTTTAGATGACTTTATCAAAAAAAATAAGAGTCAAAATGATTTTTTTGGATGAATGGAAAGGAAGGGAGAAAAAAATGTAGAAAGGAAGAAGAAGATGCATGAGGAGGAGGAAAAGGAACAGAAAGTAAATTCATTCACCAAGTATTCAGACAAATTGAACTAAATCTTATTGGTGAGCAGAAGAAGAAATAGTGGAGGTTGTAGTAATCTACTCTATTAGGAAACGGGATCATTTCAATCCAAAAGTTCTTTAAATTGGATCCCCCTCTTGATGCACTGAACCAAGTGAATTTTGAACATTCCGTTGTGGAACTTCATACATTTTCCCTAGTGTTCTGTCTGCTCAAATTGAACGATGTAGTGATTATTCTCAGATTCTTGAAAGCTACAAAGAGGCAAAGACTGGATATGGAGCTGGCTACAATGTCGAAACTTCAATTCTGCGAGCTGTATACGACTGCCCATTCCTTGGTTTGGGAGTAAAGGTCAGGAGTAATTCAACTACTTGTTAGAGTATATGCTTTCATTTCCCATCGACATACTAGACAGCTAGTAATTTCTGCATCGAACTTATGACTTCAATCAAGTCTATCATATCCTTCTTAATTTATCGCTTTTTCCACAAGTTCTATTTAAGGTATTTTCTCTAAGCTATTACGATTTCTCTCTCTCTGTCTCTCTCTTGGCCTTGTGGTCTTTTGACCTCCATTTTGAGGTCTTTATCCTTTTTGCTTATGTTCTTTCTCAGGGTTCAAATGGTGTGGTTATATGCATTATTGCAAGCTCAGGTGTTGTAAGGTCCAGTGATGTGCATAGCATCTTGCGCACGTTTCGGCAAACTACTGGATGTAATGGTGACATTGTGATATCCATTGTCCAGGAAGCCAATATGGAACCAAATTTAATAGTTACTACTGTTGTTACATGTGGGTAAGTTGTCTTAACGAATGCTCAGTCAAATTGTA
>JBDJHY010000001.1:2512331-2524651 GCA_039654485.1 Withania somnifera | reverse complement strand
GTCTTAACGAATGCTCAGTCAAATTGTATCCTCATCTTTATGTTATAGTAGTTATAATTGTTATATGAGATCTGTCTACTCTATAAATAGAACGTTCTGTACTTTGCTTCTGGCACTTGATGAATGAGCATTTTATGAATTGATCTCCTAGGGGTGGCAATTACCTGGTTCCGTAGGTGGTGGAATGATACAGTGATTGTGGACTGAGCTGTTATTGTTTTGTATAAGGGGGTTAAGAGGCATAACTTAGCAAAGGGAACAACAACATAACTAGTGTAATCCCACAAAGGGGTTCTGGCAAAGGTAGACCTCACTCCTACCTCGTGGAGATAGAGAGGTCGTCTCCGGAAGACACTTGGTTTAAGTAACACATATCAAAGCAGTTTGAAAAAACTTACATAAGTAAAGAGGTTATAGCAATTAATCGGGAACACATTATGTAGCATTCAGAAAACAAAGAATAGTAACAATAGCCAAATAATGCGTTAATCGAAGCACAAGAAACAACATGTAATAACAGAAATTGTAGGACAAGAACCTAAGAGAACAATGCTACTACTACTGGTATGAACATAGAAACAATTACAGTACACCGAACTACCACCAAGCCTATCTTACAGTAAAGCAAGATGACGCTGAACCACCTACTACCCTTCTATCCTAATCTGCGGCGTTCATATTCTCCTATCTCTTGGTAAGATGAAGATGCGCCATATCCGATCTAATTATCTTTGTTCAATTCTTTTTAGATCTACCTCTACCTCTCTTTAAGCTCACCATAGCCACTCACTCGCACCTCCTCAGTCCTTACTGGGGCATCTGTGCATCTCCTCTTCACGTGCTCAAACCATCTCAACTTCACTTCCCTCATCTTGTCCATGGAGGTAACTCAGACCTCGTCTTGAATATCTTTGATCCTAATCTTATCTCTCCTAGTATGCCTTGAGGAAAATGTTCAAAATTTCCGTGGTCTAATATCTTTAACAAGTAGGAGTCTACGAATTTTCTGTACATTGGCAGTCCTTTACAAAAGTCCTACAGCTCCAGGAATCTTACTAAAGCTAAAGACAATGCTGTATCCATAAAACATCTATAATTTTTTATTATACGAATTGTCAGCTAAATATATAAATGGATGCTCCGATCCTTGTGTAATAGGTTACTGCAGCTTTCAAGCTATCTGGCATTGGCCATTTTACCGCAAATTGGGTTTATGAAATACCATATCTAACGTATATATTTATATTGCAGCTCTGATTTTTCCTTGGCGTTTTGGTTGGACTAAAGTTTCCGGCAAAAACTATTTTCAAATTCTTTTCACCTGTTTCTAAACAAACACCACTTGATGATCGTTCCCTTTTGTCACTTCCATCACATTCCCATTCCTGTCCAATAAATATATCTTATCCTTTTGTTTCTTTTAAGGAAATTATCATTGCTTAAGAGCCTTATAAGTGACATATGGAGCTGGCTAGATCTTTCAAAACAAGTAGCATTCTAGCTCTAAATAAGAATATATGACTCAACTAGAAAATGATAAGAAATAGTGTTAATATCTTTATGGTTCAGTGTTTTTTTTAACTGAATGATACCAGGATTTTAGTATTCTTGCTTTATAGATAAGTCAATGTACAGTCTTTTTATTCAACTACTAATGCATGCTGATACTGTAGTTCTTAGACTAAGATATCCTAACTTGACTCAAATATGTACTAAGCTTGATTTCCTTGCTTGTTATAGAGTCTTTTATTCAACTTCAAATGCGTGCTGATACTGTAATTCTTAGAATAAGATATCCAAACTTGACTCTAATATGTATTAAGCTTGATTTGCTTGCTTGTTATAGAATGAGATCAACTGATCAAAGCAGAATTATGTATTTAGAATTTTCCTGCCAGGTGCAAAATTTTCCCCTTTATTGAGATGAGGTCTTTCTTTATTTATGTGCTTTAGTGACTAACCAGTGAACTTCTAGTGCCTGCTATGGGTTCATATCAGATACTGGAATTGTATCCTCTTGCCTTTTCTTTTCGCTTGTTTGCCTGTATACTGTTCTTTCTCTCTGGTTCCTTTATTTATTGCCACATTATTCACTTCAGATGTTATATCAATGATTTACTAAAGAGCACAACCTGTTCTGTTAGCGAATTTTTACAACTATCTAGAATCCTAATTCTTGAGTATTTATGATTCTTAGGTACACTGCACAAGAACCATCTGAAAAAAGTAGCTTATTGTCTAGATTAGCACAACATATTCCTTTCATTTTTAATATCCTTAAGAAGCCAGATTCACCACTTCAAACTGCCAAAGAAAGTGAAATTGATGAGAGCCTAGAAACTTCTGATATGGCAGAATTTCTTTCTTTGGATAATAAACCTGAGGATATGTCCGTCTATTCTGGGGAACTGCAGGCATTATTTCCTACCAATGGTGAAGAAGCATCCATTTTGAGGTCTTCCTCTACTCTGTTGAAACTATCAAAGTTCACTTTTGCTGAAATCATTCTTTCTCTTAGAGAAATTTTGTTGCTATGCAGAGATTATAATAGTGTCTCTGATGAAAGGAAGATTGAACTGTCGAATTCTGATGTTACAACTGAAGGTACATAATTATTTTTGTTTTAGGTTGACGCAGTTTTTCATGCTTTAGCATCTTGACATGAATGCAATCAAGGCTATTCATCAATTGTAATAAGATTAAAGTGGATAACAAATTTTATTGCATGAGCAAATCAAAGTTATGAGCTTACAATGGAATAGTAAAATCCTGATCCTATTGGATTTTGCAGCACCTCTTGTTTTCAAAAGAGAGCTACTCACAAGATGGAATCTGGGGCCAGGAAGAGACACCTCAGAAGGCTTAGCTACAGAAGGGACTGAGGATTTGGAAGCCAAAAACATGGTTGATAGTACTAGCACCTACAAACTTCCAGTTGGTGTAAAGCTTAAAGAACAGTTGCAAACTAGTCCAGGTTCCTCAAGCTCAAGAAATTCAGGGAGGAAATCTGAAGAAAGTAAAGGTGCACAGCCTAGAGATATCTCAAGTCTATCTCAGGAGGCAGTTGAAGAATACAGAGAAATTATTGCTGATGTTTACAACACTAACCTTTCCTTAACTGAAAGAAACTTTGCCAATGTTCCCAAAAGGAAAGGAGTTCTCTCTTCTCGGGCAGCCTCTATGCTGGTAAATAGCCTAACTTTTATTTGGTAACTAACATTTTGTTAATCACAAAGTGTAACAACTTTACAAAACCATAGCTCAGACAGCTTTCAACAGTATGCATCTATGCTGTATAACTTTACTACAATTAACTAGAAAAGGAAAGATTTTTATATATGTCTAGTCCTAGCAGTAGCTCTCACATTACTTACAAAAGATATTTCTCTTGCTATTCTATCTAGATTCCTACTCTTTTTCTCAAAAATTCTTTAGGTCCTCTCAATCCAAATTACATGTATGACTTAAGTGCTAATCATCTTGAATAACTGAGTCTCTTTGGATTTCCCCGTGGAAAGAAAGACCTTGTTTCAAAGGGAATGCTTAGGGAAGAAAGATCCCAAGCTTTTGCTGAATTGGGAGTGGACTTGCCACTTGCTGATTATCCAATCTTGGTAGTGATCCCAGTTGGTAGCAGTGAAGGTGTTTCCTTTCATCCATCTCAATAAATCATCCCACAGTTGCCTAGTGAATTTACAGTAAACAAATAGATGCTCCCTGGTTTCCTCACAAGCTTGACAGTGACAAATAGATGCTCCCTGCCCTCTTAGTGATGACAAAGCCCTCTTAGTGATGACATTAGTGCTAGACAGATTAGCTCCTCTAATAGGATTCAATAGCCTAATTTTAGAGCCAGACATAATCAACTTTATCATTAGAAATAGTTATAAGTTGCTTAGAAATAGTTCAGTAGATGATTGCTCAAACTTCTTTTGTACATTATAGTTTATAATCAATTGCCTCAGTTTCTTTAAATTTGATAACATTCATGGAGTGTTAGATTAGTTGGTGGAATTGTTGGATTTTTTTTTCCACTTATCTTACTGAACTATGTGCAACAGATATCTTATGAATTAGAGATTATGGATACTATTTCTAATAGTGAAGAAAATTAAAGGTTTTGTATCAACTTCTGCAGTTGATTATTTACAATGGAAATTTATGGACTGGTAAATGGGCCTCAATACAAGTAGAAAGTAAGAAAGGAAACGTAATTGTTAATGATGTACTGGATCTTATTCATTTTTCTTTATACAATCCATGATTTCGTTGAGCAGATTTGAATTTGTGGTTTGGTGCTTGTCCACAGTTGAAGCTGTAGGATATGGCACCAGAGCCATTTTGTCCTTCCTCTACCTCACTTATCCTTGTATAGAGGAAGTTAGACATCTTCGTGTCTTGGTTGGTTATATGACAAGGGAGAAATTACATCGAAAGAGTTTTGATGGAAAAGTAAATTTTTATCATCATATTCAGGAAGCTGAACGGGATTCAAAGAAGAAGTGGATTCCTGTAGTTGAAATGAAATACAGGGGAGGTATATACAGAGGTCGCATTGAAGGAGGGCTTCCAGAAGGAAAGGTACTTTGATATAGCTATACAGACTCAGGGTTGCTTTTTAAAAATTCTTTTACTCTCACTATCAAAGAGAAGAAACTGTTAATTACTTCTGGAGTGTAAAACTGTTTTTTTCCTTTTCTAAAGTACTATGAAATGTCTTTTTGGATATTTTTAACTTAGAATATGATGGTTTCCAGTACTTTTAATGTACTTTGGCAATATGTAGTTTTTTGTTTCAAAGAATCGTAATCTAAATTTGATGCATTGACCCTCATGCTCCAAACCCTGCCGTTCAACTTTGTGATGATTAGTGTATTTCTTTTCCTTCAGTGTTTTGTCCGAATGAATTGAATTTTGAGTTCCATAGGGCTGCCTGTCTCTTGGAGATGGAAGCAAATACGATGGTATGTGGCGCTACGGGAAGAAGTCAGGGTTGGGTACATTTTACTTCAACAATGGTGACACTTATCGGGGTTCATGGAGAGATGATCTCATGCATGGGAAGGTACTAATAATCCTAAAGTGCTTTTCTGAGTTTGATAGTTCTCTATTAGTTTACTATACTAACACTTGTGGGTGCACTTCTGCTGCACAGTATCAGCTTCTCATTCTATATTTCCTTGTGTTTCGGAAAGTTATAACATTTCAACACATCATGGATGCAAGTGCGACACCTTTTCATTATATACCAACCAGCATGCGAAGCGGCTTCCTTAGCACTTTCGTTCATTATAGAAGAAAAAGAACCCAAGAGCTTTTTAAGAATGTAAAAACTCTTTTAGTTTTTATTTTAGTTTGGACGACTGGGTGCTATCTTTTAAAGATCATGTTTGAGATTCGCTACTTTTTGCATACTGGTTGTATATGGGATTACTCCCATTTACATCAATAAATTTTTAACCAGCCTCTATCCAAATCATTACCAATTTTTGCTTTCCAAATATCAATTTAGTTGAACTGATAACAGTTCTTTTCAAGAATTCTGAAGTATTTTGGAGAAATACTTTGAATTTGTGGTATCTTTCGTGTAACTTCTGTATCTTTATATAAGTGTCAAGTGACCCGTGCATCCATGTTTGGTTTCTTCATGAGAATTGGTCAGGTTGATTCTTGAAAACTGAAAAGGAGACACAATTTTGGACAGGAGGGAGTATCACTTCCCCTCCTCATTGCCCAGCTCCATATTTTATTTTTGTGAATGGTAGCAGGTATTATAAACTTCAGCAGAAAGCCAGTGATGGGTGCCATGTTTACAATACAAGTCAGCTTTATTGCATCCTTGATTCTTCTTACAAGGATTCTAAAGCTTCCAAACTGGATAAATTTGATTACACCAAAAGTGAAGATATAAAATACAACTCAACTTGATCTTTTGGGTAGACTTATATCTATTTTCAAAACATCTGCTTTTGTGGCTGGTACATCTGCCAAACTGTTCCAACATGCCAATAACTCACTAGTTGATCTTGGCATTATCTATTTAATGGATAATGGATATTTGCCACAGCTGGTCATTGATGACATCTTTGTCTATCATTCCATTCTCTTGAAAAAGTGAGCCTAAATGTCTAAATTGCTTACATCTTAACGCCACAATCCTATCTAGTCTCTCTCATCGCTACTTTGTCTGAAAACCCTTATACTCAAAAATGATTCTTCATAGTTCAATTTTTTGGTCGACAGCCTTGTTGGTTTCATCAATTAACACAATATGGTCAGCAAATAGCATACATCATAGGACCTCATCTTGTATTGTGTGTGTCAGGTCATCCATAAATGGGGTAAACAAGTAAAGGTACAATGCCAATTCCTAGTGTAGAGTCTGTAGACCATATTATGGGGAAGTCATTTGTATCTCTACTACTGTTCTCATGCTAGTGATGACTCCTTTGCGTTTTGGACTATGATGGTTTGTTTAGTAACTTCTAAAATTTGTTGATGCCGCGGCTATCACTTGACAAGCAGGTTCTGCATACTTTTCTTTCTCAGGAAAAAGTTTGGATCATCCTAGCTGTAACTGTCTAAATGAATTAACAATCTTTAACTATATAGGGATGGTTTTACTTTCATACTGGGGATAGATGGTTTGTGAACTTTTGGAAGGGAAAGGCTAATGGAGAGGGCCGTTTCTATTCAAAGCTTGGTGATGTTTTCTTTGGCCACTTTAAAGATGGATGGCGCCATGGTCATTTTCTTTGTATCAACATCGACGGGACGAGGTATGTATGTTTAGTTCTCGACTTTTCTAATTCGTGGATAATTTTTACACCTTAAAATACAAATGCTGAACTAGAATTTAAAATTGGCATAACGCTCAAATAAATTTCGTTTCATACTTGAAATAGGGACATTGCGATAAATGATGAATAGGCAAAGATATGTGTGGTTTAACATCTTAAACATATCTTTTGAAGTTCTCAGGCTTGCATGTGACTTGAATATGTACTGTACATCTGTCAATGAAAACAGTATTAAGGCTCCATAGTTCTTACCAATTATAAACATATAAAGTGAAGAGGTCCATGCTAATATCAGAGTATTGCTGAAATTTGTCTGATCATTCCTTGAACTCGTCTGTGCACTTTAATTAATTTTTTTGGGGTGGGGGGATGGAGTTTGCTAAAAGTAGAAACTAAAGAGTCCTTGCAACTTAGATGCACGTTTCATTTTGCGTCTAAACTTTTACATGGACTATTTCTGATATCTGCATATAAATTTCATTTGAAATTGAGAATAATGCAATGCTTAGACACTCGATATTGATGTGCAATGGCTGTGGTTTAGGAGGGAGCTAGTGAAGGGATTAGCACGGACTACTCTCCTAATCTAAGTTGCGCGGACTCTCTCTTTCGATACCGTACCCGTGTCGGATTCTCCATAAATCCACTTGTTTTGGAGAATTCAACACGCACCCATTGATATTTTTGAAGAGTCCGAGCAGCATAGCTCCTAATAGAATACCTATATGACAGATGTACCATGTATATAAAATACCTAACTCCAGGTGGCCAAAGTTCAAGCACCCTGTTAGGTCGCTAACTCATTGCATGTCTAGGTCGATGAACCCCTCCATTGGCACCAGAAAGCCAAGTTGATTGTACATCTTTATGGGGTTTAACTTTTTCCTTTTTACCAGTAGTGCTAGACCGCTTGCTGAATTTTGATGCATGTTCTATTTACCTTCCCTAACTTCTTGTCACTAAGAAGCTGTGCACTCATTTGACTAAACTTTCTCAATCTTCGTGATTTTGGGGCTCTTCTATGAGTGCTTACACAAGTATTCTTTTTTATTGTTGACTACTCTATTTATGTTATTAACGTAATCCTCGTTTTCTGTAGGAGTATTGAGGTATGGGATGAAGGCCTTCTCCAAAGCCGAGAGAATTTGGATGCTGATGCGGAAACCGGGTAGACTGGCTGGCATACTTGTGAAAATATGCTATCCTTCTGCCATTCTTGGTGTCCTTGAAAAACAAATCCAGAAGAATATCAACCGAGGGCTGGTGCCTCTAAGGAGAGTTCAACCATTGCTCATAGCACCTCAAAATGATCTTGTATATTCTGTATATAGTATTTTTTAAGTTTTTCTTTTTCTTCTAGGGGTATTGTCTCTTTTTGTTTTTGTTCAGAAAATACTTTGTATACTCAGGGTCTTTCGGAATTAGCATCTCTTAACAAGGCAATGGCAAGGTCTACATATACTCTATCTACCACAAACCATACTTGTAGGAATATACTAGATATATTATTGATATTGTTACGTTCTTAGTTTGTCCACTATATGTTATGAGCTTGTCTTGAGATCAAGTAGAGGCCATACATAGAAGACGAGGAATCCAAGAGGTCGTCATAACTGGACCCACAAAATTTTGGGTCAAACGGAGTCTGTCAATCATATTTTGGAAAACTTATTGGCTATTGCAGACAAAAAGTTTAGATATCATCTTGAATTTTTGTTTCATGATCCTGAAACTCCCAAAAAAGTGTTCGAATTTGTAGTGAAAATGAATTGTTCATTAGGTCATTTTGAACTGACCCCACAAAATTTGGGTTCAAATAGAGTTGGATATCGTATTATGAAAAATTTATGAACTAATACACATGAATAGCCTAGGTAATTTTAAATTCTTGTTTTGTAACATGCAAAAAAAAAAAAAAAAAAAAGGCAATATCAATCTGGTAGAGATAATGAGTCGTACATTAGGTCGTCATGAATGAATTATAGTAGGTATGTCCACGTTTTCTCTAAGATATGTTAGATTATTTATTTTCAAATACATGATTTTTATTTGTAAAGACCTAGTAAATAATAGTGAATATGATTAATGGGCGTACATCACTCGTGATTTTTGAAGCTCTGGAATAAGATTTTGATGGATATAGTCTACGATTTTTCTGGGATATGTGCGATTGAGATTTTTTGTTCTTATATCACTCAATTTTGTTCGTAAAGACTTAGTAAATGACAGTGAATGCATTTTACAGACGTAAATTGCTCATTTATGATTTTTTTGAGGTTTCGAAATAAAATTTAGAATTTCAATGGGTATTAGTTCATGGTTTTACTGAAAATATATGCATCCGGGATTGTTGGTCCTAAAATCACACAATTTTTTCGTAAGGACCTAGTAAATGATAGTGGATGCATTTCATAGGCGTAGATAACTCATTTATGCTTTTTGAGGCACCGGAACAGAAATTTAGAATTTCGAAAGATCTTAGTGGGTATTAGGCTACGATTTTTCTGGAATGTGCGACTCGGACTATTGTACTCAAATCACACAATTTCATATGTATGAACAGGTAAATGACAGTAAATGTGTTTCACAGGCGAACATCACTCATTTATGATTTTGAGACCTCGAGACAGGAATTTAAGATTTCAGAGTATTTTAGTGCATATTACTCCATGGGTTTTCTGAAATATATGCAATCGGGACTGTTTGTCCACAATCACCCATCGGTAAGGGCCTAGTAATGGCAATAAATATATTTGGGAGTATTTCAGTGTGTATCAATTCACGAATTTTTTATCGGATATCATATATTTTCATACGTATGGACCCGATAAATGATGAGAAATGCGTCCTTGGGATCACGACGCTAGTACAGGATTTTTCGAGCTCCAGAACAGAAAAACTGTGATTTCAGAGGATTTTAGTGGTATTAGTACACAGATTTTTCTAAAATATAGGGTTTCGAGATTTTTTTTGTGGATATCATATATTTTGGTTCGTCAGGATCCGATAAACAACGAGGAATGCGTCATCGGGGATTACGATGCTCGTACAAGATTTTTGGTAGGTATTAGTACACAAATTTTTCTGGAGGATATCATATATTTTTTACCGTAAAGACCCAATAAATAATGGGGAATGTGTACTCGAGGATTATAATGCTCGTAGGATTTTCGGGCTCTGGAACAGGAAATTTACGATTTCGAAGGATTTCGGTGGGTATTAGCACAATTTTTTTAGAATAAGGGTTCCGTTACATTTTGTTTCTGAATATCATATGTTTTCGTCTTCAAGGACCCCGTGGATGATGCAGAATGCATCATCGAGGATTACGGTGCTCGTACAGGTTTTCTCGAACTCCTGAATAGGAAATTATGATTTCGGAGGATCTCGATGGATATCAGTACAAGGATTTTTCTAGAATATGGGTTTCCGACACATTTTTTATCAGATATCATATATTTTCTTCCGCAAAAACCCGGTAAACTACAGGGAATGCGTCCTCGGAGATAACGACACTCGTATAGGATTTTTCGGGCTCCAGAGTAAGAAGTTTATAATTTCGGTAGGCATTAGTACACGAATTTTGTTGGAATATGGGGTTTCACTAATATCATATATTGTCTTTTATAAGGACCCAATAAATGAAGGTGAATGCATCCTCGGGGATTACAACGTTGGTACAGGGGTTTCTGGGTTTCGGAACAGGAAATTTGTAATTTCGAAGGATTTCGGTGGATAGTAGTATATAACCTTTTTTAGAATATGGGGTTCCAGAATATTTTTTCTTGGATAACATATGTTTTCGTTCGTAAGGACTCGTTAAATAATGGAGAATGCATCCTCGAGAATCACGACATTCGTACATGTTTTTTTGGACCCTAAAATAGAAAATTTGTGATTTCAGAGGATTTCGGTGGGTATTAGTACATGAATTTTCTGAAATATTAAATTTTAGGATATTTTTTGCCGAAAATTATATATTTTCATCCGTAAGGACCCGATAAACGACTGAAAATGCATCCCATGGGATCATAACACTCGTATAGGGTTTTCGAGCCTCGAAATAGGAAATTTGTGATTTCAGAGGATTTTGATTAGTGTTAGAACACGAATATTTCTGGAATATGGCGTTCTAGAATATTTTTTGCTAGTTATCATATATTTGCGTTCGTAAGAACATGATAAATGACGATGAATGCATGCTCGGAAATCACAATACTCGTTTGAGGTTTTTTGTGTCCTAGAACAGGAAATTTTTATTTCAGAATATCTTGGTGGGTATTAGTTCACGAACTTTTTTGGAGGGTTTCGAAATATTTTTTACCGGATATCATATATTTTCATCCCTAAGAGCCTAGTAAGCGATGGGGAATGCATCCTCGGGGATCATGACCTCTTGTACAGGGGCTTTTGGGCCCCGAAATAGGAAATTTACAATTTTGCAGGCTATTAGTACACAAATTTTTCTAGAATATGGGGTTCTGAGATATTTTTTGTCGGATATCATATATTTTTGTCCATACAGACCCGATAAACTACGGAAAATCTATCCTCGGTGATCATGGCGCTCGTATAGGTTTTTCGCACCCTGAAACAAGAGATTTATAATTTGAAGGATATCGATGGTATTACTACCAAGATTTTTCTAGAATATGGAGTTCTGAGATATTTTTTATCAGATATCATATATTTTTATCTATATGGACTAGGTAAATGACGAGAAATGTGTATTTGGGAATCACGATGCTCGTACAGGATTTTTCAGGCCCCAGAATAAGAAATTTGTGATTTCAATGGATATTAATACACTAATTTTTCTAGAATAAGGGGTTTCAGACATTTTAAGCCGGATATCATATATTTTATTCTATAAGGACCCGATAAACGACAACGAATACATCCTTGGGGATCACAATGCTTGTATAGATTTTTTTCAGGCCCCGAAACAGGAAATTATTGATTTTGGAGGATTTCGGTGAGTATTAGTACACGTATTTTTCTGAAATATGGGTTTTTAGGATGTTTTGACGGATATTATATAATTTTCGTTCTTAAGGACTTGGTTAACGATCGAGAATGCATCCTCGGGGATCACAATGCTAGTACAAGATTTTTCGGGCCTTAAAACAGAAAATTTGTGATTTTGGAGTATTTTGGTGTGTATTAGTATACAAATTTTTCTGGAATATGGGGTTTCGAGATATCTTTTGCCGAAAATCACACATTTTCGTCCGTAACGACTCGATAAACAAGGGGGAATGCATCCTCAGTGATCACGACGCTAGTACAAGGTTTTTTAAGCCCTAGAACAGGAAATTTGAGATTCCAGTGAGTATTAATACATACATTTTTCTGCAATATGGGATACTGAAATATTTTTTGCCAGATATCATATATTTTTCTCAGTAAGGACTTGGTGAACAACGGAGAATGCGTTTTCGGGTATCACGGTGCTCGTACAGGGGTTTTAAAGCCCCAAAAGAGGAAACTTGTGATTTTAAAGGAATTCAATGGGTATTA
>JBDJHY010000001.1:2462917-2492492 GCA_039654485.1 Withania somnifera | reverse complement strand
TTTGAATTCTTAAATTTTAATTATAAATATTGAATTAATTTTATCCAATTTAGCTTCAAATACTATTTAAATTAACGCCCAAAAGCAAAACATAGCAAGTATTCAATTTAGCTTCAAATACTATTTAAATTAAGCCCCAAAAGCAAAACATAATAAATATTTTGTGACTGAGTAAATAAAACTAATAATTCAATGTATTAAAATTTTGTATATGCACTAGACTCAAAAAGGAGTTGAAAAATAAAAATTAGTTCCATGACTTGAATTATGGAAGCAATTTTTTATTAAGGGGATTTTAAAAAATAAAAATATGTATTTGAGATTTAAATTTATAATCTCAACATGAATTTAGAACTGAGCAAGCTTCTAATCTTATGTTAGAATGTCCAAAACCTCTATATATAAATAAAATATTTAAGAAACACCTTACACATATAATATAATAGTGAATCTTTTGACCCTTTTAAATTCTATCTCTATTGATTGATAGAATTATTCGAGAAATATTGCTAGTAGTAAACATAAATATTCAATGAAATTAGCCGACATATGCCTAATTTAATTTAAGTATTATAATTGTTAAAATAATTTTATCAATTACGTTCAAAATTAAAATTAAGGTAGGCGATTATTAGTAATATAATATTGTGAGATGTTTTGCACAATTGCATTTTCCTGCCCACTACTAGTCATAATACTCTATTCTTTTGGCCCCTTCTGTTTGCCTTCTGCCTCTCCATTAGATTTTTCTCAAGATTCTCACTCTTTTTACCATTTTTTTTTTCTTTTTTCTCCATCAAAACAATATTTTTAATAACCCAAGAAGCATCAGAACCATCAATTCAGCCATGACTATTGGTTCAGGAGGATCTAGTGTTGTAGGTGAGCCAATTTTCTTGAAAACCCATAACCCCTTTTCTCTTGATCTTTGTTATGCTTTTCTTGATTTTGCCTTCAAATCTGGTTATGGGGTTGTTTCGTTTTTTCTTGTTTTATGCATGTTTTTCTGTCTGATGTGTTGTTTGGATTTGTGGGAATTTGATGTTTCAGTTTCTTGCTGGTTTTGTTGTTTGTATAAGCTAAGAAGTAGTTCTGGTTGTGGATTCTTTTGGGGGTTTTGTTGTTTATTCAAGTTTGCTGCAGTTCAATTGTTTTGCAAATTCAACATTAATTCTATAATCAAGATGGGCTTTTGAATCACTTTTTGGGTTTTTATATATATATATATATATATTTATGTGTGTGTGTCTTTTTGCACCAAAGTGTTCTCGTGGTTAATTAAGTGGGTTTTCAAGTCCCAGCTGAGACAAAAGAACTAGGTACTTTCTTTCCATGGGTTTTAGTCTTATGGTAAGAGTTAACTAGTACCTATTGGTAGTGGGAGGTGATACGTATTTCGTGGAATTAGTCTAAGGTGTAAGAAAGTTGGCCCCGGCATCACAGTTATAAAAAAAATGTATGTATATGTTTTTTTGGGGTGTGTCGTGAGCCCAAGGGTCTTTCGAAAATAGTCTCTGTACCTCACCTATGGATAGTGGTATGGATTGCATATATTTTACCCTCCCCAGACCCCACTTGGTGGGAAATTACTGGGTATGTTGTTGTTGTATGTCTTTTTGGGTGAGTGGGGGAAGGGGGAGGTTTAGATTCTTGAATGGGGAGTATATGTTATGGTTTGAAAGTTGTGTCTCAAAGAGGTTTAGATTCTTAAATGAGGATGTGTTGTTTGGCTTTATGGGAGTTTCTTGCTGATTAGGACTTCTCGTATTGTTATTAACTGGGATGTCTCATTTTTATATATACTTAGGTACTGCCTGATTAATTGACTTTGGATTAGCTATTATGTAGTCTGGTTATGAGTTCTTTTTTGTTTTTTCTTATTTTCAAATTTGCTGCGGTCAATTATTTGCAAATTTGACAACAACTATATCATCAAGATGAGTCTTGTATCCCTTTTTTGGGGGGCTTTAGATTCTCGAGTGTGGAGTTTAATCAGTGTATTTGATGGGTTCTTTGTCTTGTGGGAGTTTAATCAATGTCTCAGTTCTTGCTGATTATGACTTTTCATTCGGTTATTATCTGGGATTTTCTTATTTGGATTAGCTAGGAAGTAGTTCTAGTTGTGGGTTTGTTTTTTTTTTTTTTCATTTTTTTTTATTTGCTTGTTTCCAAATGTGCTGCGGTCAAATATTTTGCAAACTTAACAATAATTGTATCATCAAGATGAGTTTTTCCCCTTTTGGGGGGTTTATATTCTTGAATGTGGAGAAGATGTTTTGGTTTGGTGGAAAGTTGTGTTTCAGAGAGTTTTTGTTCTATTAAGAAAACCCAATTTATGTCTTACCGAAACAGCCTCTACCCCCATAAGATAGGGGAAAGGTCACGTACACGGTACTCTCCCCAAACCTTACACTGGGTATGTTGTTGTTTTTGTTGAGAAAACCCAAATTATACATTTGTAACAGATCTAATGTCTTAATTAAATGAAAAATAATGATGAGTATCTCGTTGGGTTTCATTCTGATATCCAGGTACGTGAGTGTCTGTGCCTTGTAGGTTCGTGGAAGTTAATGTTGTTGTTAGTTGTCCAACAGTTGTTGGTTGCTCCATGATTATAGCATGTAATTTTCTTGTACCTAATCCCTATTTGTTGTCATATCTCGGTTGTAGTCGTTAGAGTTTCTGGTCAATGTACTGCAACTTGCCAAGTTGTGGATTGATTGCTATTTGAGAAATATGGCACAAACATTTCTGTTTTGTCTTTTTTTCTTATTATGGAACTGTGAATTAGAACTATGCTCAATTTAATCCCAGCTTGAAGAAGACGGTGATGATTTGTGCTTCGTATGTGGACACTCAGTAGTTGCATAAAGTACCCTTGTTCTTGCTTCGTGGGCAATCGCTATTTGTTACGAAAACAACCACTGTGCCTCAATCCCAATCTAATTGCAATTGGCTATATGAATCCTTACTATCCATGCCACTCTATTTTGATCCGTCTCAAACCAATAGTCAATAATTTAGGTTCTCAAAAACCAGAAATTCTCTACATTTCTACTGGCATATAAAACTCTTACAAGATTAAAAAAACTCCCAGCAAATAGTGGACCTAAAAGTCAGATACCACGGACTGTTTGATGTGCTAGGACATTTAGTTAATGTCATTTCATGTAGCATTAGGTTCTTAACGTAATCCGATGCATCTGGAATTTTTTACTATAACCTTTTTTATTTTGGATTAAAATACGTAACAGTGTCATTGTTCTTGTTACCATTTAGATTGTACAATCTAGTTCGGACATTGAAGCCTTTACACATTCTGGACTGTTTTTCTTTAGGAAATATGACGAACCAAAATTTCAATTTTCTATGCAGTCCCTCGCAACTTCAGATTACTGGAGGAACTTGAACGCGGGGAAAAGGGTATTGGAGATGGCACAGTGAGCTATGGTATGGATGATGGAGATGACATTTATATGCGTTCTTGGACTGGCACCATTATTGGTCCTCACAATGTACACGTTCTTTTCTCTTTTTTACCTCCTGTCATTTCTTTGTTTGGATATCATGAAATGCTAATCCTAGAAATTATTTCTGCTTATTCAATCATATTTTTTTAATACGTCCCTTGAGCAAGAATGCCGCATAGTCATATATTTCGGGCATGTGAAGGATCTACTAACTACTACTTTATGCATTTTGATGGTCTCTTGTCTTTCACAGTTAAAGACTAACTTACTCTTTTTTTTCCAGTCTGTGCACGAAGGTCGCATTTATCAGTTGAAGCTATTTTGCGACAAGGATTATCCGGAGAAGCCACCAAGTGTCCGTTTCCACTCTCGCATTAACATGACATGTGTCAACCATGAAACAGGAGTGGTAAGCAACCCATTATGTTAATATTAAAATCATAGCTTTTGTTATCAAGCAATTATTATGTGACATTTTCCATCTTTAAGAGGACATGTTCCTAGATAGGAAGGTGTAGAGGACGAGAATTAAGGTAAAAGGTTCGGAGGTTGGAGGTAGTCTTTGTTGGTGAGTTGGTTTGCTTTGTCTGTCTTTGGTGTTTAGGAGTCATAGTACCTTATGTGTAGTGGCTGGGTCCAGAGCTTGGGGAGATTTGTTGCTTCTTGTAACTTGTGGGTACTATTATTTATTGATAGCGTTGCATTTGTTGTTATCTTGGTGTTTTGATGTCTCATTATTCCTTGTCAATATATTATGCCCTTTTTTTGCATTATTAATATATTATTATCTTGAGCTTAGGGTCTTCCAGAAACAACTTTTTCTCTGCCTGACTAGAATTGTTACATCTTATCGAGGACATGGTCCTAGATAGGAAAGTGCGGAGGACGAGTATTAAGAGAGAAGGTTTGCAGGTTGGGGGTAGCCTTTGTTGGTAGGTTAGTTTGCTTTATCTGTCTTTGGTGCTTCGGAGATATAGTAATTTGTGTATAGTGGTTGGGTCCCAGAGTTTGGGGAGATTTGTTGCTTCCTGTAACTTGAGGGTAATATTATTTGTCGATAGCGTTGCATTTTTTGTTATCTTGATGTAATGGTGTCTCATTATTCCTTGTCAGTATATTATGCCATTTTTTGCATTGTCAGTATATTATTGTCTTGTGCTGAGGTCTTCCGCAAACAACCTCTCTACCTGACTCCTAGGTAGTGGTATGGACTGCGTATGTGGGAATATACGGGGTATTTTGTCCTTTTATGCTAAAGGATGATTAAAGTAATTCAAACTTTTGTTCTCCACCATTCAATTCAGCACTTGCAAAGTATATTTTTTATGGCATTACAGTTTTAGCATGGTACTTGTAAAACGGAAGTGGGGCCACAACCATATTATCATTCCTACATGAGTCATTAACCAAATGATTTGTTCCCTGAAATACAAAATATGTTTCATTCAATGCAGACATATTTTGGATCTCATGCTTTATATTTGTTCATTAGAAGTCTTAGATGTGGCACTCGTATTGTTAAAGATTCCATATTTGGTTTCTCCGGCATTTTCTTTCTGAACTTTTTCACTTGACCTTTCTCCTAAATGCATGATGCTACGATGTTATGTTCCAACAATTTTTTGGGTTTGCAGTTTTAGACATTGGATAACATTCTATTTCTCCTGTAGACGGTATTTGAATGATTCTCTGGAAGTTAGAACTGTAGAGAAATATGAAGCCGCCATCAAAAGTGTTGCTCAGTATTAGTCATGTCTAAAATCGCCTACAGATTCTGCAATAATATGTCTTCAATGGCCTAATAATATGGTTTTTCCTCATCTATTTTGTCGTACCTGTCTTTTCAGTTAGTAAACTAGTTGATGATTCGGTAGATCGTATGATTTGTGCAGGTGGAACCAAAAAAGTTTGCTTTACTTGCAAATTGGCAGCGAGAGTACACTATGGAAGACATACTGACTCAACTGAAAAAGGAAATGGCTTCTCCACACAACCGTAAGCTAGTTCAGCCACCGGAAGGCACCTATTTCTAGCGTTAAAGTCAATAACGCATAGGTCTTGTCAACTATGTGCGAAAGTACTGCTGTGTTGTCACATTGGAAATTAAAATGTAAAGGGGTTGAATGCCTGAAGAGGCTTCTCCTCTTACTTTTGATATCACCCCTCTGCTTTTCGTTTTCTAAACTTCGTCTCTGCTTGTTGTTTGATTAATGGATTCGGTTCTTGTGCTATCTGAATCATCCCCTCTTCGTTAAACGTCGTTGATTAGTTCTTTGCTGCCTGAATCATCTCTTAGTGTTTTCTTGAATTGTTTTGGCATGTCACACAAGAAAGATGTGTGTTACATAACAAATGGTTGAAATTGGATATGCACCTATGTGTCTCTAGCATTTCCTATTTTGCTATGTCCTAAATGTATTACTTAAGTTCTTGAACACAGAAAATTTAACATTCTTTCCATCTTTATTCATGAAGAACAGAAAGCAAGTCATTTGGATATTTGCATCATAATTTTGAGGTTTTTAAATACTAAAATTGATCCATATGTTATATTTTGTAGAAAAAACTTTGTCATTTATATCTATCAACTATTTATTTCATATGTAAATAAATTTATAGTTCATATTAGTGTTACTTTTATCAACCTTTAAACAATTTATATCTCATATAATTGTTACTCTCATCAATATAAAATTTATTATTACTTCAAATCAAATTTTACTTTACTATTTATTATTCACCAAACTAAAGGGTAATATATTACAATTCATGTTCAGATTATTTTTTCTATTGAGCTAAGTTTGATAGATAAATGTTGTGTTTTTTTTTTAAAAAAAAAAATAGCTTTTATGATAATATATTATATTTTTGTTTTACACTTCTATTTATTTCTGATTTCATCTCACAAGACCAAATTGGTCCTTAATTACTTAAAATTCTGCTAAAAATATCCTAGGAACGTCATCTAATGAATGTATACTAAATTTAGCTCATTTCTCGATATGTATGTTAAGTCATCGTTGTGTATTGATTATGTTAAGTCATTTTTGCTTCGTTTCAATTTGCATACTAAATTTGCTTGAAAAATTTAGCCGACACCCTTTTCAAGCAGTAAAAGTAGACTTATCTTTGTACTGGACCAGAGATTATAAAAGATCAATGAAATAATTGAGGTCGTGCAAGCTAATTTACAAAACGTTGTTATAAAAAAAAAAAAAAAAAAAGGAAATAGTTAGTCACCAAAATACAATAAATCTATACTAGGAGGACGTTAATAGCAAAAGGAAAAAGAAAAAAATGTCCAAAAGCAAAGCAATTAATTTTATTTGAATTAATAGTGAAGAGGAGCTTTTAAACAAAATGCAATGGGGCCAAGATCCAGTTTGGTATCGCGAGTTTACCTGAATTTCCTGAGTTTAATATAATTATATTTACTTTTTGAGAATATATAAAAAAATATTAAATTTTCTTCGACTAGTTTATATATTTATTTTTTAAAATTTTAAATTTTTTTATAAAAATTTTAACTCCGCTACCAAAGCCAGGGAATATTAATACTGAAGGGGTGCTTTTATATCAAGCTAAATTAGTACTAGAGTTCTCTTTTTTTTTATATATATTATTATTCTTTCAATTTTTCAATGTCATCATTGGGCTTTTTTAGGCAAAAGAGATTCTTTTGCATATGCTGTTTTTGTTCATAAGTTAAAGTTGGATAACAAAGTGTACAATTTAATACATCAAAATAGTACTACTTCCACTTTATTTAGAAACCATTACAATCTGTTATACTAGCGGAGCAAGAAATTTATTGTACAAATTTATTTTTCTATTGTACTAAGAATATATAAAATAAAATATATATTCATAATAATTAATATTAAATTTTTATATATCACGCGGTATTCACCGAATCACCATTAATCATTGGTGGATGCATCCATGGTCAGCCATTGGTACACCAATTTTGTAAAGGAAGAAAAGTATTTGTTGGATTCTTTCTTCTTTTTTCTTTGGGAAGGATCCCTCTAACTGCATGTTGTGCAATTTCATATTTTCAAAGGCTTAAAAACATCCTTTAAAGGTGACTTTTGACCATTTTTCTTACTTGCGCCAATTGAGAGAATTTGGTTAAATTTAAACAGATCAAAATTCAACCCAACTTAAACTTATCAAAAAAAAATTGAATGAAAATAAATTACGTAATGGGTCGAACCCTAGTCCACCTAATTTATACTAGTTTTAATTATTTTATTTATTTTATTATAAATTTTTAGTATATGATAAAATTATCTTGTTCTTATTATATATAACATTAAATTTAAAAAAAAAAAAACTTTTGGACAAAAAATTTCATCAGTTAAGTTGATTATATATCAACCCAATTTTTAATGAGTTTAATGAGTTGAGTTAATAAATAAATGGATGAACGAACCAAACTAAACCTAAATAGGATGGATTGAATTTGATTTTCCTTATAAAAGACTATGTGTGGTGCCAAACACCATCATTAGAGACTAAATTTGTCATTAGTCAATAAAAGCAAATCAATCTTATTTTATTTTTTTGTAACGAGGATTGATTTAATCTCAATTATATAACATATCACAAATATAAACCATTCTCATGGTTGAAGGATAATATTTTGCTTTAAATGACTAAACCCTAGTGTGAATAATGTCCCCTCTTCAAAGAAGATAAGTAAAATTCACGATTAAGTCTAGTTCCAATGCAAAGTGGTTTTTGATAAATTGCATAATTAATCAAATATCATTATCATATTTATATTGTAGCGCATTATTTTTAAAAACTTACAAAATATGTCACTTTTTTATGTGTGATACATAATTTGGGCGCGACATATAACTCATGATACGTCACATGTATCACAACTACAAAACGAATTGCGTGTCTAACAATATATTTGAACGATCTAACACATATTCGTATGTATTTGGAAGGTTGTGAGTTAGTTATCGTTTCCAAGTCATAGACCCTCCACATGAATTTGAGAGTTTCATGAGTGATGTATGACGACCATTCATATGTATCACGTTTAAAAAATGTGATGTCACACTTAAAAGAGACAAAATGTTTCTAGTTAAAGGTAATAGAAACACTTTAAAGATTTTTGAAAGTTAATGCTAATAAGAGGTCTAGTAGTGTAGGACTTGGAAAAAGGACCACACTACCAAGAGGTGATGGAGACTGAAATTTAGCAAAAGATAAGCAAATTTTCTTTCTATTTATGTTAAGAGTGTTTAGAATTAAATATATATTTGTAATAGCTACTATCATTTAACTTCTACACTCCACATAATGGTCCAACGAAGGTTATATACCTGATCACCCTTCACTAAAAGTGGCTCGCCACTGCCCCCAAGAAATGTAATCATGTCATGTAGGCAGTCTGCCCCAACGCAAGCATGATTAGCTAATTTCACAACTCGAACCAATGACATAGAGATCACACGAACACGAAGACAACTTTATTATAGGAAGATCAAGTTTTGGCAGGATAAATGGATAGGTCAAATGCAACTTCAAGATGAATTCCATATGTTTGCAGATTCACTGCTATTGACAGAGCTACAATTAGGAAAATCCTTCACTTATTGAATTCAAATCATGTCACTGTTGAACCTTAAAAAACACTGATACTTCCTCATCAATAAAGGCAGACAAGAAAATTTGTCATATATGCTTGTATAATCCAGTTAACACAATGTCCATCACGCAGTGACATAGCTAGAAATTTAGCGAATAGCAGACAAATTTATTTAACCTCTATACATCACATAATATTCCGACGAAGAGTGTCCAACTGACCACCTCTCGTCGAAGGTAGCTCCGCGACTGCCATCGCAGTAGGAAATGACAAGAAGGACCCGAAAGAACAATGGCTAAGGTGAAAATGCCAAAAAAAAAAGGGCCAAATTTTGCTAGATGTGTTAAACTCAATACTTATGTTTTGTTACATTGTGACTGCCTTTTGCCAATGTCTGCAGTTTACAACATTTTAAGCAACATCAAGTAAAAATGATGTTTACTCATTTAAGAGAACGTGATAAAGTTAAAACAAGTATTATTTAAACCATAATTACTCAGCATGCTTTAAAAAGAAGATAGGATTCTATACGAGACAAATGGGGATAAGCAAGAGGGACTCTCTCTTGACCTTCTCGTGAGGTGCACCAGCATAGCTACTGGTTTGGCTCCTAATAACGCCAGAGTTCAACCATCTTGAAAGCTTCAATGAAGCCCCTAATCGAGTAACCAACAGTATTGTTCTTTCAGACCTACATTTTCCAACTCATGTTGTAATTTCCCAGCTTGTTAGAAGCTATTCAGTAGATTAGTTCCCGTCAGAGTTACATTTGAGATGACATTTCTTCTATCTTTCCTATTCTCTGACCATGCATGCAGAGATTATAAGGACAAACTTACTTTTGCGAGGCACGCCGGCCTATCCCAGGCAGCTAAGTAGATCCTATGCCGACTTGTTCTCACCAAGTATAAAAGTTGCGTTCATCATGAAAATGTCCAAACACTTATTGTTACTCGAAATTGATTGCACGGATTTGCTCAAACTCAAAACGGTAATATATTTTTCTTATGTGAATTCGATAGTTTTAGTTTTGAAAGTTTTTTTATCTGTTAATATTTAACTAATTACATTACATATCAATTGGGAATGAAGGTGGAGATGTTAAAACAACTTTATCGCAAGAGGATTCAAATATTCTTGAAGAAAATGATATATTAGTGTTGGATCTTGTGAAATTTTTATGGGGAGCTTATCTCATTAATTTTATTTTTATTTAGTTTTGGATTTAAGACTTGATTTGTAAACACTATTTATATTTGTTTGGACGTTTTCTGCCTTTAACAGTTAATTAGTTCTCCGATTTCATTTAATAATATATTCTGTAGTATAACTGAAGTTGTAACTTGTAAGCCTCAAGTGTTCTTTAGTTTACACGTTTATTTTGTAAAATTTTCTTTACTTATTTACTTGTCAAAATGATTATTTTTTTCTTGTAGTAACTGGTGCAGGATTTTTATTTAAAATTATTGAAACATATCATATTTTATTTAAAAATCTTTTCAACTATGACTATATGATATTGTAATTTAAAACATCGCTATTTGTATGTATGATGTATGTTATGATTGTAATTATTATGTATGTTCCTATAATCATGTTAGATATGTTAGTTAATATATTTACAGAACTTTTAAGTTGGAATTTAGATTGGAAAAAAAAGGGCAAGCTAATACTAGTTCGCGGTCCTTTGGGTTTGGATTAGGCCATTTTAAAGCCCTTTCGAATGAAGGGCTGGTCCATTCTAGCCCTTTAAATTCCTTGGCCTACGAGGCTTGGGTGGACCTCTAACAAGTTTTACTTTATTCATATTAACTTTGACATTCCTTAAAAAAGTACTTATTAGTAATTTAATTTACTAAATCAATCTTATTATTTATAATTTTAAAATTCTATATTTTGCTACAAATATTTTATAAGTCATTTAATGATTGTGAGTATTAAGATTAAACTAATATGAAAGAACTATTATTAAATTTTTAAAATTTATTTGACTATTAATATTTTATGTAGTCATTTATTATAATAAGTATTAATATTAAAGTAATATGGAAAAAACAAAATTGTCTTGATTTTAGAAAATCTTAAACCCATAATCTATAAAAACGACAAATTCAAACGTCACGCATTCGCCGTCTACCTACCATTTAGGTGGCACTAGCTATATCCAGCTAACTCTGTTGCACTACGGTAATTCTGTTGGGCGGATACTAACATTGAGAGATAAAAGCTAGGGGTGCGAATGAGATTAGATATCCCAGTAGTCCTAACCATAAACAATGGATACTAGGCGTTGTGCGTATCGCTTTATGCAGTGTTGTAGCTAACACGTTAAGCATCCCGCCTAGGGAGTACGTTTACAAGAATAAAATAAAAAGAGAAGAGAAAAAAAAAAGGAGAACAAAAGAAAGGAAAAACATGGATAGCGATAGCAGAAGCCTGGGACACATTCCTTTTGAGCAAATAATAAGAGGTTACATGTTAATAACTCAATCAATTCTTTAAAAATATATTATATTACCTTCATTGATAATAGACAAAAATCTCGGGCGTATATTATTCTTTCAACTTCCTGAATGGTCTGAAAATTTGCAAGAATGAAATAGCGAAATGTAAATTAATTGTACTTATAATGGTGTTCAATTATCAGAAACAAAATTTCTAAAAAATTGGTTGAGAGGTGGGATTCAGATCAAAATTTTATTTCTTTTTTGTCCGAAACCTTGGCATATATCTAAACTGTACCCCTCCCATGGAGAGCTAATAAAAAAGAAAAACAAAAAGAAGATTTTTATTTTTTAACAATTTTGGGGGATAACCTCTAACTCGCAAGGTAATAATAAATTTTGTGTATACAAGAATCTTCTTAAACGTCATACTTTAAATCATAACGAACATATTGTTATAGCTATCATCGTCTTGATTTTCAAAACTCAACTTGTAAAATAAAATAGACATCACTGTGAAACAACAATTTTATATTCAACACACGTTATTTTCATCTCTCCACCACTTCACGTCATGTTCACATACATAGATCGTATCTGCGGTAGCTCTCCATTTTTCTATATAATTTATGCTTTGAAAATTTAAACTCGACTACTACAGTTTTTTTATAATAAAAATCATTTAATACTTAACATTGCATGAAAAAATAACAAAACTATCTTATTTTTTCTAAAATCATAGAACGGAGAATCTATTATATCCTTTTCAACCTACAAGATAATAATAAATTTTACATACACGCTATTTTTTTCAAACTTCATATTACGTTGCGTCTATTATTATTATTATTGCCATTCTCTTAATTTTATAAAAATCAACAAGTAACATAATAAAAAAAATTGATTGTCAAAATTTCTGAACCAATAATCTCTCGAGAAACAACCTCTTCAATCTATAAGGTAAAAACAAAATTTGCATACATATTGTTCTTCTCAAAATTTATATTACACACATCATACTGAATATATTGCTATAGATGTCATTGCCTTAATTTTTTAAAATTAACAAAAAAAATAAGCATGTAATAATTTTACATCACCGTGAAAAAGTCATAGCTCATGTTATTTTTACCTCTACCACTTCCCATCACATATACACATAGTTTAAACTCTATATTCACAGCTCACATTATTTTCACCTTTACCGCTCTCCCTCACATACACTCATAGTTTAAACTCTATATTTTTACACATTATATATGATATATATTGAATATATTATTATTATTATCACTTTAATTTCCAAAAATAGTATAATATTTATTATATTATATAAAAATAATAATATAATTTTTATCAAAAAAATGGCAGCTCCGCTATCCCAAAATCACAATTCTCATTTTCTTCTTTGCTTGTTCAATATGTTGAACTCTGCTCCTAAACCTGTGTTCATCTGATCCGTTTGGGCCAGCAATCTCGAATCTGAATGTTTGTTGATTTGTAGCTTAATCGATCGTTATACCTTATGTATCTATGGATACAGAGTTTCCAGGAGATAATTTATCGGTGTTGGTAACCCTAATAATTACAACATTTTGAAAATGAATGGGAATGAGTTGAAGTTGGCATAACATTGTTAAGGTAACTTGCCTGATTTTGGTTGTGGTGGTGGGTTGGGTTGGGTTTTATATGGGAGTTTAATTTTCGTGATTTTGATGTGTTGCGTGATAATCACTCGCCTGGTTTGATTGAGTTGTTACGTGAACAAGGGATGGATTTTGAGATGATGCGTGTGCGTGGTGCTGATACAGCTAGTTTGAGGAGTTGATGATGGGGGCTGGGTTGGTGTGTAATGATGCTGTTACGTATGTTACATTTTCACAGTGCGTATGATTTTGGATACTTGGTTAAGATTCTTAGTGGACGCGAGTTTCCAGGTGTGTTGACGGAGTTTTGGGGGTTGATGATGGTGTTTTTTGGGAAAAGGGTTTATGATTCGAAGCATTTGATTATGTTTTGTCAGAATTTTTATGGTGGATTTGATCGAGTTGCGGATACGCTCATGGTGAACGGCATGGTGGGGAAGAGTCATCGGGCTGGCTGGATAGTTTGCTGACTTGGCATGTGTTTCAGAAGCTAAAGGAGGTTTACTTTGGCAATGGTGACGCGGTGGCCGAGCAGTATGCTGGTCTTCTCTTTGGGTTAGAAGCTCTTTCTCCATAGATGTAGAGTTTTAATTTCAGAATTTATGTACATTCCTTTTTCTTAGCATATCACTACAAATCCTAGCGCAACTATCAAAGCAGAGCACTCCTATCTACTAAAAATATATAATCCTACTTACTATTTTTTTATGCTAATTCGCGGCGTCCTAATGTACGTCTCCTAAAGGCTATGTCCTTGGTAAAAGTAAAAACTACAAAATTTAAATTAAAAATCAAAAGAAAGAACTATCTATTTCTCTACCTTTTATCACAAATATTTTAGAATTAAATAACTCAAATCTTCATATTATTAAATAAAACTTTTACTACAATATCAAGATAATGCATTACAAACAACCATCTTATTAACTAAACTTAATCTTATGCTTAATGTCTTTTGATAATACTTCACTGAGATAAAGTATTATTATTTTTGTGTGCATGTACTATATTATTTAAGGCCTCTTATTAAGATTTGGATTTAGATTACTTATTTTATTGAGATGCTCTTGATTTCTATGCATTCCCTTTATGTGCGCTTGCATATAACTCAATCAAAAGTGTTGTGTAACTTTTGATGTACTGATAATTCAGTTGGTAAATCCAACTTATTCAACATCGAATGTCTTGTTAATTTGGATTAGTAAGGTAAATTGGAAGACTTACATGTTAAGTCCAGATTGGAAAATTATGCATTTATTTGTCCTAGACTACTTCATTCAGTGATACAAAGAGGGGATCATTGGATTTGTGAAATTCAGTTGTCTACCTTAGTCCAGTGGTCTAGTGGGTTCAAAGACGAATTCGAGTTCAATTCTCCATAATTGTGTTACACTCTGCTTCCTTATAAAAGTGTTTGTGTTTCCTACATGGAAATGAAAGTCAGAACATCTTTGTGGTTTAGCTAAAAATTGGGGGTATAAGCTTGAATCTCAAAATTGGATGTTTAGTGTTCCGGATTATGAGGGGAGTAGAAGGATGTATATATTTTTGATAGTGATGGTCAGTGATCATTTATTCTTTGTCTTGAGAGGAGCAGTTGAATACTAGATAAGAATATCACTTAGTAGACTTTATTGTATTGGCGGTTCAGAATTCACGTTAAATATGGTCATACAAGGTAATTCATGTTGTGCATCCAATTTGTTCAACCTGAACTATTTGGTTTATTTGCATCAACAAGATTAATTGGAGCACATTAGATGTTGATTTAGGGCCTATGAATTTATTAGTCTTAAATGAGTTCACTTACTGATACAAAGAGCAAAATTATTGGATTTGTGAAATTCAGTTTGTGTACAAGATTGGTGTTTCAGGAACGCTTTAATATTCATGATTAATCAAATGAAATGGAGAGAATAAATTGAGATCTGAAAGGCGATTGTTTAGTGATGAGATATATTGTTATATTAGATTGTTTGAATCTACATAGTTTGGAAGTATTAGCTGTGTAATACTTAAAAAGTCAAACCACCGTACTCGACCCGCCATTAGTAAGATTACACAACTATACTTTTGTTTTCCTCTAAAAATATATTAACCGTATAATTTAATACGGTGGATCGGTTACAGCGATTTGTCTTTAAGTAAGCAAGTGACTATAGATAAGCATCTCTTAAATATTGTTTGTCGTAGAGGTGGTTCAAAATTTATTTAAAGCTATGATGTGGTTGCGTTGGTTACTGATAGTTTGGAAGTGAATGATGTTGACTTGGTTGGTGAGAGCTCTTTTTTAACAAATGAGTTTTTTGTAGTCATTTTTTTTGGTGACCAAGAAGCAAAGTGGAGCAATCCTACGGACCAACGTAGCTTTTGAAACTCGGGAATGGTGGGCTTAATCGCTACTTTTCTCCAATTAAATACCTGACTTAGTTTGCTACACGTGGGACTCGATCTAGTGAATTTAAAATACAAGTCACCGACTTTTGCCAATTGACCATAGATCTTTTATTACTCTTTCAGAATCTAACCTGGTTGCCTAATGGTTTATTAGGTTGAAGCACTAAATGGTTTGTGCGTGTTAACGAATTTGGTAATTAGATTTTATTGTCTAAGAATTAACATAGAGTTGTTCGTCATAATTGACACATATACTTGATTTTATTTTTGTGATTATAGAAGCATTTTATTCTTTTACTTTTTAATTATACACTAATACATAATACTTTTGAAATGTTTCAGTGGGAAATGCCAACCCGTAAAGTTCTCTATGTTGTTATTTGACAGAATGTTTATAGCTAGCTTATCCTTGCTAGCCAGTAGTAGTGTGTAATTAATGAATTAGTGAACAATGTCTCTATATATTGGGATTGACTATATGAATACTCCGTTTATTTGAGCCTTTTTTTGTTTCAATACTTATTATGATGGTTGAACGTAATTTGCCTATTTTTGCATAGGCTATTGGTCTACTGCAATCCTCGTACTTTATTTGCCGTCGTTAGTTTTATTCCTTATAAGAAAGTTTAGGTTCATTTAATTTAAGTGTTTCATTTTTTTTTTGAGATTTTCAAAAAAAGATAAGAGTTGAAGGGGTGATGGTGGAAAAGCCATGTGGAGAAAGAAAAAGGGACACTCTGATTCTCGTTTTGATTGAAGTCAACTAAGATAGTTATGTACATGAAAATTAATGATAAGGATATTTCTACTTTTACTGGCTTCTTGTAGCTTCTCCCTCACATAAAAAGAAAATACTTCTACTACTACAAAAAATATTTTTCCTTTTTGGCCAAACATCATAAATCTCCAAAACGAAAAAAGTGTTTTTAACTTATCGAGAGCTTGGCTAAAAAGGTGATTGATGTTAAATATCTCATGAACTCCCGAAGTTCCATACATGAAATTTCCTCTAACGCAACTTGTGTTTTCAGCACATTTGAATACCCAAAAATGTTCGACTAACTTGCACCCAAGGATTGTAGTCTAGTGGTCTTTGAACGCGGTGAGAATCCTAAGGTCTCACGTTCCAATCTCAGCAGAGACAAAAACATTACGTGATTTCTTTCCATTTGTCTTAGCTTGGTGGATAGTGCTACTTGGTACCTGTTGCTAGTAGGAGGTGGCAGACATGTCGTGGAATTAGTCGATAGTCGAGGTGCGCTCAAGTTGGATTAGAAACCAGAGTTTTCCAAAAACAAAACTTCAACCAATTCCTGGTTCTGCTAAAAGCACTCACAAGCTTCATAAATTTCAGGAACTCAAATTCACCTCATTTTTCAACTTAGAACTTGACTTTAATGATTTTCCATTTGATGAACATTCAAAAATAGATCATAACTTGTTGATGATTTAACAAGTTCTTGAAGTGTTATTAAAAGCAGTCTTTATCACTTAAAACGGTTGAAAGATGCAAATGCAGAGTTACTTCCTCATGTGAAGTATTACGCTCCGATGCTCAAATAGTGAAGTTGCAAAGTGATACCAAAAGAAATAGTCTACTGATTAAATATGCCTTAAAATAGATAGAGAAAGGAGAGAAAGTAGGACCCTTTGTTTTCAATTACTAGAAATCCTCTCCATATACATTTCCACATTCTCTTCATCGATATTTTTTTCTTGTTTTCTCTAATTTATAATTCACTTCTACTGTCATAATTTCTTGCTTCTATCGGTTTATTTTCATTTTTCTCTATTACTCTCACCATTCTTCTCCTTTTATTATGTAAGTCACCTTGTTTGCTACTTATTCTTGGCATATAGTTTGCTCCTATCTTGTACTCTTAATGAAGTTACAAAGTCAATTAACATGAATTCAAATTTGCAAAGCCATTCTTTTTATTGTTGGTTCATTGAAAATTAATGTCAACTTTGCAAATAAAACTGCCTTTAGTGGCCTAGATGGATTTCATAAATAATGCATAGTTAGAGTAGTTGGAAAATACTCCCTTTCATTCTCATTAATCCGTGATAGAAAGAACGACGCACTTCTAAATTAAGTTAACTTTGCATTTTTCATTTTATCCTTAATGAGAAGCTTTTTGACGCCTCAAGTGTTATGGCATATCTTCAAAGCCACCAACTTCAAAAGTTCTATAGCCACACAAATATTATGTCATATTTCAGATGACAAATCTCAAAAGTTATCTTTTATTCGTTGTATTATGTGTCTATTCAAACTACGACACAAATTTAAATATAGGGGTATTACGTTATTTTATCGTGAGTGTTGAAATTAACAGTTTCAGCTTTCAAGAAGTGTTGATGAACACTCGATTTAGTCAGCTTGAACCTTGAAACTACGTGAAGCTTAAGTAAGGAGCTTTGCATAATTTGTTATTGTTAAGCGATTTCTTAAGTCTACTGCCTGAACCTTTTAACCAGGTAAAGCTTAAGTTAGGTGCTTTGCCTTTTTTGGGAGACGGTTTAGAGTAGGTATCAAGGTGTCAAAACATGCACTTCACCAATAATGTGCTCTACCTTTATAATGGTAATAATAAATACTAACCATAACTAGATAATAGTTATATTACTTGTTTTTTCTGCCTGTAGTGTTCGGTCAGCTTGCACACATTCGACTATTCGCACGGAACAGGTACCACGGTCACATCGGTATATTACTTGTCAAGATAAGAAATCATTGTAAATGAATGCCTTGTTAAGAAAAGAAATTAGAGATTGAACACAGGGAAAGAAAGTTACTTTGACCTGAATAAGAAACTCGCAAATGCATCTTAACATCTAAAATCAAATTCTTAAGTAGATTTTCAAATTTCATTTGCAAGTTTTTAATGCTTCATATGTTTTCACTTAATTGTAAGTCTTTGAATTATTTTGTTCATATAATTATTATTGTCTTGACACCTTTTAACTATCAATAATTGTGTGTGGTCAACTTACTTGCATCTCGACTCTGGAAACTTCAAATAAAGTACGTGGATTGTGGTAGACTGATAGTCTATGCAAAAATAGACAAATTATGTTCAACCATCTTTAATAGGTATTGGAACAAAGAAAGGCTCAAATAAATGGAGTATTCATATAGTCAACCCAATATAGAGAGACATTGTTCACTAATTTATTAATTACACACTACCATTAGTAGCAATGATAGGCTAGACTTTAACATTCTGTCAAATAACACCATATCAAAACTTTCTGAGTTGGCATTTCCTGGTGAAACTTTTTAAATGCATTACGTATCAGTGTATAATTAGAAAGTAAAAAATCAAAATGCATCTATAATGGCAGAAATATAATCAAGTATATGTTCAATACGACGAACAACTTCGTATTAATTACTAGACTGTAAAATTTCATTCCCAAGTTGGTAAACACACATTCCTTTTAGTGTTTCAACCGAATGACCGTTACATAACCAAAAAGTGTAATAAAAATCGACCATCCTCAATTGGTGAAGGCTATGTAACTTTGTATTGGTTCTGTAGTTCTAGTCTTTCATCAAGCGAATTATGTTCAATATTTCATTGGAAAAAAGTAAAGGACTAAGCCCATCATCTCTGAGTTTTGAGCTCTACGTTGGTTCAAAGGGTTGGCTCCAAGTTGATTTCTCATTCACGAAAACGACGATTATTAAAAAACTCATTCGTTACAAAAGAATCTCATAAAAAAAAGTAAAGATGTAACTGACTAGCATCAGTTATTGCATATTGACTAATGCAGTGCTTATGCTTTCAAAATTAAAGAAATTCATTCACTTCCAAACTCCCTCTTTTGCTTGTGCGTAAGCGCAATGTGGTGTGATCTTGATTTGGAACCTAAATGGAATAGAGTGGTTAAAGACGGCTCGTTTGGATTAAGTAATTGTAAATAACTTATAAGTTCCAGGTGTTGGAAAACATTTTGAAGTGTTAAACTGATTTTGTAATATAGTTGTTATGTTTTTGGATAGAAGCGTTAAAATTGATAATAAGCAGTTCATGTGCTTGGTAGGAAAGTGCGGATAAGCTGCTTATTACTTAAAATGACTAAAATACCCCTAAAATTTTACAAAAGATTTCAAACTTAGTGTAGTATCTTTGTGAAGAAAAGGATAAAAAAAAAAAAAAAGCAGTTCATCTTGATTATTTATGCTCGTGGTTCTGCAATCTAAGATTCCTCAAGTGTAACTTTTAACACTTCGGCCAACATTTGATCAAGTATGATTTATACAGATTAAGACCTTCTGCAGAACAATGATCTAAACATTTTATTAACTTTTTCTAAACTAGTTACTACCAAATATTATGTTATCTAAGTACTAGGCCCTGTTATTTCGAAAACCATGTTCACTGGCTTTTAGTTTAAGAACTCTGTGCCTTTGGCTGTTCTTTAAATATTCTGCTGTGCCTTTTCTTCTTCTTCTGCTCCTCTTTCTTGGTGTGTGGCACTGAGAACTTTTGTGGAACTGCTGCATATTGGTTCCTATACTCTTTAGGCTGAAAATGGAAAATGTGCAACTTCTGATCATGCTATCTTATCGCTTAATCTGTGGGAAGCATCGACTGTTCACATAGCTTGCTTGGTGGGAACTTAAATCCCACAGATTTTTTTTTCTTTGTACTGTTTTTATGAGAAAATAAGTCTGTTTCTCTGTAGTTTACCTTGTCCGAATTAGCTAGGTTCACAAGATTAAAGTCCAGTATTATAAAACATCCAAACAAGTAGATGTTCCGGTGCTCAAGGAAACACTTTCAGACCTATTGAATCAAACATTAGTGAGTGTAAGTTCAAACCTTTTGCTTCACTGACAGTGTAGTCCTGATTGGTGTAGATTTATGCATTTTCCCCTTGTGGGATTTTCACTAATATATGGCAATTTAGAATTGACTTCTTATCTGCATGCCCCGTGATGGCGCCACATCAAATGAGAAGGACAGGTCAGTATTTAGGCTTTTGCAATTTTACCATAGATTTTTGTTGCAAAATTTAGAATAAGACGTGGCGTATATTTCAAATTGTTTGTTTATCATGTTGGCCCATTATTTCAACTTCAAATTTGAAGTTTGAAAATATGTTTAGGATTTTTTTCAAGTTTCACTCACAAAGTTTCTAATTTTGTTTCCATGTTCAAACACAACTTCAATTTCCAAATACCCTTTCTCAACCTTCAAACCTTGGTCTTTTTTCTTTTTTTTCCAAATTTCAACCAGATAATGTGCAAAAGGTTACTTACTGTTTACCAGGGACCATGCATGTTAAACATTTTACATTTTTTGCTCTTCTTAAATAATAGCTAGTGAAAGATGGTAATGAGATGAGTATTTGATTATTCTGTTGTTTATATTTGACAAGTATATGTACGTTGTAACTCAAGGATTTCAACTATCTCAAATTGGACTATTTGACTTTCAATTAGATAGGTACATCACTATTGACTTTCTTATCTAATATCCATTTGTTGACCATTGCATGAAATTTATTGAACATGTGTGATGCTCATTTAGAGTGTAGGAATGAATTCAGGCAACTTAACAGAGAGTCAATATGGAGTTAAATCTACATAGGTCAGATCAGGAGTGCTACGAGGGTACGATTTGCTTGGACAAAGGGTGAGCACAGGTCAGTAACCCCTGAGCTTTGTTAACTTTTGTACAATATTGCAATAGATGGCTTTTCGCCAAATGTTAATGAGAAATTCGTGAGTACATATCTTCTGATAATCATTTATTTTAAACCAATATCATATTTCTGTCACCTTTCATTTTGTGCATAGCTACAGTGTGAATGACTACGAAAATGCTTGCACAGTATATGAGTAGTGGTTACAAATTAGTTGATGATGTAATCTGTTGGTGGTTGACGAGTTTTATGACAGAGGTATTTGATGCTTGCTTGCTTACACCAGTCCAAGACATGTCTTTCTGTGTTGCAATTTGAGCAGTCTACAGTTTTTTCCCCTCTGTTCCAATTAATATGCCACTGTCTGACTAGCTACAAAGTTTTTAAAATAAATAAAGTTTTGATATTTGTGGTTTCAAACAAATCTCAGACATTTCTGCGTATAAATCATTTTATTAAGAGCAAAAAGGAAATTTTAAAATTAAGTTATTTCTAATTATAGAAAGGTGACATTCTTTCTGCACTAACTAAGAAGGAATTTATGTCATAAATTAGGACGGAATGGAAGAAGTATTTGTTTGACATGTGCGTTATAGCTTTTATCCGTTGCTTAATGCTTGAGCTCGTATGTCAAATTAGGATGGAATGGAAGGAGTATTTATTTTTACATTAGATGTGCATTATAGCTTCATCCCTTGTTTAATGCTTGAGCTTGTTGTTGGAAAGTTCTTTCCTCTTTTTTACCATGTAGCTGCAAGAAGCTGTTTTCCAATGGAATGCTAGGCTTGCATCAAGGCTTGCATCACGAAGGAAGGGGGAGCGTTGGAGCTATGGTAAGTTATCTGCATGTGACCTATAACTGACTCTGTTGAACAGCTACCTTGTTTCCCCTGTGGAATCTGCCACTGATACTTGCATCAGGTAGGATATTTGTCTATATCAGAATGTGGCTCGGCTCCTACTCTGACCTGACCCTACGTGATCTTTGTTCACTGACCTAATTATTTTTACAAGTCACATCAGCGTAATCTTAGTTTTGGACATGGTTAGTTTTGGTCATGACCTAGAATTAGGTGGTCATGGGTAAGAGTAATCTTAGTTTTGGACAGATGTACAAATATAAACATCAGCGTTTGATTAAAGGAAAGTAACTT
Source organism: Withania somnifera (assembly GCA_039654485.1). Classification (NCBI taxonomy): domain Eukaryota; kingdom Viridiplantae; phylum Streptophyta; class Magnoliopsida; order Solanales; family Solanaceae; genus Withania; species Withania somnifera. Next base: position 2,470,115 of record JBDJHY010000001.1, on the reverse strand, counting down.
GGCATTCCCTGGTTGTAACTAGGAACACACTGACTGCAAATGACTTATGGTTTGTGTATTTTGGACAATGTATAGTTTGTGACAGCTTTCTAAGAATGTCCTTTTTTATGATAATTCTAATATCATACAAACTCGTTTAAAATCACAAGATTCAAAGCATTTTAACATTGCAAGGCTTGAATCTTTTTATTTGTCAAGATTTTGTATCTAGTCAAACTAAGATTTCATAAATTGAACCAGAAAGAGTAAGTGTATCTGATGTAGATCCTAGCATGATCGCTGCTGACGCTATTCATCGGAGCATATTTTGGGGGATTGAGAGACTGCTGTTTATTGTATATATATCTACCAACTTTTCTACCCTCTGCTGTTTTCATTACTTTATCTTGTTGGGGCTTGATGCTTGCCGCTCTGTGTTAGGAGTTTGGTTTACCTTTAAGAAGTTGTCATCATGATCTGAATTTTCGGGTCGTGACAATAGATGTCTAATTTCTTACATAATATGATAGGACCATTCTAGCTGGTATGAAAATGAAATGTCCCCTCAACTAGGTATAAAGTAGAATTGTAGACATCAATTTAGTATTTACCAAAAAGAAGAAAAACGCTACCATATCTTCTTTTCTTAATATCAATGACTAGATAAGGACCATTGGGGTGGCAACCCTCACATATGACCTTAGGTCATATCAAAACTAAATTCCTGTGTCTTAGGCATTTTTTGACATAAAGCTTGAAGGTCACTATTTGGTACCAACCATTCATTAAGCAAAACAGTACAATGTGATGTACATAGGGTTGATTGCTGTATTTCTCCACACACACCCCTCTTCATGCCACTAGCCCTAACCCTCAAGTTCATAGAAATAACACTCACTAATAGCCAAATTTTTTATGGATCATTTAGTTTAAGACCAAGCTATTTGGGGTCATAATAAAGACGATTCATCCCATGATTGTGGTTTAGAGATAATCTTGTCTCAATTAATTTGCTCAACCAAATACAACATAGGTTTAACCTCAAATTATATATCGAGATATCTTGTGTTTCGTCGCAGGTGTCATTACTTAAAACAAGAATAAATTTTATACAACCTGGGATATACAGCAACAACCAACTCAGTATATTACCACGTAACAATTTGGGATAGATAATCGTGGTGATATACTCGATTTTGTACCAACCAAACCCTTGAGGTTTTCGCTGTCAATCCCGCTTCTCCTTCTCATATCGGTTCTGCATCCCATATACCACAAGTGTAACTCTAGAAATTATTCATGAGGTTTGCATTTTTCATGTGAATTTTGAAACTTCAAAATCCTCAATTAAGTGGCTATTTTTCTTCCTAAACTCTCCCTGTGAAATCTTTAAAAAAATCTTAATTAAACAGAATTTTTAGAAACATTAGTGGTGGATGAAGATCTATTTCATACGTTTAAGCTTCCATATTTCCCATAATTAATCACTCATTGTATATGTTCAGTGAGCAACAGACCTTTTCATTATTAGCGAAGCTCTACCATGAAATGGTCCCTCTCAAGTCATGTACCCTTGGGAGGAGGCATGTGGGAGACACGTGATAGATGTGACGTTTAACCCACTTTCCACCCCCCCCCCCCCCCCCCACAACCCCCCCAGAACCCCCCCCCCCCCCCTCCCCCCCCCCCCCCTCCCCCAACAACTACCCCATACCCCTCTCAACTTATATATATGTGTCCCGCCTTCGCTCGGTTCACTGGTTTGTTGACTTATCAAGCACTTATCCGTCGTTTCTCTTAGTTTGGCAAGCGGAGTGTTCGTTGTCCTGATTTTTCTCGTCGTTGGGGCCCTTCTGTTAAAAATTCACTCGCATGCGATGTACAAAATCGAATGGAGTTATAAAATAGAAGGTAAGAATATAGTATAGTGATGAAGTTATCCTGGAGGTTTAGAGTTGACTTTTTGTTGATTTATAAAGCCTGATTAACTCTATGTTGATATGGTTATAAATGGTCTCATATATAACAACAATAACATACCAGTATAGTCTTATAAATAGGGTATGAATGGACAGAATATATGCAGATCTTATTTCTATTTAAAGAATAAAGAGACTGCTTTCGATATGTTCTTGGTTTAAGAGAAAAAAACTAGAAAAAGAAGTAATGGAGGTGAATGAAAGAACAAATAATAGCAAAAACAATAGAATAGTAGCAGAATGGTATTATAATAAAATAATATTAAAATTACATGATACAAAACAATAGATAGTAACAGAAATCGAAGAAGAAAAAAACGAGAAGAGTAAATACTACGGCTACTACTATAGATAACAAGACAATACACTCTTACGTACTAGTATGGGCGTTGCTAACTTCTTATCCTAGTTTGTGTTCTCCAGAGTTTCTTGTTTAGGTCATATCTTTGGTAAGTTGTAACTGTGTCATGTCATGTATAATTATCTCTCATTAATACTTCTTTGACTTATCTCTACTTTTATACTACTCATACCTCCACATTAGGATATTTGTACATCTCCTAAACACATGTTTGGACTTTCTCAATCTTGTTTTCTGCGTCTTGTCTTTCATCGAAGTTACTCTTACTTTATCTCAAATATTTTCATGTTTAATTGTATCCCTTCTAGTATATCCACCCATTGATCTCAACTCTCATCTCCATCACTTTCATTTTCCGAACATAAGAGTTCTTGAGTAGTGACCTCTCTATACCGTACAATATAATCACACAAATCACACAAATCGAGCCTTCATATCGCATCCCCTTGCACTAATACAGTGAGCTAGCTAATGGACTCAAGATACTTGAGATCATTTTCTTTGGACGACCTTTATATAAAGCCTCGCATTCATGTCAACCTCATGTGTCACATCGTTGAGTTTGTATTCTAAGTGTTTGGTTTTAATCCTGGTCAATCTAAACCCTTTAGACTGTAAGACAAACTTAGCTTAGCGTTAACTTCGTTACAAGTGTCGTCAATCAAAATTACGTTATTTATAAATAACATAGATCATGACAGCATTTGAATTTGCTGGCATCATTATAGCAATTATCAAGAAAAATAAAAAGGGGCTAAAAATTATGTCTCACTTACTTAATGTAAAACTCGTGAATATGAGTAAACATATAGTCTCAAGGTATGCTCGGTAAAGAATTTGTTTCATGGAATATTTTATTGAGAGAGCAACTTATCAACAATAGGAGTTATAAGGAAATTACTTCCCATGAGTGTGCTTTGTGAAAGAGAAGATGCGTGAATGTGATATAGTAAGAAGGTGTTATAGGTTAACTCTAGAAAGAGTTACAACAATAATTGGAAAGGTAGTTAAACAAGATATGATATATTTCAAGTTATTGAGAATATAATCGCGGATATGAATGTATGGAGGTTGAGAATTAAGATAGAAGGGTAGTATACAGTCGAATGTTGTGATCACTATTTGTTGTTTTCATTTTCTTTATATCCTACTTTTTTGGTATCATATTTTTCTTGCAATCCTGTTTCAAAAATTTTACTTTTAAGTTAAGCTACCTCATCGAGGTAGGAATAAAATCTGCGTATATCCTATCTTTTCTAAACCTTATTTATAAAAATTATAATGTATATGTTATTATTTTTTATAACATTTTATCGAGAGAACAACTATATATCAACCCTTCTAAACTAAACACATTATTATTTATTAGTTTCACTATTTTTATTCAAATGCTAATTTAGAAAAAAATTAAACATTAACAACATAATTATTTATTTATCAAATTGATTTCAACATTTAAAAGTATTTATCAGTACTTAATATTTATCAGCTATATATCATTAAATGGAATTACCTACAAAATTTTGTGAGCCAGAAATTAAATATTTATCATTTAGTCCGAAGCCTCTTTAACAGTTGATGTCCATATAAAATTAAGGTCTCTTCAACCCTCTCAGTCTCTTAAACTTTTATTTGCATTCATTAAAGTCGCCAAACTCTAATATAAAAAAAAGTAAATTACATAAAATATATTATTAAAGAAATTAATATTTTATATATTATTAATTTTTAAAATAATATTTTGTACCTTTCTTTGTTGTGTACGATACATAATCCGAAAAAGCCTTCAAATAGATATGGAGAGTTGTGATATTTGTGTGCAATATATAACTTAAAAAATTCTCCCTATACATACGGAGAATTGCAATACATAAGTAACCCTTCAGATACATACAGATACATATTAAATCGGTCAGATACATGGTTAGATATACAAATGATTATGCATTCGTGATATTATGCGATACATCGTGAGTTATATATCGCGTTCAAGATATGTATCGCGCCTAAAAATAATATATATTATAATTTTTTTAAAATAATGAGATAAAATAAAAATATGATAACAATGTTTGGTTAATTATGTAACTTTACTCCTCTTTGTCCATAGATTTTAGCTAAAAGAGACGTCAAATTTGAAAGAAAATATATAATTTAAAATTGAATAGTAAAATTTAAGAGATTTTTTAAGTATTTTAAATCCTAATTTTATGTCAAACACTTTAAATACTCCTTTCAACTTCAAAGGTGTGTTTTATATGGAGGAAAATATCTTTATATTTTTTCATATTTGAAAACATTTTTTAGACAAATACATTTTTTAATAATGAGAAAAACAATTTTACAAATTTAATAAGTGATATTTTAAATTATTTTTTTTCCATCTATATATTTTGATAAGTTTGATATTGTGGCTATATATATTTTTTTTTTACTTTTTTTAGCTTTTGATTTGGTGTCAGGTACAACATTGCTATCCGATTTATGATCGAATTAATTTAAATTCGCATAGTAAAATTTTATTTTGAGAGTAAATATTTTTTATTAAAAATGATTTATATATGCAGGCTGATATTAAAATTATAATTAAACAAGGAGGAATACGTATCGAGACAATTTGGTTGTACTTTATTATTTATTTATACAATTACTAGATGGGACCTTCTGATTCTTCTAAATAAATATTTAATTGACTTACTTATAAAATAGTATAACGTATATATTACATTTATTATAATATATATATATAAATAAATGTTGTATACCCCACCACCCCTTCTTTTCATGACCCAATTTCATTAGAATCATATGTTTTGAAGAACAAACTGTCTACATTGCATTAATTACCTTCCAATCCTCAACACATTCACAACCAACAATGACAACATGACTCGTTGGTAAATTCAAAATTTGAAGTTTATGAATTTTTATATTAATAATAAGTTATTAATATGTAGTAATAGCTTAATTTATAAATATTAGTGAATTCCTTTATATATATATATATATATATATAAATTTAGATAAAAGAAATTGGGGTTTATAATAAATCATAAGTTACACGATATATTTAAGAATTTTTTTTACTCGCATTCGATATTTGCATTAAACTATAATAGCATAATATATATCTCTTACGGTTTTTTTTCTTCTTAACCATAACAAAGTACGGGTATTTAGTCTATTATAAATATTTGATGCAGATAAATTTTTACATCTGATCTGTTATTTCTGAAGAAAATCCTTGAAATAATTGGTAAAATTATTATCGTGTAACCAGGAGGTCATGAATTTAATCATTAAAAATAATCTCGTATATAAATATAATATAAGATTGCATATAATAAATTTTTGTAATCGAACAATTTCCTAAACTTTATGAAATAAAAGGTCTAGTGTGGCAATCCAATACATATCTAGAAGAAGGAATAAAAAAAACAAAACTCCACAAAAAAAAAAAATGAAATAAAAGGTCTCATAATAAATTTTTACCCACCATCTTCCCAACTATTCAAATTTCAAGGGTTAGTGCTCTCTCATTTCTTTTCATTTCATTCAACAAAACCCAAAAGGAGGTCATCAAATATGAAGCTCTCTTCTCTCTTCAAGAACTCTTCTACTACTACTTCTCCATTGCCATGGCCACTACCAACTTGTGGTCAACCAAAAACCCTCTCTTTTAGATTAGAAAAAGATAACCACAACATTTTCAACTCCACTTTTCATCTTGATGATAATGATACTACTAGCTATAGTCTTGATGAATTTTTTAGTGAATATGATGAGACAAGTTTCTCCACTACCACAACTATTAATGGTCAAGATTGCATAGAGAAAGTGATTAGGGGGTTGAGATTAGAGAATGAGAGACTATTTTTTGAGCCAGAAGAGACAAGTTCAATTCTTGATTTTCAAGAATCCAAGAATGATGATGTAAATGTTGTTGTTGGTGATGATGCTGAAGGTACTAATATTAGTATTAGTTCTGTTCCAATATTTAATAACAAGGAGAGTGCTATAGTAATGGGATTAGATTCAAAGGATCCCTTTGTGGATTTTAGAGAATCAATGGAGGAGATGGTGAAAGCACATGAGATTAATCAAGATTGGGAGAGTCTTGAAGAGTTATTGACTTGTTACTTGAAGGTGAATTCCAAAAGTAACCATGGTTACATTGTTGGTGCTTTTGTTGATTTATTAGTCAATCTTGAAACTTTAAGTGGTCATCATGAGAACAACATTAATAATAATAATAATGCTGGTGGTGGTGGTGCTAGTGATTCTACAATGACAACTATTGATGAAGAACAATGTTTATCATCTTCAACAACAACAAGCCATTCTTTCACGTCTCCATTGTCATTTTGTTCTTCATCTAGTACTAGTTCATCTATTACTAGTACTAGTGCTTGTTTGTCTTTGTTAGAAGAAGAGGAGGATGAGGAGGAGGAGGAGGTTATTCAAAGAAAAAAACAATGTTGATAGCATTGTTTTCATCATCCTTTTGAATTTTTGTTTTGGAACTAAAGAAACCAGGAAAAAGAATTGTAAATGTAAATGTATACTAGTAGAGTAGTACTATTTCTTTTTTCTATCTATAAAATTAGTTATTATTGAATCTCTCTTAATGTTTTTTTTTCTTGCTTCATATATGGTATTGTTTGTGTTGTTATTGTTTTTTTTCTGTCTTTATTTTTGCTTTACATATTAGTTTTTATATTTTATTGAGTCGAGGTCTATCGAAAATAATTTTAATATCTATCCTCTCACAATGTCAGAGTAGGGTTTTGTAAAGACGCTACTTGTGCAACTACCCTACATTCATTGTTTTTTTTTTTTTTTTTTTTTTTTTTTTCAGGGTTGCTCCCCACAAAAGGGC
>JBDJHY010000001.1:2452434-2462817 GCA_039654485.1 Withania somnifera | reverse complement strand
AAACTTAATTTACAATCAAATATTTATAAATGTTAGTGAGTTTTTTTTTTCTGGGACAAAGCAATTGAGGTTTACATTTAATCACAAGTTATATGCTTCTGCGATAAAAATTTGCTCGCACTCAATATCTGAATTAAACTATAATAGCATGATATATATCTTTTACATACTCTTTTTGTTTCTCTACCATAACAAAGTAAGGATATTTAGTCTATTTATAAATATTAGGTGTAGATAAAATTTTATGTTCGATCTGTCCTTGCAACCCAATACATATCTAGAAGAAGAAAACAACAAAACCCCACAAAATAAAAAAATAAAAAAATAAAAAAAAGGTCTCATAAATTTTTACCCACCATCCAAACCAACTATTCAAATTTCAAGAGTTTCGTTCTCTCTCATTTATTTTCATTTCATTCAACAAAACACACACACACACAAATAAATAAAAAAAAAAAAAAGGAGGCCAAATATGAAGCTCTCTTCTCTCTTCAAGAACTCATCACAAAGTTCACCTTCTAATACTTCTCCATGGCCGTGGTCACTACCAACTTGTGGTAAACCAAAAACTGTGTCTTTTAGATTAGAAAAAAATAACCACAACATTTTCAACTCAACTTTTCATCTTGATGATGATAATGACACTACTAGCTATAGTCTTGATGACTTTTTTAGTGAATTTGATGAAACAAGCTTTTCCACTACTACAAGTACTATTAATGGTCAAGATTGCATAGAGAAAGTAATTAAGGGGTTGAGATTAGAGAATGAGAGGTTATTCTTTGAGCTAGATGAGACAAGTTCGATTCTTGATTTTCAAGAATCCAAAGAGACAACAACTTCACTTCTTTATTTTCAAGAATCGAAGAATGTTACTAATGTTGTTGGTGATGATGAAGGTAATATTAGTATTAGTTATGTTCCAATATTTGATAAGGAGAGTGCTATAGTAATGGGATTGGATTCAAAGGATCCTTTTGTGGATTTTAGAGAATCAATGGAGGAGATGGTGAAAGCACATGAGATTCAAGATTGGGAGAGTCTTGAAGAGCTATTGACATGTTACTTGAAAGTGAATTGCAAAAGTAACCATGGTTATATTGTTGGTGCTTTTGTTGATTTATTGGTCAATCTTGAAACTTTAAGTGGTCATAATGAGACCAACAACAATAATAATGTTGTTGTTGGGGGTGCTGGTGATTCTACAATGACAACAATTGATGAGGAACAATGTTTATCATCTTCAACAACAAGAAGTCATTCTTTCACATCTCCATTGTCATTTTGTTCTTCATCTTCTAGTTCATCTATTACTAGTACTTGTGCTTGTTTGTCTTCATTAGAAGAAGAAGAGGAAGAGGAGGTTATTCAAAGGATAAAACAATGTTGATAGCATTGTTTTCATCATCCTTTTTTGAGTTTTGATTTGGAACAAAGAAATTAGGGAAGAAAGTGTAAATGTATATGTATACTAGTAGAGTAGTACTAGTTCTCTTTTCAATCTATAAGAAGTTATTGTTGACTCTCTTTTAATGTTTGGGATCTCTTTTTAGTAGTAGTCGTAGTAATTTTTGTTATTTCTTGCTTCATATATCATATTATTTCTGTTGTTATTGTTTTTTCGCTTATTTGATATGTTTTACTAAAGTTGAGGGTCTATCGAAAATAATCTCGATATCTACCCCAGAAGTTAAGAATAGGGTTTCGTGAAGATCTTATTTGTGGGATTGGACTGAATTTGTTGTTCTTGCTATTGGTGGTTAGCAAGTGCATTAAATTGTAGTATTATATTGATATCAAATATTGTTGCATTAATGTACTTTTTTTATTTTATATTTGGTGTTTGGTTCCTATCTTGGGTATCGACTAATACGAATTTGTCTTTGAAATCCTAGTTTCGAGAGTATATAACACTCTTTACACTATGTTTTTTGTTGAACAGATCGCAAACAAACGAAAATGACTTTAATCTCATATTGACCTTAAGTTCGGCTATTAATAAGTGGATTAGAATTCGAACAATATCATTTCTAATTCTATTTCTTCTGATATACTTACACATCTATCACAACATCCTTATTTCGGTCATCATTATATTTTGAATGTAAGAATTTTTTACTGGCCAAGACTTTGCTCGATAAGTTTTCTTTTATTAAATGAATTTTTTTTCTTAACAAAATTGCTCTTTAATGCTGAGCTGAAATAGGAATAGTTGTTGGTTGGGTAATTTAATTTTTGAGTAAAGAGTTATCGCGTGGTACAATAGACAACTGTACACTTGTTTTATGAGTGTCATACAATTAAAAGACCAAATGCCTTAAAGGCCATGACAAAACACAAACACACACAAATTATGTACACTGATGTTGGGTAAAAATTGAGTAATATTGGGTGTTTACATTAAATTAATAAATATATCATTAAATCACACCCTTAGAAGGCGAGCTAGGATACATCCTTAGAAGGCAAGCTAGGATTTGAATCTACTAGTAAGGGTTGTGATGGAGTGGTAAGTATTTATTCATCCTTAACCAGAGGCATCGGGTTCGAATCCTCTGCGTACGGAATTGTCTTTATTAGGAAGCGCTTTATTCCTCAATGTAGGACTTGCTGGCACCAATCTGGATTTAGTCGAACTCTAATGTGGCTGTCGCAAAAAAAAAAAAAAAAGTTTGAATCTTATGAGTCCAGAATCCTAATTCATTTGAATTGCTAAATTCCAAATTAATAATATATAAATATTCAATAAATTTTTAAAAACAAAATAAAGTTTTGAGTATAATTATTGGATTTGATTGAATGCACACACAGTTAATAATTTCATATTTTCACTACATAAATCACTTAATCACGAAAAATGAGTTATTCTGAAATAAATACTCTGGCGGATAAATATTTACCTTGATATTGTGAAGACTTTTTACGGTAGCCATGTATTTTTAACATGTTGTAAGCTTTTAGTAGAGTAACTTTGTTTTTCAGATTACTAATCTTGTTATTCACCACTAGAAAACATAAAATTAACTATTAAATTTATCAATAATTCTTTAACTAATTCATTGCTAAAACACTATTAGCTAATTGAACTCTCTACTAAGTCATCGCTAAATAAAAATAGCATATAATTTTTTAAATTTAACTACGTAATTTTATCTATCGCTAGTAATTTGTGAATAATTATCTATAATTATATTTTAACTGACCTGATAGTGTAATTTATTTTATACAATTTCGATGTATAAAAGTTTGAACTCTATATATTTTTACACAAATATAGAGGACCAGATTTTTTCCAGAAATTTGCAGTTTACAACACGTACATTAACTGCCGATCAGATAATGAGAGCCCAGATTTTCAAAAATTGGAAAGTCACTATCTTGATAGCTACAATACTACTGGGCCTGAAAGATTTGGAGGGGTCCTTCACTTTGCAGGAAAATAAAATAAAATAATAATAATAATTAAAAAAAAAAATTACCTAGCATAAACCTAAAATTTGAGAAAAACATACATATAATCTAACAGTCATTTTTATAGAAAAAACTACTCTATATAGTAAATATTAGCCCTCAATTTTGATTCATGATTATGGTTTTACATAATTATAATCCGCAACCATCGTAGCATTATTTTCTCCATACATAAGTGATAGTTGTATTCATTTATATATGTATGCCGAGATATACAATTAACAGTTATATATGTATGCCGAATTTTTATATATATGTGGCTATAAATTGTATTAGCAAAATATGAATATAGAAGACTGAATTTAGCTCTCAAGTTTGGGCTTTTTGAAGTTTCCTTTTATTATATCCTTCTTATGCTAATTATATTTGATTTTTCAATGTTAAAAAAGTGGTACTTTTGATTTTGGTATTAAGAGGAAATGGCCTCCACTGTAGAATTTGTCGGGACCTAAGAGGCAATAATTTATCCTGGCAGCGAATTCAAAGGGTTGAAGTTTTATATGACTTTTGACCAATGTCAATTGGCACATAACTTTGAAATTGTGGAGAATGTTTTCGTCCCTCTACACTTTCTTCCAACTCATACATCACGTATCAAGGCACATAACTCATGCATTGTCATATTATGCTACAGTATTGCGATACATATTTTTATTATATTTTTAAATACTCGATGTGTATTCTTAATGTCTTTACTGCTGTTATGATATTTTTATTTTAATGATCTATCCTTAATCTCAAATACCCTTTTTTCAACTTCAAATCCAACTCCTTTTTTTTTTTTTTAAAAAAAAAATGCAACCAAATTATGTCCAAATGTCTAAGTAGTCTTTGATTAAATTAATTAAAATTTTCAAAAATGGAATATAACATCCTCTACTTGTGACAGAATTAGATTTTTCTCGAAAAAAATTCAAAATACTACTAGAAAAATTAGAATTAGCTACAAATTTCATCAAACTTAGTCATTATTTTGCTCGTAGCTAACAAAAATCTGTCTCTAATTCGTCACTAAGTAGGATTAACAACGGATTCTGTTATTTAATTATAAATTCATCCGTCACTGAATCCTGTTCTTTTAGTAGTAAATAAATAAATAATTAAATATATAAAGAAGCTGCGGAAATTCAATAATTATTATCTACTATATATACACAGAACAATAGCTATATCCGGCCATAAATAAATTGAAGTTAAGACTATATGAAATCCTATTTTTGATCCTTGTCCTCACCCCCAAAGAAGGGGGGGGGGGGGAGTTATTCATAAAGAAGCTTAGGAAATTCAATAATCATTATCTACCATATATACACAACAATAGCTACAATTCGGACACAAATAAATTCAAGTTGACTATATGAAACTTATTTTTCGACCCCTGTCCTCACCCCGAAAGAGTGAGGGCAGGGGAGGAGGTTATGAATAATGGAAAATGTGATGTTGGAGGGGAAATTTTTGTTTTGTATTTAGGAGTAGGTTAACTTATCACTTCAATCCTCACTGGCTAAATGGATTTTTGGAGTACAAAAGGATGGAGAAAGAAACAAGAAAAATTCATGGGATTGAAAAGGAGAATGTCACTGCCACAAGATTAAACTCCATATGTTCTTGTGGTCCTTATATAACTTCATACCATATAATATACTGTATCTTATATTTCTGATTTTTCGTATATACCATCAGACTGGTCCAACTAGCCAAAACTTATTCCCTGTCTAGTGATTGAATCCGAAATATTTGGTTAAGAATGAAAAGAATCGCGTAATTAATTGCTTGAAGCCAACAATGTTACTACTGAAATTGAATGTCTAGAGAAAGTCAAAGGATAGAGTCAGGAAATCGACAAAAGTATGTAAATTTCATCCATTGTTATGTTAAGGGTGTGAAAAATTAAATTCACTTATCTTATAATTTTTTATTTTTCATAAATGCCATGAAATTCTGCTAATTAGACAAAAATAATTTTTTATTAGACATCTGATTAAGAATGAAAAGTTACTTTGAAGATTGCGCTTGAAGCCAACAATGCTACTATTGGAAGTGTTTAGAGGGAGATGCATATTTAAGACAATTGAAGATTACATATATACACCAAGTGCTTTAAGAAAGGGATAAAGCATAAAATCTCCTGAATTACGACGAAATTGTTAAGTTACACATCTAAATTATGCAAGGATCATATTCATTTTTTGTATTACACCTGTAAATTAATACGACCCTCGCGTAGTATTATTTACACCCCTTAAGTTAATACGATCCTCACGTAGTTTAAGGTAATAAATAATATGGCAAAGACTAAGTTCAAAAGGATAATTGGACTCACATATTATTTAGATGTGTAACTAAATAATTTAATGAGGCTTGTTATTCAAAAATTTGTTAAAAAATATAGTAGTTTGTCACTAGGGTATTTGATCAAATACGATCATTCAATTCCTAAAATTTATTATTAAAATACTCCTAGAGGGGATAACGCTAGCGGAGCAAAAATCATTTTTTCATAAAATGAAAAATATATATATATTTTTTTTACAAACATAATTTATCTATGAATAATTGTCTAATGATAAGCAATAAATATTCTATTTTTCTACTAAATAGAATGGATTTAAACTCATAATTTATTAAAAATTTATCGCTAATCCATCCCTAGATAGAACTATTGAAGAATTTTAGTGTTAGCTGTAAAATTTGACCCTTTTTAATCCATGCTCTTTTAGTATAGGTATTGGATAAACCTGTCAATAGGTCAGTTGGGTCCTCTCTGGTAAAAAAAATTAGCCCCAACTGGTCCCGATATGGTTTGAAGAATTTCGGGCCAGTCCCAGATGGACCGAGCCAATCCAGGCTCAATTGCTTGATCTGAACCTGCCCAACCCATATAAAAAATGTCCAGTTCGATCCGCTATGAACAATATCCGTTATAAAAAAAATTAAACTATTTTAATTCATATAAATATATATTTATATACGAGTATACAAAAATTATTAATAATAATTACATATATACTAACGATATACATAAAATATACTAGAGATATATATTATATACTAAAGATATTTATATATTATATACAAAAGATATATACATACTAAGGATATATCTATTTATACAAAATATACTATATATATATATATTTTATACAAAAGATATATATAAAATCCAGTAGGTTTAACTCAAATTAGAAATTTGTATTATTTGTTATGGTAATTATTGAACTATTTAGCACTATATGCTACTAAAGAAGAAGATATATACATTTTAAAAGTAAGAAAGAAAAATAGCTTTAAATATGATTCAAACCAAACAAGAGAAATAGTTAGAAAAAAAAAAAAGAGCTCTCCTAATTTTCTACTTAAGTGTTTGGCTGATAGCTTCATTTACTTTCTATCTTACTATTTACTGCAATATTTTTTTATAGTTTCCGTCTTTGAATTAAAGATTTATCAAAAATAAATTTCTTATATAATAAATCAAGCCTCTGTTTGTTTTTTTAAAAAATCAAGAAGTTCCAAAATGCTGAATAACTTACCTCTTTTTAACTTTCTTCTCTTACTAGAAAAGCAAAAGAAAACTTTGTTTCTTTTTGTAAAGTCAAAGTAGGGTGTATTATTTATTGGGAATTATTATTAAAAGTACATATGGTAACAGAAATGATGGTTAATAATTCCATAGCAAAGCAATCGAATTCCCTAAAGGCAGAGAAATACTAAAATAATGACAAGGATAAAGCAAAACCCGCAAAGCTGTCTTAACTCTTTTCAAGAATCAAAATCCAATTATTATTTTCTTTAAAACAAAGTTATTTTTAATAGATTTTCAAAAACAAAATAACAACACAACTCCTTTTTCAATTTCCATTTTCTTAGATTGGATCATTTAGTAATCATCTACTAAATCATCATCATCACAACTCGTCTTTACATAATATAGATAATCATTCCAAGTAAAGATACTTAATAAAAAAACCATCATCATCATTAAGAGTAGCCATTGGCTTTCCTTTTGTTAGCTTAAGTTCAAGCCAAGTCTACCTAAATTACCAATGCATTCGTATTTGAAGTATTATGTGTATAAGTTTTTTATTTGAATTATTATTAATTATTTATTAAAATATATTTTAATTAATTAATAATTAAAACATAATTTGATAAACAATTAATAATAATTTAATAAATGAAGTCGAACACACAGTAATTCAAAAAATTGGAAACCTTTCAAAAAGAGATAGCAGCAGACCCTTCTTATTTTGGCAGACTTGACGGCTGATTTTCTTGCTTGTCCGTGAAACAGTGTTAACGCCGTTAAGAAACTTTCAAGCTTCGGAAAGAGAAGTAGCGTCTTTAACGGAAGGATCCATTCCGTTGGCGTTCCCTAACGTGGCTGACTGAACAGTCAAAGCAGATAAGCTCGGAGAAGTGGGTCCGCCGTTAGGGATCACGGGGTTGTTTATGGAGTGACACGTGGCAGTTGAAATAGCTGTAGCTAAGGATATAGGCATAAGGCATAAGCCTTTTCCTTGGAGATATTGCATGGCTGATCCCATATCTTCTTCCATTAGTTTAGCTACTTGGTGTTCCGTTACCGTTAACGTCTCGTTGTTTGATGACGACGACGCCGTTACGTTAACACCTCTACCACCCTTTCCTCCCTGTATATTACAGTAACACAATAACTTCAGTGTTTGAAAAAGTCGTTCCTTAAATATTGAATCACCGTGTAAAATGATCAATATATTTATCAAACTGTATAGTATTTTTTTGTTACAGGATTTTGTATTTGAAATAGTGAAAGGCAAATAAAATTTAGTGGAAAGGGTGTTTGGGAAGAGGGCGAGGGAAGGGAAAACAGGTAGGCACGCGTGATACTTTTTGTTTTTGTCGCATTATGCAGACACAGAATTTTGAGTGTGACAGATTAGAGGGTGAGAGATGGAATATGGTTTTTTGGTTTCGTGGGTGTGGGGAGAGGAGTGATGAACTATGTTCAGGTCAGGTGTATACTATTTATCAAAAAAAAAATTATAAATATATATATTAACAAGTTACTGATTCTGCCACGGAAGGGTGGGGTGGGGAAAGATGTCTGTTCAAAAATTGTTACCCCTACTTTTTTACAAGTTAGTACAATGTTCTTTTTCCTTTAAATAGAAAGCTCTATAGGTTTTAGCTATTCAGCATAGTTTATAATGGTTAGTAATCTCAAAAACAGATGGTTCTCTTTCATGACTTTTTTGCTTCCTTTTGTTTTTCACCTTATCTATAGGCTTCATGGTAAGTTTATGTACATTTTACCTTTATCAACTATTCCGATAATATTAGAGTAAAAAACAACTTGTGAAAAGATACTTCTTTTGTTCCTTTAAAAAAATTGGCTAATTTCCTTAAAATAAGTACTTTTAGCTGTTCAAACATGAAAATTCAACAAGGGGTTAGGATAGTGTACCTCAGAGGACATATCAGCAACTAGGGGAGCAACAGCTGCAGCACCACCTAATCTGCTCATACTCAGAACCTGAGTTCACAGTTCACAAACACAATAGAAAGCAGCATGAAATTGACTGCAATAATTCTTTATAATAAAAATAAATCAAAAAATAAACCCATATTCAGAAAGTAACATTAAAACATTATTTCCCATCCAAATTGTCAACAAGGAAAGGAAGCATCTTTTTTCCAATTCAAAAAATAAAAATAAAGAATGAAAAAGAGAGTAGAGTACTTTGACTTGGAGCTGGAGGAATTTGACATAGTCGATGATCTCATCCAGCATTGAAGCCTTGTCTGTCTGTCATTCCATAACCCCAACAAACACTATCACGTTAGTATCCCATTAATTTAAAACACCATTCACTTCATCTCTTTCACTTTGAATAATCAAATAAGTCAGACAATTCACTATTTCACATTAACTTTCTTCGTATTCATTACAAATTTAAAACACAAGATATTCTTTAAGCAAAAACACAAAAGTAAATTACAATACTTTGAGGAATCTTGGTAACCCAATTTATTAGCTATCCGAATTTTCACCGCATTCAATTTTCTACCCTATAACTTCCTCCCTAGTTTTTCTTTTCCTACCCGATGTAATTTAAAAAGATATTTCCCCTAGTTTTTAGGACCCAAATTGGGATCGATTAATTTAACTTTGCGTCATGACATTCTATTGTGAGCTAAGAGTCCGAAAACATAAGCGTAATGTCTTCATATATTTTATTCTTTTGAAACTTCATTTATACAACTACACTGTAATAACAGTTATTATTGATAAGATAAAGTTCTTTCTATTGGATGATGAGTAGGTCTTCTGTTGTCATTAAGTTCTATTTTATAAAGGTAAACACTCCAAGTAAAGATGACTCACAATTTTCAAAACACAAACTCAAAGCGTTTAATTAAAGATGGAAGATACCTACTACTCCATTTCATCATCATTTTGGTGACTCTACTATCTTCGACGTTAATCATAATAACATCGCATAACTTGGTATAAAAATAGAGCATGAGTAATTTCTTATTTTAATCATAATATAAAGGATAAATTACATAATTAATTAAATATTCTGATTATATATATATATTTTGTCTCATCAATTTTAAAACATTATAGAATACATCTTCCCTTTTTTTTTTAATTTGGACACGATACTTCTCATGTATGACATGTCCAATCATATATCTGAGTGACTTCAATATATAACCGTATAAATTTAAAAAATTACTTAAGCTATGTACTATACCCAAATTATGTATCGTGATCCTTAGTATATATTAAAAAATTTCTTAAATTTAAATATATATATATACAAGTTATATTTTAATTGTATGTATGTCTCGTAACTAAATAATACGTTTTACTCCACAAATATTTTAATCCTCTAAATAATACATTTTACTCCCCTATATATT
>JBDJHY010000001.1:2416827-2440492 GCA_039654485.1 Withania somnifera | reverse complement strand
CGGTAAATTTCTGAGTAGCCTCCAGGGGAACATCAGTAGGAGGCTGATTTTGAGAGGTCTCCTGGTTAGAGCGGTCGACGAGTGTTTGTGTTCGTCCCAGGCCCCGATCTCTCCGGGTTAGTCGTCCTCGTATTGGGGCGGCAGCCCTTGAGCCGGCTCCCACCGTTTTGCTTCTAGTATTCATCATGTTCTTAGTTTGTACTTTCTCTTCAACAGATTTTGAGTGACTTAATTGTTTTCGTCCCCACAGACGGCGCCAATTGATGAGTTGATAAATCACCAGCACAGTAACCAAAGCTAAATACGTCGGATAATAGCGATCAATAGCAATGTGTGAGAATGCCCAGGGTGGTCCCCGGGGTAGTTCTCCGATGCTTAAGTTAGTTTTAGAACTGAGAGAATTTCAAGAATATTTGTGAGTACTATTGTGAGCGTACCTTTGTCTTTCTTCCATTGAGACTTTTATAATGGTCTCCTGTAACAGCCATCCTAGTGGGTGCTGTAAATGGGGGTAGTTTCCTTAGTGGTCACAACCACTCTCCCTGTAATAGTCGTGGCGTTATTAATGGGAGAGATTTCCTCAACGTCTGTTAGTGGAAAAGCATCAATGGGAAAGATTCCCTCAACGATTATTGATGAAAATTATCCTACTGTTACTCTCCATCTGCTATGCAATTACTAGTAATTATTAATTATATTAATCCTTTGCTACCGCTATTTTATAAATATTTTATAATATATATATATATTTTTAACAATTTCACATGTCATGACAGGGGAACAATCAAGAGGGTGATGACCACATATGAGTTTTAATGATAACTAATTGTTTGTATGTGTACAAACTTCCAAAGCTCACATAAAACCCTATTTACCACCCTTATTCAATTGCATTTAAAACTATTGTCTTTTTTATTACTATTTTATTTATTTATTTTATGGCTCATTTTCTAAATTATTTTATTTTATTTATATTTTCAAATCCCAAGGTCTATCTTTCCCCACCATAAGAGGACTGCAGCTCCAAACCCAGAAAGGATCTTTGACCAAAGTATAGTATATAGCATATAATATACACCATCTCCGTTTCGAAATAGTTAATATATTTATATTTTTTATTACAATTAAAAATGTATTAATTTAAGTATAATTAATTATATTATTCTTATTATTAGTATTTATTATTAATTAATATTTTTTTACATTATATTTATGTATCTTCATATTCATTATTAAGAATAAAATTAAAAAATATATTAATTTATTTTTAATTATCTAAAATAATAATTATTTTATGATAATTTTTTTTATAAATTCGCTAAGTAATACAGGACGAGAGAGTAATATCATAGAATAGAAGAATAGAAGCACCAGATTCAGGGTGTGACTCATCTTTGTTCCCTTTATAAACAATTGAAATTTTATTATTTTAATATTTTGATCAAAATAAGTATAGTATCGAAATTAGAAATTTCATTAAGGGTATTTAAAATTTAATATATAAGTGTGAAAAATAAATTTTTAATTCATATGCATAAATAATGTTTTATATATATCAAATAATTTTTTAACTAAAAATATTCAAATATTAACTCTTTATACACGTAATTACGCTATTGAATAAGGGAGGAAAAGAGAAGGAAAAAAAAACAAAGGAGGAAAGTAGCTCAAAACCAAACACAAGCTCACTAAAATTGTACTTAAATTCGAAGAAATCGTTTAAGAATTAATTGAATACCTAAAGTGTGCTTATTGTATTCCCACCGAAAGACTTTAGCACTATATGTTATTAGCTAAGTGATTTAGAATGTGTCTATAACGATGGTGCCGTTGTATATATGGACTATGAGGACTTACAGCATCCACAAAAATAGACTAGGGGTGCATTTTGATATTAAAAATTTTCGTCAAGAATTTATCAAGAATCATGTGAAATGCCTTTAATATCCTTTCTAAAGAGAGAAAGTTATATTTATTACAAAGGATAGTTTTGATATTTCACATGCATTTCTTGACGTTTTCTAAGAAGATATTTGTCTTGTTAAGTTTTTTATGTTTCACTTTATATGATATATTTTTTTTAGTTAGTCTAAAGAAAACCTTAAATTTCCACGTTTCAGCTTCTATTATGCCAACTGGTTCCATCACCAACTGATGCTGAGAAGTTGAGTCCCCTTCATCTTTTTTTGTCAGATACAATTTTATAGTAAGTAGCAATATAATTTTAAAATAACTACTTTCTTGTCAACGAAATAAATTGCCGGCACACAAAAATATCTATGACTTATTTTTCACTAAGAATTTCAAGTCTTTCTTTTTTCTTTCTTAAATTTCATGTGAAGCCAAACTACATCAAACAAAGTGGGATAGAAGAAGTTAGTCATCCGACAGAATGCCGGAGCCACTTTTGGAAAAAAATAGTCAGTGCACACTCTTTATCGAAATATTATGTAGATTATAGAAGTCAAATATTAATTATTATGAATATATATTTAATTCTAAATATTATTAAATCAATTGAAAAATAACTTTTTTCATTAAATTCGTCGCTCCGTCACTCCATAATTTAACTTGTTTCTACTTTTATTATATTTTTATATTCAAATTTTTGCTCAAATTAATATGAAACCATTTCATAATTTTATGAAGAGACTTGAAATAAATAAATTAAAACTTAGTATCCCAACAGTAATATTCCTTTATTAATCGACTTTTTAACAATCAAATTTTTTAAAGTTAATTTTATATATTTATTTTTTTATATTTTAAATTTATTTTATAAAAGTTTTGACTCCGCTATGGAAATTAACATTTTAGTTGCACCTTTTTAAACTTCCACAACCATGGCATGCATGGAAATCAGAACTCTTTATCTTTTCCTTTCTATAATTTTTTTCAAAAGTAGCAACCTTAAAACAAACACAAGATAAAACTCACTTTTTCATATTTAGTTTTAACATATTTATTCAGTACTTTTAGAAATAATTTGACATTAAATAAAAGATATAAAACAAACAAGAAATGCAAAATAATGCAGAAACAACAACAGTTCTCATTACTAATAATAGATTACAATTTTCAGAGCATTTTTGACCACCCCTTTAGAAAGAGATAATACAACTTATTTTTTCTCCTTCATAATCAAAAAGGCTGTGAAAATAGAAACCCCCCTTTTTTTTCTCCTAAACCTTAAATTAAAAAAAAAAATTAAAATACATGGATAAACTATTTTTAGAAACCCATTCTAAAAAGGTACACTGATACATAAAACATTCATCGTTAATAATATTCGTAAAAAGATCATACCTTAAAAAGGTATTAATATAAATGATCTATTTACAAATATTAGTAACTGCTCCAACATCTCGAACCCAGACTATTAATATTTAAGGGTTCCACAACCCCCCTCCTCCACCTCCTCCTGTTACTAAACTACAACTACATACACCAACCATACATAATATCTAAAAAAAAAAATAAAAAAAAAAAAAGAAAAGTCACCTGACAACCATCTAAACTTCACGTGACCTCCGCCATACAAAAAGGGCGAAACACCTTAACTTCCAACACACATCACGTGACCCTATCAAGGCAGACGTCACGTGATCTATTACCTATAAGTCACGTGACCTCCGCCGCTGTGCAAGAATGGCGAGCCCGCTCCAGCCATTTCAGGCCGGAGCGAGAAAACGCCATTCCATATCTCAGTAAAAGCCCTTACAATAATCCCATGATAATAAGGAGAATTCAACTGCAAGAAACAATTCAACAATTCTTTCAAATCGTCCTTAGAGTAAATCTCCTTCTCTAATATCATCTGCAACATGGATTGCCTAAAATCCAAGTAAGGATCATCTGAGTCTTTCTCGACAGCAACACTCTCTCCTCCAATCATTCCGAATCCCTGAACGGCTTTCGACGTTCGGAATTCGGAAGAGGAGGAGTCTGAAAAGGAAAAAGTTGATGATGTCGTGTCACGAGAACTGCAAGTGGAGTAGTTCTTGTTGTGGGCATGTTGTGAGGTTTTATTTTGTCGCTGTTTAGAATAGAAAATGCTTGTAAGTTTTGGACGAATACAACTACTGCTGCAACCTAGCTTAACAGTAACATTGTTAACTATGATTTTTCTTTTGTGAGTTGACATAGGTGTAGAGAATATAAAAAATTGCAGAGAGAGTTTGTGTTGTTGTTTAGGGGGAAGTGAGGAGGAAAGTGATATATATAAATAGGGTCCATGTGATGTGAGTAAAGTTACTAAGTAAAAAGAAAGGTATCTTTCATCTTTATGATGATAGTGTTAACAGCTAGTTGATTAAAGTATTAAACTAATGTTGATAAGGGTCACTCATTGTCCACCCCACCCACCCACTCCTACGCCTATCCCATCTCCAACACCACCACCTCCTTTTTTTTTTTTTTCAAGGGTGACTTATATTTTTTTCTTTTCGTTTTTATTGAAATTTGATCAAATTTATATTTTCATTGAAATTTTTTACATTGAAGGTAAAACACTTTCTAATAAAAGTTCTTCGAAAGGTAAAATATTTTCTAATAATAAAGGTCCTCCAAACTCAAAATCCTAATTAAAAATAAAGGAGTATTTACCACTCCACCACAGTTCTTATCAATGAATTATATTTTTTTTATTCTTCTGTTAATCAAAAGTATCAAGTAATCGTAAAAGATAAACGTTGCAGTATGAGAATTCAGATTTAATCAATCTTTTTTATGTGGATTTGAAGATAGAGTGTATGTGCGTCTATATATTTATATATATTATTGTCCTAATTTATATAATATTTTATTTGTCCTAATTTATACAGGCATTTAATTGCGTAAGAAATTTAAAAAGTACATGAAGAGTTTTAAAATATATGATACGAAGCACTTTATCTACTTACTTTTACGAATCCATTTTAGACTTTGTATGATTCATTAAATAAATAATAATGTGTTTTACCATAATGTTCAAATTAATCAATGTATAGTCTTATGTCTGGAAAACAATAATTTGGGAATAAATACTTATTAATATTGGGGATAAAATAAGAAATATGAATATTTTTTGATATATTAAAAATAATAAATAAAAGTTATAATTTATTCTTTGAACAATAGATTCGGGATAGGTCGGATATGATATTAGTGCGGAGAATTTTAATTTTAAATTTATTTAAATTTGAACATTTAACAACAGGTTACTTGAGAAAAATAACTTTACAAAATCATAAAATCTGGCCAGTAAAAAATAATGGCACGAGTATGCTTTTTTTGTAATGACAATGATATATATAGCTCAATAATTAATGAATGATAAATAGATAGGTCTTTTCTCAAAGTTTGTAGAAGAATTTTCCCCTCCTTTTTAAATAAAATTAAAGAAAAAAATGAATCACTGGAAAATGAGATATAAAATGAGACATAGAGGTGCATTAAGATTTGGTAGAAAGTGAGAAGTAACATATAAATTGTTCATGCAAGGTGTCATACAGATTAAATTAACTGATGAGAAATTTTATTAAAATATTTTTAAGAAAATAATATTTTATTTTATATATTATGTATAATTATAATAGAAAAAATTATTATATATTAAAAGTTTATAAAATAAATAAATATAGCAATTAGAATTTAGTAAAAATTAAACAGGTTGGGTTATAATCTATTATTTAACCCGTTTTAATCCAATTTGTTTTTCACACAAGTAAATTTAGACTGAATTGCATTTTGATCTGGTTTGATACCCGCCCCCCTCCCTTTCCAAATAAAATCTTGATCCTACCCAATCAATTATCACCCCTATCTCCATCGCAATCGGAGACGAAGGAACTCTTTCCGTCTCAAACTTGAGACGGAAGGGGTATTTGCTTTGAACGATTACATCGAGTGGGGCGAGGTTATTGGGCTAATGCACACAAATGGAGACTATATTAATATGCAAGTCGGATTAAGATATTAAAATTAGTGCATAAATAAGAAAATTAAATTATTTAAAATCTGACAAATTCATTAGGTATAATGATCTAGGGATTCATAAAAAAAAGTAAAATGATCAGCCACTGATACTTTGCCAGCAGTTTAGATTTGATAACATGTTGTGTGAGCTTCCTACTGGTTTACATAGTGTTTTAATCCAGTTTAAAAATTATTCTTAATATGATATTATATTATCTCTTCAATTAAATTCGTATAGTTTTTCTTAAAAGACTTTACGCTATTAACAACATATGTATATTTTATATGTGATTTCTTAATCGGCTGACTCATTATATGATCCACAAGTAAGCGACTTGTACTAAATTTCATATGCCATTATCATAATTTGCAAGTCAATTTTTCAGATTCACTTTGTGATCATACATTTATGATCATCAAAGTCCAGAGCTTTCTTTTCTTGTGTATGTGTGTTCGTGCATCTCTAAGCTATCTTTGGCATGATAAAGGTAATAATCAAGCCCCATGACACCAATCTGTCATCTTCATAAAAACGTCATTGAAGTATTGATTTTGATATTAATTGTTGGGCTAAGTCAACTCAATATATTATTAATATAATGTGATATTGTCTATTTTAGACTAAATCTGTATGATTGTTCTCCGAAAAGTATAGTCTTTCAAGTCTCAATTAAGTTCTTAAGCCAACCTAAAAACATTGTTAGCATGGTATGGTATTGCCACTTCGATAAACTCGTATATCCCTACATTTTATATGCTGTTTTTTAATCTTTTCAATATTAATATAAAATTTTATTCACACATCCAATAATCTCTCCCATAAACTAAGTACCATGTGGCTGACTCATTACATGATTCATAAATCTCTAACTCGAACCAAGTTTCACGTGTTATTACCATGAATTGATTTTTGAGAGTCACTTTATGACCGACATTTATGATAATCGAAATCCATGACCTTTTATGTGTGCGTCTATGTGTGTTTGTGCATCTACAAGCTATCTTTGACATGATAAAAATAGTAATCTAGCCTCATATGATATTACTCTGTCATCTTCACAAAAATATCATTAAAGTATAAATCCTGATATCAATTGTGAGCTAAGTCAACTCAAAAAACTATTAATATAATGCGATCATGTTTTTTTTTAGACTAAATCTATAAGATTTTTCTCCAAAATACCTCATTGGTGAGAGCATTCCTACACTTTGTATGTCATTTTCCAAATCTTTTCAATCAACAATATTAAATTCTTTTTTCACATCAACAAATATAAAACTATTTATATTATCACTATAGTAGTATAACTTAAATCACTATATATTAGATCAAAACTCGAGGCGGAGCCACCTTAAAGCTATGGAGTTCATTCTAACCTCCTTCAACAAAAAATTCTACTATTCATATATGATTAATTTCTTATGTTTATATAATAAATATGAAATTTTCTTCGACTAATTCGTGTATTTATTTTTCATTTATTTGAATGTTCTAAACAAAAATGATTCCGCCACTGATCAAAACTACAATTATATTTTTCAGGCCTAAAATATAGTACTAAAGATAAAATTAATCCATTCAAATAACCCAGTGATATATTTGGCATTTTTCTCTTTATAATATCATACTATAATAATGAAACAAGTGCTGGAATTTCATCATGAGAAAGTGGAGACAATTTATGCTCTAAGATAAAGTTTAAAATGAGATATATAATTTAGGACAGCACATGTATTTCTGTGGCTCCAGAGAAGTACTATTGTGCTTGTTTTTCATTTAATTTGTTTGGAAGATTCAAATTGGGTGAAAACTTGTTGTTTAAGTCAAAATTTTATTAATTTATTACCGTTAAAGTGATCAATTAAGATGAACATATATATATATATGATTTAGTAATATATAAGAGTGTGCTAATTTACCATTGTTAAGTTAATAAGTTATTTTCTTGAAAAATATTTTTTGATAAATATCTTTTGGTGTTTGATTTAATTTAAAAATATTAATTTAAAAAAAAGACAATATATTTGATTCTAATCGTTGAATTCCCAAATATGCATCTTCAGAATATAATGAGTCGATATGAAGGAGCGAAATGATTATGTTGATAAAAAACTCGTGGGAGTCATCAACTTATTGTCCTCATGCGTACAAAATGTATCGAGTATGGTTAGAAAGAGAAAACTCTGTAGGACATAATCTTAGACAGAAGGGCATAGAAGACGTGTATTAGAGTTGAAGGATAGTTGGGTAGAAGTTTTTTTTCCCTTGGTGATTTGGGTAGGAGTGTTGCCTTGATTTTTGAGGGATTAGACCTGTTGATGTTTTATATTGTACTAGCTATAGTATTGTAGTCTGTGCTTGTATTATCTATCAAAGTCTGTTGCTCTTGTTTTCTTCTTTTAGACCTTGCTTTGTTCCCTTATTAGTTACATTAGTATTGTCACTATTTCCTCTTTTTTGTACTAAATTTGGTGCACTGAGTTGATTGTCTTTCGAAAACATCTTCTCTATCTCCTCGAGGTAGTGGTAAAATTTGCGTATATTGTATTCTCTCCAGGCCTCACTTGTAGAATTTCATTGGGTATGTTGCTGTTATTGTTAATATCACTACAATAAAAAAGATTTTTAGCGGTATTAAATTAAGCACTTTAAAAAAGGAGGCTAAAATTTTTGTCAGCATTAATTAATTATAATTGTATCCAATGTCGCTATAACATTTAGGAACATTTACCAAAGAGTGATAAAGTGTAACTATCACAACTAAATATTCTTAAAAATATTATTTAATAATAATTAAGCTATTATCGTTATTTAATAACCGCTTAATATTCATTTGATGTAGTGTATAATAACACATCGGACATGAATATGTTGCTTTTTAGGATTTTTTTCAAGCTCTAGCTAGTAGATGGGACAAAACTATACTTCTAAAAATCTAAATACTGAATATCAAATAAAAAATTTAAAAATAAAATTGACGCAACTCCATATATTTAAAATAGTACTCCCTCTGTCTTATTTTATGTATCCTTTTTTTTGGTCCCTCCCAAAAAAAATATTTTATTTTTTTATTTAATAAATTTTTAAAAGCAAAATTACTTTTTTATCCTTATTGATCTCAGTTTATTGTAAAAAGTAATAATCTTCTTCTTCATTAAAGGGCAATTTGAAGTCTATATATATTCTTTGATTTCGTTGCCCCCGTAAGATAAGTATTACAACCTATGAGGTCTGAGAGTTTCACGTCGTTGTAATATCCGATTCAATAATTTACGATATAGATAGATAGATATTTTAAAAAACATTCTAAGAAAAGATATTAATAGATATCGGTAAACACTATAAAGTCTTTTTTTATTTTTTAAATTTCGTACCCGATTAAATTAGGCCACATAAAATAAAATAAAGGGAGTATTTGAAAATCATTTATTATAATAACTATACTTATATTAGTTTAAATAATGATTTCTTCACTTTCTAACCAACTTGGTCATGAATGCAAAGACAAAAGAATCAGAGGTTTCTTGTATTCATGACAAATCTATAAACCTTAGGGGCAGTCAAGAGTAGGCCACAATCATAAATATAAATAGTAAAATCTGAAAAGACAGAACAATTGGGTGGCTTTTTGAAAAATTATAATGATTGAGTGAGTAGCTAAATTAGAAGAGCATATCATTATAATTAAAGGAGTTTAAGTTATATTTAGTTTATATATGATCTTAAATAATAAAAAAATATAAATATTAGTAAGAATTAGAGTAAAAAATTATTAAATAGTTAACTATCGAGAAGCCCCCTTCGCTTCTCAGTTTTAGTAGTTTTCTGCCATCAAGGGTGGAGCTTTGGAGGTTCATCCGAATTCTCTTCGAAAGAAAATTATAATATTTTTATATGGTTAAAATTAATTTTTTTGTATATTATGTATCAAACCGCCTTGGACTAGTTCGTATATTTACTTTTTTAGATTCTGAACCCCCAAATTTTGACTCCACAACTACCTATCACTATCGCGTAGTATCTTATTTCTTGATGTGTACTATTGTATGTTGGATCATTTGTTTTGTATCTAGCCATTTTTCTGCCTTATTTCCTTACAATTCCGTGTCCGATGGTCTATCAAAAATAATACCTCTATACCACAGAGATAGAAATAAAATCTACATACATTGTACTCTTCTGAGATTATTTATACATGTGGAATTACACCAGATTTCATGATGTTATTGTTTATAGTGTCAATATAAAAAACGATAGTATTAGCAGTTAAGTATTTGGATGGGGAGAAAAGATTTCAACTTTTTGTGTGTTTGAACAGTTGAAGTCGATATCTGATGTGTAGATACATTACTCAAACACGAATAAATTACTTGAGAAAAAATTCCCCCCATTCAACCAAATTTATTTCTAGGATTTCTGCCTCCGCCAGAAAACTACTTTACACATAAATATTCAGTTGATAATATAAAATTTTATTACACTTATAATGTGTTTAATCAAACTTAAAACTCCTACTACAAAATTACCCCCTTTTCCTCCCAAGAAACAGCTGGACAGATTCTTTTTTGGGCTGCAAACAATTAGTGCACTGTTACACAAATTTCTTTTCATGATAAAGGGAGTCACCTGCACCATAAATTCCAAGTCCATTCATGTTGAAACAAGCTTCATCATGGCAATGGCTCAGAGGCTATCTATTGGTTTCTGCAGCCACTGCTACAATAGCAATCAATTGGAAAGAGAAACTACAAAAATCATAATTGGAAAGATAATCAAAGCCATACATGACTTTGAAGGTTGCCTGTTCAAGTTTAGAAACAGGTTCCAGCAGAAAAACAAGATAAAATTGCACAAGATTCTTTTTAATCTTTATCCACAGCAAGCGACTGTCCTTAAATGTTAACAACTATAGCATTTGAGCTAACTTGTGCACGTTCCACCTAACACATTCTATTGTGTCAATACAGGCATCATCGAGTATTTATGCCTATTAAGATTTAAGTTAATAGAGAAAAAAATTACCTAACGTATTTGTTTCTGTTAAAATTCGATGATCGCTAAACTGCCCCTTGGATGCAAGCAAAGTTTGAATCCCCTTACCTGTTCATGGGAGTAAGTGCACGCAGCAAGGGCGAACCTACATTGAGTACTCGAGCACTCATTAACCCTGTACCTCTCTCTCTATATATATATATATAATTTAAAGAAAATGGTAAACAACGAGTATTCATAAAACAAGTGAATTATTACCTCATGAGCTAAGAAATCACTCACGACCTTAAAATATTAGATCCGACACTGGCACACATCTAAATTACAAAGTATTAAATACTTAGCTCTCTCAGAAGAGAAGAAAAAACACCAAGATTATGATAAATTGTTGTCTTACATCTTTTTTTGACCTTATGGCCAATAATGAAGCATAATCAATGTTAATTTATGCATCAGTGTACTATCACGATCACATATTAGCTCCATTTTATTAACAGCCTGAAGGCTTTTCTCTAAAAAAATAATGGCTACTTAGAGTCTATTTTTGAAAAATAATTCTTGATTAAGACAGAAACATGCTGAGCAACCCATAATGAGCCAGCCTCTGTGCAAGAAAAAGCATGAGTATAATCCCCTCCTTCTACTGCTAGAACAGCACCCGGTACCTTATTGGAGATCTGTAAGAACAAAAATCACAATTAGATTGATTTCAAGAAAGTGATTAGACGATAAAGTTAGTCATTACAGTTTGCAATAACTAATACAGAAAGGGTGCTCCATTGGCACAATGGGATCATGGGATGAGTTGACTAGTTGTATCTCGTGATAGGTGGCAGATCCCCTGTGGGCATCCACCTTTTTTTAATAATGCTGGTGTCGAGGTGTTGGGAGCAACGGTATAGTTGTCTCTTTGTGATCTATAGATCAGGAGTTCAAACTATGAGATTAACCGCTGATGCGTGTGTCAGGATAGGCAACGTACATAACACAACCCCTAGGAGTGCGACCCTTCACAAATCTTGTGTTAAAGCACGTTGCTTTTGTACACCAAGCTGCCTTTCTTTTTTGGTATCAACGCCAGTTTGGAGCAATGATAAAATTGTTTCTATATGATATATATGTGCCACGGGTTCGAGCTGTTGGATAACTGCTAGTGCTTGCATCAGAGTAAGCTACCTACATCGTACTCCCCAGGATACGGCGCTTCCTCGAATCCCAAGTGACAAAAGAATGCTTTGCGAGCCGGACTACCCTCTCCTTTTTTTTTTTTTGGTATCTAGGCCAGTTTACACCTTAACTATTCGACAGAATACATAGTGACTCCACTAGGTGAATATCTAATTGTATGATGTGTTTTACGATAATAAAGCCTTAAAATAAGGCCAGATAGTTTTCAAATTACATCTCTACTCCATCCTAAGGTTTTTCACGACTATATCCCTCCTACACATGGTCATCTTTAGATCAGTTTGTGATGCAGCCTTGTTAATTCTCCTGTCTGCTTCAGTAATAATATAGCTGTAAACTACAGATGATAACAAATTACCATTGCCATTAATAACAATTTCAACAGCAAAGGGCAGCTCGGTGCACGAAGCATCCAGCTTCATGCAGGATTCGGGAAAGCTCACATCCAAGGGGTGCAACCTAAACAGCCTACCCTAACGACACAGGTGTCAACGATTAAGTCTACAGCTCGAACACGTGACCTAACTACACTAATTTTTTAGACTTATTCCTTAGTAGCAGGCATCACTAGAACTCATAATTAGAAGCACACTATGTCTTCTGGGTGACCTGTAGAGAAGGACTAGCACGTTTGAGGAAGGCAGTCACAAGTATTTTTAAAGTTACAGGCATGGAAACCACATCACAGTACAAATCTGAGAAGTGAGAATTTCAAACAAAGAAAATTAAGACAATCTTTATTCTCCTCGACATCCATATTTCAGGTGGGGCAAGAAGAACAGTGTATCCCACATAGATTTTGATATATACCACACAATCTACAGAATAATTATGGAAAGATTGAGTGTTCCTAAAGGGAAAAACTTGGGAATTA
Source organism: Withania somnifera (assembly GCA_039654485.1). Lineage (NCBI taxonomy): Eukaryota > Viridiplantae > Streptophyta > Magnoliopsida > Solanales > Solanaceae > Withania > Withania somnifera. The sequence continues at coordinate 2,427,482 of JBDJHY010000001.1, read as the reverse complement.
CCCCTGAACAATTCACTCGAGCTTCAATATCTAAGGAGGGAATAGAAGAACAGAGAATTTTATTGATTAACCACTTCCAACTGATCTACACTTGAATCTCTTCACAGTTCATAAAGGAATTGGGAATCGGAGGGAAAGTTAGTTATAACTATTTTCTGGATTGTGTGCACCACCACTTGCCTAGCTAACCAACCAACTAATTTGATCTAACTACTCAGCTCATCGCTTGATTACATCATCCTTATTAGCTTGTAATACATCATAATATGGAAATATGAACTAAGACACAAGTCAGATTCCAATCGAATTTTTCTTGATAGTGCTACGCAAACAAGTGGGACGTGTATCACTCGCTCAGGCATCAGGTGTCACAAGCCACCTGAATAAGCCTGATATGTGATATCTTGGTAACTCAAGCAGACCGCACACACTCACTCCATCATATTTGGAAAATCAAAAGTAGGATACATACTCTAAAAGGTAAACCCATAACAAGGACAAAATCTGTTATTCACACATATCAAGAATCAATATCAACTGGTATTAGTGTAATCTCAAATTCTTAATTTTAACTCACAGCTTCACTTTGACGTGTATACTTTGTCAATCTCTGATGTCGCTAATATATGAGTTAATCCACTTCCTAGTTCTTTGAAAATTGATCATATGACTATGGTTTCTAATACGATGATCAAGTTGTGGCAAGACTTCACAACCTTTTTCTATATACCGTGGTGCCTAGGCCAACTTGCCGTACCTCGACTAATTACATGGATACCTACTAGCTCCCACCAGCACATGTATCGGGTAACTCTTTCAATCAAGCTTGAGTAGATGATAAGAAATCACCTAGTGGTTTTGTCTCTGCTAGGATTTGAACCTGAGACCTCATGGTTCTCAACCGACTTTCATTGACTATGAAGTTACACAATTGGGTGCAAAAAGATAATCAGGTTCTTGCAAGAATTTACATTCTTCAGCAACATCAATGGGATTTACAACTAGATACATCTCTTTTTAATAGGACATGTATAAATGTTAATTTCAATTTCATAATGACATGGAGGGATCATTAGATGATAAACAATTAACAATGATTAGACTGATAACCTATGCAACCACACTTGAAGTCATTAACATCATGCTCATTTCACTTACTTTCAAGATGCAGCAATTTTGACCATACTGTAGAATTGAAATAGAAATCGTAGATTTTTTTGGATAACCTTGGTGTCTGGACCAACTTGCGTGCACCTCGACTAATTCAATACCTGCCACTTCCCACCAGCAACAGGAACCAAGTAACTTTGTACATCAAGTCTAGGAGAAATGGGACGAAATCACCTAGATTTTATCTCCTAGAAACTCATTAAATTAATTCTTACAGCCTTTAACTAGAGATAAGATGACAAGAGTCAGGTTCACAGCTCGCACAGCTGTCTAAAAGTTATGATAAAGCATAAGTAGTTTTAAGAATGCTGGTCAGATCCGCATCTAATGTAAACGAGACATCATAGACACAGTAAATCTTTGTAGTTTCGCATTGAAAATATAAAAGGGGGAAATTTGCTCAATCAAATAAACATGTGAACAGTATTTACCTCTTCATAAAGATCTAAGGGAGCCCAATGATCGTTGACTCCAAACAAAAATGCCATTTGATTTTTCTTTTCCCTCATAAATGACCAATCAAGTACCTCAGAAAGCTAATCCATAAGGAAAAGAACTCATATTAGGATAGACCGAGAAAACTTCTACAGAGCAATACAGATATGCATGAATTTGGGGCAATTGGGGGAAACTACAATTTTTCTGAGTCATCTTTTAGCTTGAAAATTAATGCTTTTCTATGGGAGAATCCTGCCGCAGCCTGTGGTCCAAGCTATTAGAGTGACAAACATGATACATGCAGTTGTTGCGCAATAAAATCGCATATCTTTTTTCACCCTTTATATATTCACAGTCAAAAGCTATTTCTTCCATAACCACCATCATCTTTAACAAGAATATTTTGCATGAAAAATGTTATGGAACTTATAACAAACTCGTGATTAGGTCGCACTGGATCGAACTGGATCAAATAGCGCATAACCTTGGAGCATTAGCAATAATATCACGTGACAAAGATAAACTTACCTTTTCAAATTCGGTCATTGCCATGTATAGCATGTTCTGAACGGTATGGTACTGAAAAGCATATTGCAGTAACCAACAATGGTAAGTATTGAACTAAGAATAGCATATTGCAGTAACCAACAATGGTTAGTATTGAACTAAGAATGATATAGATGTGTGACTTTACAATATCCAGTATTAAAAAAGAACAAAAACTAAATGTTTCTTGATGAAAACGGAATGAAACCAATTGAAAAAAGAGGTTAGTGATTCTGTACTTCATTTTGAACACTTGCTCTCAAGATTACAGTGACTAGAACTAGGAGCACACTGCAGCATCTAGTTATATAATTCTTCAGCAACTAGGTAATTTACAAGGAGCCATCTAGAGTATTTCCAAATAACCATGGGTTTACACCTGGATCTACCAAGAGTCTTTACTTGTTTACCCAAGTTATGATGAGTTAACCAATAGTATACAAGATTGGTGTGTACTCTTTGGAGACAATTGTGTCAATGGACAACTTTTAAGAGAGTCGATCACAAGCTTGAACTATAGAGGATGAATCTAGAGTAAGATTTTAGGATGTGTAGAAGTAAGACAGTGTATGAATTGCAGGTTTACACTTTAGATAGCATAAGGAGAATGAAATTGGAGTGAGACTACACGAGATAGCAGTTTCCAGAACACAGACTATATATATGTTTAGGCCAATATTTTCAGGATAAAGGCATTGGTAGATGAAAATGTAAAATATAATAATTAAAATAGAAGAGCCCTACAAAAAATAATGTGATAGAAAAATACCTACTAAAGTTGTAGACGTTCTATAAATAGTTGGGAGACCACACTAACGCAGTGAATTTGACACTCTAATCCACAACATATCCACAAGATGAGTTTCTTAGAAATGTGGAGATAGAACAATGCACATATTTGTCAGAAAGTGAAAGTAGCACATAGAGAGGAAAATAATAAGTTGTTCTACGAGATTATTTGGTAGTGTCTTTTGTGGACCTTCAAAGTTCAATTGCACGGTCCTTCAACATTATGACAAAAAGTTTTAGAAGGGCATAGAGTATATTTAAAAACACATGGAGGAAAGTCTCGAAAGACCACCTAAAAACACATGGAGGAAAGTCTTCAAAGACCAACAACTTTATATGTGACACCAAATAATTGAATCAAGGTTAGTAATGATAGAACTCTTACACTAGGTTCATGTTTGACAAGAATCTAATAATTTTGGTTAGAAATTGTATAAGAGTGTAAGGATATATGTGAGATTTTGAGAATCCCTAAGCTATCCTAAAAATGAAATGAACCAAAGTGAATACTGATTAAGGATTCATATAGTTGATCCAAACTAGTCTGAAATTGAAGTGTAATTGTCCTCATAAAAGATAGGATTTGACCATGTCTGCCAACATAATGTCATTTCAACTTTATGGCTTTGAAAGGGGAAAAAAGACAATGCCGTGATTCGCTTACCATCAAAATTTGATGTGGTCTGGCTTTTCGTAATTGTTCGGTTAAGAGCTTTGACTTGGCCTTTTGGGGAAGAATTGACTTACAGGTCAACTCGGCAAGAAGAACACATCACTTATTTATCCGAAACAAAAGTGAGTAACTGATTGATCTAATACCTCAGATATGATTTCCACCAGTGCTAAAGAGAACCATAAGAAATTGACCCCCACCTTGAGGACGTGTGAACAGAGAGCCTCCACAGCAGATGGGCACCAGGAATTTCCCACAGAGTTGTTCACTAGAATCCTGGAGACCCAGGCTGGTAAAAATCCCAGAAATGCTACAACTGAACTAAGGCAGGTACATAAAGTGCGAGATCTACAAAAGTTAGAAGCTACGAATATCAGTTTTTGTCACAGCAATTGCATGAGGAAAACAATGCCCACACAAATATCACACAGAAACAGGAAAAGAAATGATAATATACTCAAAAACAAAAGTGTCTCTCGATTTGTTTATTAGATATTTTGGATAGATGGCACGAATTAAGCCCGAAATGAATAAATTAGACACGGCTCAAACTCTAAATCCACTACTTAGGTTTTGACAGATTCTTAAAACAAGATAAAAAGATAATAAACAGAGGCAAGAACCAGTTGCAGTCAGTCAGCAAAATCGACATACAAAATAGAACATTAGAATTTACATGTCGAAAAATAAAAACTACAGCCAGTGGCTAGTTGGAAATGCTTATCAAGTCATATGATCTGCATAAGGAATTTGAAATTTCGAACAAAACGAAATCTGATTGCACACCCAAAGTACGTAATATAATATTAATGGATTCTATCACTGTTTCATTGAAATTTGAAAACAAAGGTTCAGACCTGATGTAAGAGAAAAAGCAAAATACAGTGATCCCAAAATGAGCAGGAGGGAAAGTAAACAGCTAAAGTACGAACATAGAGGACATAAAATGGAAAAGAAAAAAAAAGAGACTTACGCTGCAATCTTCTTAATAATAGCTTGTGTTGAAGACTTGTTGTTTACAGTTAGAAATGGATACAAGCAAATGCAGTATGTCACCTAGAAACCAAGATTGAAGAATGAGAATTAAGATTTTCAAAAAGAAGAGGTATAATAGTGAAAAAGATTATGCACAATATACAGAGGGCATTCTCATCACCTTTCCTTGAAATCTCTTAAAAATGTCCAGAGATATATATGAGCCAATAGAATGACCAACCTAAGAACGGAAATCACATCAGCAAATAGCATAGATTAATCTTACAACACTTGAAACTTTTAACACAACCAGAAACTGAGAATCTGACTATCTACATTAATATCAAGTTTTTTCTTCTTACAGCTTTTTGAGGATTTCACATTGAGATCTGAACTATTGCGATAGTGAAAATTATGGTTCAGAGCAAGAATCCAAATACCATGAAAATAAGAGTAATTTGAGTATATATTAGTGCAACTTCCAAACTTACCAGTACTATAGGAACTCCAACATCCTGAAGCTCATGTTCTATGAAGTTCATCTGGAAAAGAAGATATGAAACAAAATTAAATCAAGAATGCAGACTGATATAGACCATTGTTTTGAAAGGAGCTTCTTAGGCCAGTCCTTGAATGCGAATAAAGACATTGAATTAGTATATTCAGAAGAAAAAGAGAATATTCCAAAAGTTTCTGAGAAAGAATAGACGAAGCTAGTCCAATAATGAGAATGAGTAAAAACTGCTTCTGACTACATCCTTCAGCCACAAGTTGAATGGTAATTTCAACTTTCTCTTAACATAGATAGGACACTAATGAGGAAAAATTAGTGTTATTGGTTCCAAGCCCATAAAATATTTGAAAACAATTGCTAATGATATGCTTTTCACCATCCCATCTGTCACACCACCACCACCACCACCCCGAAAAAGAAAGGATTTCTTTTAAAAAAATAAAATGAGGTTAGAAAATTACCTTGTGATCTGTTTGTTCCTGCAGTGAGAACAGCCTTCCGTGCTCCCAATTCTAGCAATTGGAACAAATCATGCAACTATGTTAGCCATGCAGTGGTTGGGGTATTAGTGCCAGCTGAAAGTGTAAAACAAGATATTAACATATACCAATGACTATTCATCTTTAAAGACTATCCAGTCTATGACAAATCCTAGGTCAATCATAGACGGGAAATCATCCTATTGGTTTCACGTGAGATGCAAACTGTGAACGATAGTTTCAAGAGTTACAAGGAGTAAAAGTAACAGAAATAATGAACAAATGCCAGAGGCCATTATGGCAAATCAAAAATGAGATTCCATTTTATCGAAGGGATGTAAAATGTTCCATAGAATGATGCGTGCAACCTAACTTGCACAGCAATATCAAAGCTTCATTGCGACTTAGCTCACTGCATCCTTTTTTATGGACGGTCTTTTAGTTGCATATAGATCCATATTGAACATAGATTCATATTGAATGCTAACAGAGTTCAGCAGTTGTAAGCTGGGGCAACTATTTCCATACCATATTAGTCTCTTTGATGCTTCTGCATTTAAGAAGAGGTTCTAGTTCACAGATGACTCCTTGTCATGGTATAGATGCACACGTATCTGAGGGACACAAGGGTGTATATGTGTGTATGTATATAAATACATGAAAGACATGTCTCATCAGTCTCCAATCTTTTTGTTCCATGTTAAAATACTTTAATTGACGCCTTACACTTATTAGTTAAGGCTTGTTAGATTTTGTAGTTATTCCTACTTTCTCCTGCAAATGAAACAGTCTTTTATGAAATATAAATACCTGAGAAAGATTAGGAATCTAAACCTGATGTACTATGAAGTTTTAGCCCAATAAGCAGTAATAAAACTTAACAATAGGGCATTAAGAGAAATATTTATAGTGGGAATTCAGCAATGTAAATTTGAGACAAAAGTTACAGGATGCAAAAATACATTTATCCAAGATTAATTTCATACATTTTACAACTTGAAAGAGTCAACTCAATTTTTAAAACCTCACGGGTGGACTATCGGCACATGCTCCGATGTTCCTCCTAACTCTCCTTTGCTAACCAATAAATGCACAAGGAGCATCATGAACTCCAGTGAATTTTCAGAAATCAGTATGTTGTGAATGTCGGGAAGATCGTTCCTGGTATGTATCTAGTTAAAGGGTTAAGGAACAATCTGGTACAGGTGCAACTTTTTCCTGTATGTATCTAATTTTGAAGAATCCAAGAGAAGCTCCCATACCCATATCGCACCTGTTTGATTCAAAAAAGCATACATGTAAAATGGTACTCAAAAGAAAAACGAGCTGGTGAAGGCAGGTGTTAGGCAATAAAGGGTATGTTAAATATGAAGTTTTGATTATTACAAAATATACACAAGAACCAGCTTCTAATTATGCCTGAAATAAGGACTGGTAGTGTTTATGACAGACAAACAACTACCTAAGATCCATGTCCTTAACATGTCTACTTGAAGAACTAGATTACAGAAGTACTATATACAAAGTGAAGGAACCTGGTCCTTCGCAATAGATAGGAGATGATTGATCAGCTGGCATAAAGCAAATTGCAAGTGCCTTGTTTGGTTCACTTTTTAAACCTATGTATAACGAATGCAAGTATTAGTTATACACTCTATTTGTTATTAAGGAGTATATAACTAATACATAAAAATCCATGGTATTAGTAATGCAATGGGTTCTAAAGCACATTAGCTTGGTTAAAGGTAAAATTGCCCCTCAAAAACCTTTTCCACATCCTTTCCAACATATTTGTGGAGGATATTTTTGTAACTAATTTTTTATATATATATAAATTATGCAATGCATGTTATTTTTAATTCACCAAATGACACATTGCATAAGAAAAAATCTACTAAAACTAATGCAAGCATTACTAATACATCACATTTTGCATTATTCTTATACGCCCTACCAAACAACCCTAAATATGTTGTTGTTGTTATCTTTTAATCACCAAAAGCGTACATAGAGAACAGTTACATAGATACATTTTCCAAAAAAATTAGAAACATTTTTTAGAGAGAACATATTCCTCGTACCAAAACCCATTCTACTAAAGAATTCTTGACGTATTCCATTTGGACATGAGGTTTTCTCTTCTTTTTTTCTCAAAAAAATATTTTCAAAGCATTGTTTGGTTATACATTAGAATGATTTTTTGGTTAGATTTTGAAGATGTGTTTTTCAAATTTGAAGAACCGATTTTCACCAATTTTTTCAAGTGAAAAGAAAAAAGTTCTCACTCACAAAACATCAACCTTTTTAGGTGAAATGCATGACCAAACACAACGTCTATTTCCAAGTACCATTTACTGAGTTCAACTTCAAATACTACTTATTTTCAACTATAAATTAAGCCATGTCCAAAGGCCTACTTAGGTAAATGGTGGCAGTTTGCAAAAAAGAGTAGGTGTGCTAAAGTAATTACATGTTCTATAACTTTATCAAAGAAGCTGCACAGCTAAATGCCAATGAATTTATAACCGACATTCACATTTCGAGGAGACTATTCACTTCATAGGCAAGAATACTGATTTCAGAGTATTCAAATTGATGTTGACCTAAAGGTCTTACCTTTTCTGTTTGGGCAATGTGCGAGATTGCTGAAAGAAACAAAAAGAAAAAGGAACCAATCAGTACAAAAGTTCAGCTATTAAAAACAGTAATGAGTATTTCTTGCTGACCATGAATCTTGCTATTCAAGATATTATAGTCCGGTGGAGGTGAAACTGTATCTTGCCTGTCACAGATGCAGTTCCATCCAGCAGATCATAGAGTGATTCAAGAAAATCAACATAAAATGAAATAACACCTGCAGCAGTATCGAAATAGTTTAGTTTACCGTAATCACTTCACTAACACCTATAAACACATAGATTCACTGGTTACAAGCTATAACAACCTGGATTTCCAGGAATAAACAAGACATGAAACTTCGGATCCTTGGCATGAATTTCCAGCAGATCCGTCTTATAACTGAAGAAGCATTACATGCAAAAGATAAGAGCCTAATACTTTCACATGCAAATAAATGTACAAAAGCCTCCATAATAAAAACACTAAAAATATGAATTGATACTCAATCAGCTGCCCATTTCTCATAAGTAAAAGGTGATTGGATGCTAAGTAAAATACCAATCAGTTCGGTAGCATAGTAACCCAGGGGAATACCAAAATGCTATCTCAGAAATCCTACCTTCCTATTTCCTCCGTTCCACTTTGTTTGGCATGATTTCTTGATTCGTCCATTTCAAAAAGAATAGCACATTCTAATATTCCATAAAGGATGAAACTGTTATAAACCTTTTTATTCACATTTTTAAAATGATTTAAGAAATCCTAACGAAAAGAAAAATGAACTTGTTACTCTCAAACTACTACACTTAAAAAGAGATACATGAAATATAAAGGATGATAATTTATACACGAAAAGAACAGATTTTTACAACAACAATAGCATATCCAGTGCAGTCCCACAAGTGGGAACTAGAGAGCGTATGATGTACACAGACCTTACTCCTACCTTTGTGAGTGTAGGGAAGTTGTTTTCAATAGATCCTCGGCTCAAAAGAGAAGTTTTACAATACAAACTGATAGATGTGCTACAATTAAAAACCCAATAATTCAATCCAAATTAGCAGTGTCTACTAATATCTCATCACATTCACAAGCGGAGCTAGGGGGGCCACAACCGCACAACGGGGGGTCGTCAACGTTACACTATGTGTATAAACTCAAAATTACTTTGTGTATATAGGGGATGTTAAATCCTCTTGACTACTTTGTCCAGTTTACTTCTTTATATTTTGAATTCACTCAATGAAAATCCCAGTTTTACCACAAATCACATTGGTTTTTACCATCTTAGTAACAGTATAAATCAAAGCTTTTCAAATCCAAAATATTTTTAAAATTCTTCGAGAAATCCTAACCGAAAGAAAAATAAACGTTTTACTCTCCAACTACTACATATAAAAAGAGATACACAAAATATAAAGGATGATACTACACCAAAAGAACAGACTTTTAAAACATAAGTACACTATACAGTATGATGAATGTACTACAACTATAAAATCCAGTAGTTGGGTCCAAATTAGCAGTGTCTACTACTATCTCATCACATTCACAAGCAAAGCTAGGGAAGCGCAACCGCATAATGGGGGTCGTCAAAAATTACACTATATATATATATATATGTCTGTGTGTATCTGCGCTCAAAATTACTTAGTATATAGTCAATATTGAATCGTCTTGACTTCTTCGTGTATCTACTTCTTTATATTTTAAATTCACTTTAGAAAAATTCCAGTTCTGTCGCTGATCATGTTGGTGTTTACCCACATGGCAAATGGTAAAATTATTTTTAATCCATATTTATTAAATGACTTCCTTCAATGTGTCTACTTATTCATATTTTAAACCCATTACTAAAATCCTGGCTCTGACATTTACGCAACTCAAAACACATAGTCAAAATTCCTAATTAATGAATTAGTATAAATAAATAACAAAATTACGAATAAAAAACACAAAAGACAGTGCAATAATACCCTGAAACATTGCAAAGGCGAAAACTTGCTCGCTTTCTTTTACCAATTAGACTCAAATTTTCAATACCCATTTGTGAATTTCTGCAATTTGATGAAATTATTCTCCTGAAAATCCAAAAACCATAAAAAAAATGCGTTTATTAATCAAATATATATTAGTAAAAGAAAACAAACATTAATTTTAGTGAAATTATTTTGGGATTTTTTAGAGAACCTGGAGAAGAAGGAGAGAGTTGGAGTGATGAGAGAAAGATGACGAATAAGCATCAATTGAACTGGTCGTTACTGTGAACTCTTAGCGTTGGTGTTTATGCATCGGAGCTTTATTATTTTGGATTCGGGTTATATTGACTCGATATAGACGGGGTGGCAACTGGGCCGGTTTACCCGGTAAAACCGGCCCAAAATGACCGGACTGGATCGGCCTAAGGACCGGATCGGACGGACCGGATCAATTCCGGTCCGTCCGGTCCGGT
>JBDJHY010000001.1:2392836-2405328 GCA_039654485.1 Withania somnifera | reverse complement strand
GGTATTTTGAAGAAAGATGTTGGGTGAGCTCATCACAAGCAGTTTAGTGTATGTGATGTGTCTTTTTTTGTTCTCTTGTTTCTTACTATTATTTTGATGATGATTCCTTCTGTTAATGCTTTTTTTGGATTTTTGGGCTTTATTGCTTTTCGTTGGTTATTGTTTTGAACTTTGCTTTGTGTTTTTTTTTTTTTTAAAATGCAGATTGGTTCTTGGATATGCATATCCTGCTTTTGAATGTTATAAGACTATTGAGAAGGACAGATTTGATATTGAAGAACTTAGATTTTGGTGTCAATATTGGTAAACAACTTTAACTCCATCTATTTTACTTTCTTTTGTTATAGTATTTGATGTAAAATTTAATTTTTCAAAAGAAGATGGTATAACAAGGTGTGGGGTTATGAGTATATTTGGAACTTGTAGTTTGAACACGTGTATAACTATAAAAATTTCTCTTTAAGAAAATAATATAGAATGTGTCATAATAAAAAAAATAGTGTCAAACAAATTGGAATCGATTATGGATGAAGTACTTTATTTTTGGTTTATCTTGTCGGTGGTGGGGTTGTTTGTTAAGGGTGGGGTGGGTGGGAGAGTTGAATCATCAAAAAAGCAAAGTTGGCAAAAAGGGGTTGGTAGAAATAATTGGTATTGAGTAGTCTTTAGGCATGTTCAAGCTTTTAGACTAATTAAAAGAATGCCAAATTATTGTAACTTCTAATCAAATGATTTTCTTTTGCTAAACTTTAGGTTAGTTAACCAATGATAATCAAATGCCTAGTCTTTATACTAATTGATAGAGTTATTAGCAATTTACAACTTCCCATATGAAAATGACATGTATATAGGAAGAAGCATTGATGAGATTCTAGAAAATAAATGGTACATAACTTTGGTCTATTTGTACTTTATTCATTTTTTGACTGGTACTATTGTACAAGAAGCTTAATGAAATATAGCAAAAGATGTACATTGGTGAGGTCTATGTTGCTCGGACCTTCCAAACATGTTGACGTACTCGTGATGGAACCTCAAAAATTGAATTGCTTTTGGGGGATTCGACACATATTGGTGATATTCTTAAAGATTCCGAGCAACATAGAGAGGGGTTGGGTGGGAAAAGAACTTAGAAAGTAAATGGTACATACTTTGGTCTATCTGTACTTTATTCATTTCTTGACTGGTTCTTTTCTACAAGAAGCTTATAATACATTCTTGGAATATTGCAAAAGATGTACATTGGTGAGGTCTTTGTTGCTTGGACCTTCCAAACATGTTGTCGCATTCATGACGGATCCTCAAAAGTTGCATCGCTTTTGCAGGATTTGACACATGTTGGCGATATTTTTAAAGATTCCGAGCAACATAGAGAGGGGTTGGGTGGGAAAATTGCTTCTTAGTATAACTGTTTAGTATTTCTGATAGGTTACAATCCATTTTTCTTAATAAGGTTGTAGGTGAATTGTTTCTTCATCTTTTTGGTCATCTCATAGTAGAGTTTTGTCATAGTTGGGACTTGACGATATCCAATTAAATCTTGATTAGTTCCTAATTGTTTTTTTTTCTTGTTCAGGATCATTGTTGCTCTGTTAAGAATACTTGAGAGTATTGGTGATGTATTCATGGCATGGTATGAACTCAATAAATTTCCAGCCTTTCCATCTGATACATAAAATCTGTGTTTGCTGGAGACTTTTCAAAACTGTCACGGGGCTCGTGTTAGAGTCCTCCAAAAAGGCAGTACTTCTGGAGAACCTGAGACACACCCATAATGAAACTTCAATTTTCTTAAACATTTTTAAAGAATTATAGCCAAACTCACATCTGTTGGCTGAAAGATTCTCACTGACACCACTAGATTATACACCTTTGTGGTTTGCAATTTGCGTAAACTTTTAGGCTCTCCATCTGATACATGAAACCTACATTACTCTCCAATAATATGACCATACTCTGTGTCGGATCTTCTAAAAAAAAAGTACTTTTGAAGGATCCGACACGCATCTGTCAACATTTTGAAGAGTTCGAACAACATAGCATGAAACTATAATTCACATTCACTTTTGAAAAAAGTTAAAATCGAACTCACATGCCCCAAAGACACTCACCGATGTCACTAGGTTGTACGCCTTTGTGGTCTGCGTTTTGCATAAACTTCTAGGCCTTCCATTTGATACATGAAACCTACACTGTGTAGACTCTCCAAAAATGTTGTCGTACTCGTGTTGGATCCTCCAAAATGAAGTACTTTTGGAGGATCCGATATACACGCGTTGACATTTTTGAGTCCGAAAAACATAGCATGAAACCACAATTCACATTCATCTTGAAAAAGATTATAATGAACTCACATTCCCACAAGACTCACTGATATCACTAGACTGTTGGCCTTATGATTTGCAATTTGCATTTTGTATAAACTTCTAGGCCTTCCATTTGATACATGAAACCTACACTGTGTAGACCCTCCAGAAATGTCGTCGTACTCGTACTGGATCCTCTAAAAATGAAATACTTTTGGAGGATTTGACATGCACCCGTCGACATTTTGAGGAGTCCAAACAATATAGCATGAAACTACAATTCACATTCATCTTGAAAAAAGATAATAATGAACTCACACATTCCCACAAGACACTCACTGATATCACTAGACTGTAAGCCTTATGATTTGCAATTTGCATTTGACAATTGCATTTTGTGCTGATATTTCAGGCTACCAATGTACAATGAGGCAAAGTTAGCACTTATAATATACTTATGGTACCCAAAAACTAAGGGAACAGGATACATATATGATACATTACTGAAACCATATGTGTCAAGACATGAACCAAATATTGACAGGGGTTTTCTAGAGTTCAGAGCAAGGGCATTTGACTTGGCTATTTACTACTGGCAAAATTGCACTGAGTTGGGGCAAGCAAAGTTCTTTCAATTGCTTGATTTTGTAGCTTCTCCATCTAGAGGAAGTTCACACCTCAGCTCTGAGGTACTTTCTCTCATATATACATTTTCTTGATTTGGTGAATGTTTTGCATGTAGAGTAAGTCTTTCTAAAAGCCACTCAAGAGTAGTATCTTGACCATTTTTAATTAACTTAAAATCAAGATTTAAGAAAGTTTTCTGAATAAAATAGGCAATAACATTAGTTTTTACCATGGGTTGAGCCACCTGTCGCGAAGGGTGGTCATGTCCACACATTTCGCTGGAAAATGGTGTTGTGTATAGAGGTTAAACGTTAGCTATCATGAGTGTATATTAAATTTTGAACGCCTTAACACTAATAAGAAGAAAATTTGGATACCCTCATCAAATAATTTGGATACCCTCATCAAATTTCTGGCTCTGCCGTTGGTTCTTATCCGACCACGAAAGAATGCAGTGAGATGGGTGTGACTCCTCCAGCCTTAACCAGAGGTCTCTAATTCGATGTTTGGTTTCCCCCCTTAATGCTCGTACATGCGCTAAATCTGTACTAATGGGGCTAGTGGGTTCTCGTTACCATAGTCAAACCAAAAAATGAAAATAAATAAAAAAGATATTATGTACTCACAAATGCTATATAAACCAAACCAATAGATACACATCATTTTTTTTAACAGAAATATATGTATTTTTACTTTAGTATATCAAATTGCTTGGTTTAGTACAAACACTTTATGCGAATAAGTGTTTTCTTAATATTACGTTCAAACTAAATCAATAGAAAAAATGAACAGCCACTTTTCCGCCATATAATTGAAAAATAGCCATTGTCTGAGATTTTCAAGATCCACAAATGAAATTCCAAGATATTTCCACCTTGGAGTTCAAAATACACAAGGGAACTCTAGGATGATGGCTATTTTTTAAAGGTAAGACCGAAAGGTAGCCTATTTTGACAACTAGTTCTATATTGGACCTTTAGAAGTTTACTCGTTGGGCCTTGCGATCATATTGGGCCGGTTCAATTCCTATCGATGTTTTTTGTTGCAATGTGGAGAAAAAATGGACCATTTTAGGCTCCGCTCCATACACTATATTGACTTGAAAATTTTAGAAAGGATAAGTTACATAAAACATACTATTATAGGAGCTAATTATTCTTATATCATTAGTTTCTGAAATTGCGTTTTGTACCATTTTTTTAGCTGCAATACGATATGGAAAGTCGCGATACATAACTCAAATAACCCTCCAGATACATAACGATACATGTTAAATCTTTCAGATACATGATTAGAGATGTGATGCATTGTGTAGTTGTGATACATGTGATATCATGAGTTATGTATCGCGCCTAAGTTATGCATCATGCCTAAATAAGTGTTATTTTTTTTTTAAAAAATGATAAGATAAAATATAAATATAAAAGTGATATGTTCATTTCTGGTGTTGTCTATTCATTCTCGCTCGCCTCTCTCACTCACTTCTTTTCTCACTCGTCTCTCTCTCTTTGATCTTGCTCGCCTCTCTCCCTATCACTCTCTTCCCTCTCTGCCATCTTTGATTGTTTTTCTTCCTTAAGGAAGCTTCACATTAAATTACAAGGAAGAATCCTTTTGGAATTAATTGAAAGAATTCGATTTATAAACTTGTTAATTAATAATGAGACAAATATTACATGTTTAAACTCCATAGGTTGTTATTGGTGGTGGTCGTATGCTCTATTGTCAACTCCACGTAATTCACACAAAAAACTATCATACAATTGGATGAAAAGGAGTAGTACCAATAAAATTAATTCATAAATCATTCATCACCGTTCCTTTTTAGTTTCCACTTCACATCTCCACTATCAGCATCATCATTTGTTTTCCTGTTTCCTCGTTGCTTCCTCTATTTGATTGAAATTTCATATTTATCTTAAAAATTATGGAATATGTATATAAGTTATTAATCTAAAATGCAATAACAACAGTTACATAATGTTATCTCATAAATGGGATCTTGAAAGAGTTAGATGTGTGCGATTCTTGTCTTTGTGGAGTAAAAAAAATTGTTCTGATAAACTTTTGAGGTAAACTTCAATAACGTGAAAATATTAGAATTGAGAAGTATTTTTAAATTTATCTACGTGTTTGACAAACATCGAAAAGACTAAATCAATCAAAAATCATATGTTAATTCTAATAATTTTATCCTTATATCTTTCATAATCTTTAATTACTCATTATCAATTTCCACATTCTATCACGACTCAAAATTCGAGTCATGATGACGTCTACCAAGTACCAACGGTAGACAAGCCTAAACCCATCGTCCGGAGCGGCAAGCAACGGACGGAACCCTAAGATCCAATCACAGAAATAAAGCACAGGAAGAAGAGAAAATGAAGACATAAAACAAATACAACAACAACTATCCCCAAGACTTGATATTAATGGTACATAAGGCATCTAAATACAATTGAGTACAACAACTCTATACAATACAAAAACATAACTGTCTCTGACGGGAAGTGGAGGTAGAGGTTGCTATGAATGGAGAAGGGCTACCCGAATTCCATGAGCTTACTATGATCTCCGAGACTACCCAAAAGCTAAACCATGCGAGCCATGTCCTCAACGATAACCCGTACTAAGCTTTGCACCACGAAAACATGCTGAAGTGTAGTATGAGTACCAACAACAACAGGTAACTAGTAAGCACCATAGACCGACCGGGCAAGCATAAGGTACAAATAAAGTAACGACGAGAACAACAATAAAGCTAAGGTAATGATAGGAATATAAGTACAGGTATGGGCTAAGGAGTAGTCTAATTAACAAGTAAGACAGACAGTCACCAAGTAAGAGATAGAGGATACGAACCTGGTCAATCTGTGGAACCTTGATAATAGCCAGATTATAGTTAGCTAAGGGAGTAACATAAGACTAGCTGGTAAAGTAATAGGGTATTCGTTCAAAACCAAGGAAAACGGGCAACACATCCAGCTATACAAAGGGGAACAATACACAAGGACCAACTAACTAGTGCGGAAACAAGGGAAATCTAGTAATAATAAGGCTGATAGTAACGCGACACATAGTTGGAGCTCCAGTGCGATAACCAGCTAACACAAGACCAAGGACTAATAAGGAATCAACAAAGTTAGGCGGTACCAACTAATAAAGTAACATTAATCAAGGCAATAAAGTAAGCATAGAAGATAGCAACAAAATCTACTGACGCCCTACCCCACTAGCAGATACAAACAACATGGTTACCTAGGCAAACAAAACCTACCTAACGTCCCACTCCATCAGTAAACACAAACAGAACATCTAAGAACCTAAAGTGACCTCCTCCTTAGGTCCGAAGGGCGCACACAACGCGGAAGTATGCAATGCAAAGGGGTAGTGATGTATAAAGGTAACAATTAAACACCACATGCTCCCCTTTCTACGCGTGGCTCGGCAGGCTGGACCCAATGGGAGATCTCATTTGTATACCTCTCCTTCCCTGTATACCTATCCTCTATCATCTTCATTGTTTCATAACGACAGAGCCCGTGGTGGGAGACTATGGGTGCCCGTCCGGAGCTTTTCCATGCCCCAACTCATACTCAGAGCCCTCAGAATAGAGTCTTGTCGGTCCCTCCAAACTGTCGAGGCCTATTAACTTACTGAATCAAGTACCAAGGCTCAATACTCATCAAGGATCATATCTGAATATCACAAGCTCAAGCCCATAACCAGTATCATAACCCAGTACCAGAATCAACCCATAGCCAAGTGACCAGTAACAACATAAGTGACAGTTTGAAATCGGTGTAATAATGTGTGAGAAAATAACTTTGTATTCGCAAGTGGTCGTAGAAAGTATACATATATAAGTAGAAATCCTTATGAATTCATTAATATAAAGTCACGGTTTATTAGTCTATCAGGTTATCCCACATCTCGAACCAGTCCCACCTCTGCTCCAGTAACAAAGCATACTCGCAAACAAAGCTATTTGACATGTAAAACAACTAACAAATTAACTGAAACCCTTACTAACCATATCCCAAATCCTCAAAGGAAGCATGACTCAATTAGTGGCTCAGCGTAGCTTGGCCAAAGACCCATTGCCCCAACCAGGAAAACCAGTATCCTCTTTGAGCACGCAAGAAACATAAACACTAGTCTCGGGTGCTGTAAATCAACATCTAGATCAGTCGGAGGCCACCAGCTTACTAACATGGGCCGCACAGGGCACACAACTCTATTCCGCACCCTAGTCACCTACAACACAGGTACAACCCAATCCCAACAATAGGTAACCGGCCTAAGGAGGCCTAAACAATACTCCCACATCCCTGCCAAGGGATGCCGGATGCCTAAGGATCCGGGGCCCGGTAATACATTCATGGGACAGACGACCAAGGATCACAGTCATAACTTAACCACATAAAGATTACAACGGAAGAAACTGGGAGGTGACAACACTCAGAGATCTTACAATAGCCCGCAGGGCACTACCCGACCAACCACTAGGCCGAGAAAGTATAAAAGGATGATAAGCATATCTAACATGGTGAAAAGGGTGATCAAGCCTAAATTCCAACCTCACGTGCTAGCTGGTCACACTAGAAGCCACATACTCGTACAGTTTGAGAAAAGGGACCTCGTAGCCTACATGGGCACTGACGGAGATCCTCAAAAAGCATGCATAGAGGCCCGAACTCCCGCAAGATGCTCGAAACTATCAAACATACGATCTACAAGTCAAGACAAAAAAATAAGACCCATATTGCCAAATACAACTCGGATTGGAAGTTAGGCTAAAATACAGGCCTGTGGGCCCTGCAAACCCAAAAAATAAAATAGAAAATATCGGGAGATATGCCTCAACTCAAGGAACACGTAGTTCAAAAATGAGCTCAATTGAACCCCAAATAGGTCCTCAAAGGCCATGGAAAGTTATGCACAATTAAGAAAAATATTTAAGAATTAGCCATGCTAAATCGTGCATGAACGTACCCGAAGAAAGAGGAAAAAGCTCACAACACCGCACTGAGAGCTACGAGTCAAGAATTTACACCACAATTAACCCAAAAGGAGTAATCACCATTGAAGCTCCATCACCAAGCTTTGAAGAGAAGGAGAGAGGGAGAAAACTCACCTAGAATGAAGAATTAAATGCAAACCACTTCCCAAACTCCTACTAGCAATTAACCACACTTTAGGAGCAGAAAGTTGCCAAGAACCCAGAATTTGGATGATAGAAATACATGAAAACGGGTCTTAAATTTCGAGGAAACAACCTTTTAAAAGCCTGGGCACCATACTGCGTGATTTCTACGCCCTAAATCTACCGTGCTCCAGGCTTATCCCCTAACTCATTGCAATCGCGGTGCCCACCGCGCGGATGCGCAGAATTCAGAATTCCCATCCCAGCGTGATCGCGTCCCTCCATCACCATCGTGCTAAAGGAGGAAAGGAAGACTTATTGCGATCGCGCTGAACTGCAGATATTTCTACAACAAATGGATTTCCAACAAGGGCACATAATTGAAACAGAGTCCAACAGTAGCAAAACAAATATGCAACTTGTACGAAAAATATATTTCGAACTCAACTGAATCGACAAAACAACCAATGAAGGTCGTTTGAGCAAAAAGAAACCCCACACCAAACTGATTAAGAACCACCAACTTCCTAACTTTCCATAAGGACCCTCAAAATGAGGTCGGACACCCCTGAAAATGCACCAATTACCCAACTAGCCCAAAATCGACATTACAGAGTTGATGGAAGTGTCAGAATTTCGATCTAACACTCCGACCATCAAAAGCCATCCCAGGCTCCCAAATGAACTCCGATTGAACTGAACTTTCACAAAACAGCCCAAACTCAAAATGAAAGCCCTGGGAGACGAACCAAAGTCCAACTAGACCAAAGTCCGCATTTCGGAGCTAAAGGAACACTTGGAATCTGATTCCGACCGCATTTACTAAGAAATCACCTCAAGTTCCACTATTTCAAGGTTATGACTTTAAAGAAAAACTGAGATAACAAGCTATAGAGTTGTTGGGGCACCAAACTATCGGTCCCAACAAGTCATAACTGACTTGGGGCAGCTAATAAAAGACTCTAAACACGAAAATGTCCAAAGGGCAAGTAAATGACCATGCGGGTCATTACAACATCCTCGAAAGTCAAGAATGGAGTAGCACATGTAGGCTCGAACTAGTGAGGGCGAATTGGGCTCGCACACCCTTTCTCATACCTCAGGTAACCAACTGGTCGGACAACGTGTGTCCAAGAAACCTTCGCCACCGGAACCCCTCTGGGCCCTGACTATCAAGCAACTCAACAACAAGGGCCACCAACTGCAATATCACTGCCATACCATATCAGTTGAACCAATTCACTCGAACTCTAACGACGAAGCCAAGATAAAGAACCACAGAGAGCTAGAAGTCCGAAAAACCATCTGATCGATAAGACGACACTACCAAAGATTCAAGAACTGCTAGACATCTCACACGCCAGAACCAAGTTATAACCGAGAACCAGGCTGGACCTCTCTGAATAGAGCAAGCCAACTAATCGAAACTCAACACCCTGCTGAAGACTACTTTATCATCCATATGACCACAAACCCTAATACATAATCACAATCCTCTACTCTAACCACGACACCTTAAAGATCACTATAACTTTCAATGCTAGGTCACAACCCGCAAACCAGACTGTTAAAACCCAAGGTTGCTGCACAATAGGAAGAAACAGACTCCAACCACCTACCTAACCCAAACGGTACTTACCCTCCAACCTGCTGCTTCCTAGCGTAAGCCCAAACTCCGTAAACACACACTCATTACAAGACCTCGAAAAGGCTCCAACCCGCAACTAGCATAAAACACTGCAAAAATAGAACTATTGACCTACACTCCGTTAACTCTAGCTCTTAACACCATACAACCCCACCATTTGAACCGCACTCCCGCTGCGCAACTCTAAAACATACGGGCAGAAATACCAAGGACAGCTAGGGCCCATAGCCAAACCAATTCCTCGCAAACACAAACCAACCCTCACACAACCAGGAACACTGAGGCCTGCGCGGGCACTGTCGAACCGACTGAACTCAAAGCGGCAACCTAACTAAGGAAAGTATTTAAAGAGGCTCCACACACCCGATCCGCCACTAAAAGGAACACAACCACTCTTTAGGACAGCTATACCATCTCATGCACGGGCTCCGATCCCCAAAACAGTATGGCCGAAGAATATATGGAGTGGGAAAGCAAGAAGACACTTAAGCTAACGGATGGAAACTAGGTCATCCTATGTGCTAGCAAGCTATCAAACTAAGGAACAATCAGATGAGGAACGGGTCAACTCCCTACACGCGTTACCTACGCTGTACCCAAAGAACAACATCTAGGATGGAGGGACATCCAGAATATAGACAGGGCTATGGAATGAGCCAACTCCAAGAAAACACCTAAAAACCACCAAGCACCACCAGCAGGACACGGGAAATCACGGAACAGAAGGATCGAAGAGCATTTTCAAGAACCGCATAAAAAGGAGGGTAACCAGTCCGCGCACGGAACACTACCAGAATAATCAACCTACTCTAAAACCACTAACATAGCCTGGACCCAACCTAACCAGTAGAACCAAATCACACTTAGCATCCACCACTAAAAGAAAAACCCCTCTCAAAGGCCTCACAGACCTTTACTGCCTCTTAGGTACCATAAGGCTAAAAAACAGATCTAACCTGCAGGATACACTGAGTCTTGACTAACACAAGAGGAGATACAACCTAAATACCATAAGCAACAATGCCCAGGATAGACCACAGAAAGGCTAAGAACTAAGCCATAATGCCTGAAGCAACGAGAGGATGTGGGTGTCGCAAAACACTAAATCGCTTAAACCAACATAAACAAGACAATAAAGGTAGAGCACTAAAGGCAAAACCATAACTCAACTAAGACTCACGTGAAAGATCTCGGGGACCACCCCTAACGATCTTTGCATCGTCGCTAATCGAAGGACAAAAGGTGTCTGAAGGACTCAGCTAATCAATTTGGATGGAACCTCTACAACCGAGGCACCCCATTGCACATGAGTCAACCCCTCCATAAGAAAAACACTACCTGCTGAGACCCACACCCTGCCTGAATCCTTACTGAGGTCTGAATCCTTACTGAGGTAAAACTGTAACTGATCCTGATAGTATAGTTCCTCGCTGAGGGCAGTCCCTGCCCCAATGTCCCAAACTCTACACTCAAAGCATCCCTCGAAGCTCTGCTCCTGACATGGTCACTAGATGCTCCTCCTCGATCACCACTACTTTGAGAACCTGAGTGCAAACCGTGATGAACCTGACCTATCCCCTGGCTACCCTACCATGGATAATTGATCCCATGCTGAATCGGGGTTGTGACCGCTACTGACCACCCTGCATCCTCGTGGGGACAATCCTTGGCATTTTGTCCAAACTTTCTACAAATAAAGAAACCCGCTGGCTCCCTGCTCCAGGTAGGATTGCTGAAAGAACCCTTATAACCTTGTCTATCTCCAAGTGGGGCACCACCTTCCTTCGCCCGTCGGTGGACTTCCTGACCGCCAATCCCATACGTCTCATGGCAAACCTTATCTAGAGCCAATACCTGACCCACAACTCGCCCAAGAGTGACCTTAGATGCTACTATATACCATGATACTACGCGAAGTGGCAAGACCAGTACTTTAATGAAACTGCACCTTGTCATGATCAGTAGGGAAAAGTGTAGGGGTACACATGACCATCTTGTGGAATCTGGTTGCATAGTTCCGAATAGAAGAAGACCCCTGCTTGATGATTACAACCCCCTCTCTATCTGTCAAACCTCATGAAACATCCGCCGGTACCCCCAATCCAACCCTGATGCTCTGAGGGTCTGGTGTGATAGCAATACTTGCTGGAACTCGTGCTGACCTAGAATAATATAGTTGATGAGGTGTACCCCTTATGCTGGATGAAAACCCATAATCTTCCCCTACAACATCTCTCGCAACACAAGAAGAAACCTCGCTAACACCCGCCAAAAGCCTCTTCCTAAACATCTGAAAAAGTGAGGCCAAGTAAGATCTCAAGGAAGTTAAATACAATTAGAAGACTTATCAATTACGTGTAATCAACTAATATTTGTGTGTTTATAAAAATTTCTTTTTAATAATTTAACTGTTGATCAATTTTTGCAGCAAAGAAATGATAATGATCATTCCCGTGGACCACCACCTCCTTCTGATCCATTGGTACCATTATCATCGTCATCATCCTTCGGGTTATTCAAGAGGAACAAGTCGTCATCAGACAGGAGACAACCACCACTATCACCGCGATCAGACATGAGGCAGCAACCACTACATTCGCCTCGGTCTTACTTCTCACACCGGTCCATTTTTCATCCGTCTAAATCAAAAACGGTCCAAGTCCACCCAGAGGATCTTTAACTAAACCCGGATTATATCTGAACCCGGTTTGGATCACAACTTGGATCCTGCCGACCCAAATTCAGTTAGTTCAATCAAATAG
>JBDJHY010000001.1:2311888-2327045 GCA_039654485.1 Withania somnifera | reverse complement strand
ATTCCCCTTGATGCCACACAAAAATTCACTTGAGACCCTCCAGAGTTGTTCTGGCAATGGTACGAGGAACATCTCGGGCCACAAGATGAGGTTCTACCCAACTCCGGATGATCTTGTGTCAGATGACTCCCTTTCAAGTGACGAGCACCCACATCACAAAAGATGGAAAGCAGCCACACCACAGGGACGATCCCGGGATAACACCCCTAGCCAAAGTCGCGAACAACCCCGAGGTCAGGTCGGGGAAGGAAGCCACAGTGGAACCCTACAATAGAGTTTCATAAAAGACGAGATGGAAAAATCCTAGGCCTTGATGAGACAGGGGCCATGATTACCCGTTCTCAGCAAGAATAATGAATACTCCTCTTCCTAGGGGGTTCAAGACCCCATTGTTAAAACCTTATAATGGAAGTACAGAACCCAGTGACTTCCTATTTCAGTTCAGGTTCCAGATGGAAAACTACCTAGTGCAACCAAGAACACATGTGTGAAGTCTTTCCTGAGCTTCTAGAGGATCGAGCAGAGCATATGGTTTGACGACTTTCCGCAGAATAGCATAAGCTCTTTCTGATAGCTAGCTGAGCTATTTTTTGCCTGCTTTTACCAAAAAAGAAAGGTAGTAAAAAACTCAACAAACCTCCTAGATGTAAAGAAAATAGGTGATAAAGTTATAAGCGCATACTTGGAGCGCTTTACAGAGGAGAGCTTGCATACGGAGGATAAGACATATCAGCTCGTCATCTCAGCCTTCTTAAGCGGGCTCCGACCAGGATACCTCTACATCGAGTTGAGGCAAAACCCACCGCAGATGGAACAAGAGTTGTTCAGGGTAGTCAAAAACTACACTGTCAACGAAGCCAACAAGAAGAAATAGGAAGGAAACAGGTTGGAAAAAAACCCTAGTGACGGTAGAATCCAAGCGAGGAGCACCATGGAAAGGTTGAACAAGGGGAGGAATGAACCTAAATTCCCAGAGGTCACACAAACCCCTCATACCAAAACCAGGTCGGAAATCCTCGCACTTCACTACGATGTGCTAAAACCACCACAGGTACTCCAGGCCGAAGCTTTTGGTGTCACTTCCACAATGACCACAATCATGACACTGAAGCATGCAAAGATCTGATGAGAGAGATCGATGAATACATCAGACAATGCTAATGCAATACACCGTAGGAACCTGAGGTCATGGACAAAGTGGCCAGCGAAACCACCAGCCCCAAGAGGGCCAAGGGCGGTGGCCGAGGACGGAACCAATAGAATAGAAGGTGGGACTCCGCCCATACCCAATACCCTACTCAAGGGTATTAAGGTCAGGGCAATTATACCAACCCAACTGCATCTCGGTAGACTCAAATCAGTATGGGAATATGGCACAAGCTTTAAATCTTCCACCCTCTGTGGACCAGAACACCAAAGTCACAAGGGTCATACACGCGATATTTGGAGGACCCCCAGAGGGAGTATCACAAGTGGACTTAAAATCTGGAGCTCAGAGAATACCCACTGAGGAACTAGGGGCTAGAGGTTTAAAGCAGGGGAGACCATCACCTTCTCTCAGAATGACATCGTTCCTAGAGCAATGCCACAATCGGATGCTCTGGTGATTAAAATTATCATGGAAAAACGGGAGGTACATCAAGTCTATGTAGACAACATGGTGGCGGTGAGCATCATCTACTCCTCTTGCTTTGATCAGCTTGGGATTAATCGATCAAGTCTACGGCGTAGTAGCGAACCACTCCAGACGTTCACACAAGGGGAGGTCATCCCCGAAGGGACGATTTGGCTGCTGGTTACTGTGGGACCTTACCCCACATTAAAAACCATAATTGTAGAATTCTACATGGTCAATGCCCCATCCCCTTACAACGTCATCCTAGGGAGAGATTGGCTAACCCGAGCTAAAGCGGTCTACTTCTCATACCACCTCATGATGAAGTTTCTTACCAAAAATGAGATAGCCTCGGTCCAAGGTGACTAATAGGTCTCAAGGAAGTGCATGAGGGTTGCACTCAAAATAAAGGCACCCGAGATAAACCAATAGCAATTACAGAGTGCACAGCTACAACCTCATAAGAAGTCTCATGTGATCCTGTTAGGGGAAGCGGATGACGAAGTGATAGAGGTCTCTCTAGACCTAGGATTCCCTGAAAGAAAGGTTAGCATAGGTTTATCTCGGAACTCATCCCTCCATCAGGAGATAATCACAGTGCTTTAGGAATTCAAAGACGTCTTCGCCTGGTTACCTAGAGATATAAAGAGAGTATCACCTAAAGTAATGGTTTATAGATTAAACATAGACCCAAGAGTCAAACCGATGTAGCAAAGAACGAAAAAATTTTCCCCTGAAAAATTCCAAATCATTCACACCGAAGTGGAGCAACTAGTGGCGGCAGGCATTCTCTTCGAGGTAAAATATCTTACCTGGATAGCCAACCCGGTATTGGTAAAAGAGGGGAGAGGATGCTATCCTTTGTCGATAATTGATCAGAAGGTAGAAGCCGTATCAGGATATTAACTACTAAGTTTCCTTGATTTGTACAAAGGCTACCACAAAGTTCTCATGGACAAAAGGGACGCTCATAAAACTGCATTCATCACAAACTGGGGGATGTTCACCTATAAGAAGATGCCTTTTGGGCTAAAAAATGGCAGGGGCCACTTACCAAAGGCTCGTGGATAGGGTGTTCGCAAGACAGGTTAGAAAAATAGTTGGGGTCTATGTAGACGACATCGTCATAAAAAGCAAGACCCTAGAAAGAAACCTGGAAGACCTAAAAATATCCTTCAGCTCTTAAGAAACACCGGGTTGAAGCTGAACCCAGCAAAATGCAACTTCGGTGTCAGCTCGGGAAAATTCCTGAGATGCGTTGTATCCAAGAATAGATTAATCATGAACCCCTCAAAAGTCAGAATGGTGTCAAAGATGAGATCTTTAAAGTACTTAAAAGATGTACAAACATTGGTGGGGTGCTTCCCTGCACTGAGTTGTTTCCTATCCAAGTCAGTAGAAAGAAAACTCCCCTTCTTTTGCGTCCTCAAGAACACCAAAAACATCCAATGGACAGACAAGTGTCAAAAAGTTGTTGAAGACTTAAAACAACACCGAATGATGTTACCCGCACTGGCTGTCCCAAAATTAGAGAAATCCCTGTACATCTACCTGGCATCAGTCAGTGAGGTGGTCAGCATCGTTCTCGTCATGGAATAAGGAGCAACTCAAAAGACAGTCTACTTCGTCATCCGAACTCTACATGGAGCCAAGGTGAGATACTTTCTTACCAAAAAGATGGTGCTAGCTCTAATAACCGCAGCTCAGTAACTCCGTCCTTACTTTCAGGCACACCCAATCTATGAGCTCACTGATGTGCCATTGAAACAAGTACTCCTGAAACCAGAAATGTTGAGGCAACTTATGAAGTGGGCTGTTGAAATCGGGGAATAGGAAATTGACTTTCGACCCCAAAAAGCTATAAAAGGCCAGGCCCTAGTAGACTTTCTGGTAGAGATGCATCATTCCACCTCGAAAGTAGCAGAAGCCCCCACAAAAGAACCCCAAGGTGGACAAATAACCCAAAGCACCTCCAAACACATTTGTCATGCATGTAGACGAGGCCTCCAAAGAAGATAAAAGTGGTTTTGGAATCATCCTCATAATCCCTGAAGGGATTAAGACGTCTTATGCATCGCGTTTCACTTTTAAGACGACAAATAACGCAGCAGGGTATGAAGCCCTGATAACAGGCCTCCTCCTAGCCCAACAAATGAAGGTAGAATCGATCTCAGTCTTTAGTGACTCCTAAATCATGGTTAACCAGGTGAACAACACTTTTGAGATGAAAGACACCCAACTAAAGGGGTACCTGGAGGTAGTATAGGGGTTGCTTAGGAAGTTTGCATACTAAACAACCCAAATACCACGAGGAGAAAATACAAAGGCAGAAGCTCTCAGCAAACTAGCCTCCTTCGAGAAAGTAAGGAGAAACCAGGGTGTGATAATTGAAGATGTCCACACCCAAATACCAGGTGAACAACACTTTTGAGATGAAAGACACCCAACTGAAGGGGTACCTGGAGGTAGTATAGGGGTTGCTTAGGAAGTTTGCATACTTCCAAACAACCTAAATACCACGAGGAGAAAATACAAAGGCAGACGCTCTCAGCAAACTAGCCTCCTTCGAGAAAGTAAGGAGAAACCAGGGCGTGATAATTGAAGATGTCCACACCCAAGCACCTCCAAGCCAATATTTCAGTAGTGGACGAGGTAAATAATAATTGGATAACCCTAATCATAAAGTACCTCACCGCGGGGGAAGTACCATCTAATCCTGCTGAAGCAAGAAAGCTTTGTCTTAAGGCCCCAAGGTATGTACTGGATAGCGGGATCCTTTACAAAAGATCCTTCCTGCAACCACTTTTGATATGCATGGGGCCTAACCAAGCTAACTACATCACGCGCGAGGTCCATGAGGTTTCGTATGGCACCCACTTAGGGGAAAGACGATTGGCAAAACAAGATTTTAAGATGGGGTTATTACTAGCCCACCTTGGTCCAAGAAGCACAAGACTTCGTACAGAAGTGTCAAAAGTGTCGATACCATGAGCCAGTAACTCGACGATCGCATAGTGAGCTGATCTCTGTATAAAGTACCTGGCCATTCGCACAATGGGGGATCGATATTGTAGGCCCCTTCCCAGAGGCCCCAGGAAAGGTCAAATTCCTGGTAGTAGCAATTGACTACTTTACCAAATGGATGGAGGAAGAACCTTTAGCCACAATCACAGGAAAGAAGATCCTGGGCTTCGTGTGGAATAATATTGTGTGTCGGTTTGGCATACCAAAGAAGATCATCTCGGACAATGGGAAGAAGTTTGCAGACGACCCATTCAAGTTATGGTGTGAAGAGATGAAAATCACTCAACAATTCACCTCGGTTGCCTATCCTCAGGCAAATAGCCAGGTCGTAGTAACCAATAGCTCCCTGCTATAAGGCTTAAAAATGAGGCTGGATAAATCCAAGGGAGACTAGGTGGAAAATATGTCTAATGTCCTATAGGCATACAGGACAACCCCAAGAACACCTAATAGGGAAACCCCTTCAACCTTACATATGGAACAGAAGTAGTAATCCCCACTGAGATAGGTGTGCTGAGTCCGAGGACATTATACTATGTCAAACTGGCCAACGAAGAAGAACTCAGGTTAAACCTCGACCTCCTGGAGGAAAAAGAGAGATGGCGACTATTTTAGAAGCAATGTACAAACAAGCCTCGGCTAGATACTAAAACAATAGGGTAAAAAATACCTAATTCATCCTAGGCCAATATGTCCTGAGACGAAACGAAGCCAGACGAGCTGAAAAAATGGGAAAACTTGAAGCAAACTAGGAAGGCCCCTAGGAGGTTATTGAGGCATCTAACACAGGAAGCTACAAGTTAACCAGGCTAGATGGCACTCAGATACCCCAAACCGGGCACGTAAGTAATTTACGCAGGTTCCATCATTAATATTCCCTAGCAACACATGTTATTTATACCTTAATAAAATTTCTTCTTCCATGTTTTTCTTTTAAATGTCTTTTATGTTACTTTTTGATTAGTCTATATGGGGTAAATTTTTAATCGACCTCAACATAAGAGTTCAGTTCGGTAAAACACCACAAATAAAGTAAATCCACCTCAAGCTTGAGCTTGGTTCGGCAAAGCGCTGCAGTTAAAATTAAATCAACCTCAAAAAAAGCTTGGTTCAGTAGAACGCTATAGTTAAAACAAAATCGACCTTAAAGAAAGCTCAGTTCGGAAGAGAGCCACAATTATGAACTAAATCGGCCCTATGAATGGGAGCTCAGTTCACAAAAACTGACGCAGAATAAGAAAATCAATCTTAAATCGGTTAATCAAATTCAAATCGCTCACAAGAGCTTGGTTCATCAAAAACATCTCAGAATAAAGAAAATTAATCTTAGATCAGTTAATCAAATTCACCTCACTCACAAGAGATCGATTCGGTTAATCAAATTCACCTCGCTCACAAGAGGTCGATTCGGTAAAGACGCAGCAAAATAGAATTGATCTTATATTAGTTCACCTCATTCACGAGAGCTTGATCGTACGAGATACCTCAAAAAATAAAATCAACCCAACATCGATTTGCTAAGATCACCTCAAAGCTCGGTTCAAAAGAGAAATATGGCTATTAAAAAATAAAATAGTTACTCAAACAGTCATAAAAAATCACCACAGATAAATCAAATTTCATTTGAAAAAATAACAAAGGAATAACTCCCAAAGAAGGGAGGATAAAACCTATACATCTACAGTTACAAAAATTTATCTTCTAATGCCTACGCCACTGTGCAACTCTACCTCGGCCCCTCCCCTACACAGGAATAATGGATGAAGGCCTCGCCTGGCTCGTACTGGCCTGTATATTCCTTCAAAAATATTGAGGCCGCTTTTTCACGTCCTCGTACATAGCCAGGACATTATCCAAGATTATTTTATTCCTCCTAAAAGTCAACGAGGCCTCTCCCTGAGTAGTAGCCAAGCTGGCGAGTAGGGTGGTCAGCTCGGTAACCTGATCCTCTACCTTATCCAAGGTATGGAGACCTCCTTCCCAGAATGCGATCCTCTCATACTCTTGGATCTGATTCTGGAAGCAATTCACCTTGGCCTCTCAGTGGTTAATATCCAACTCAAGCTGGGTCACCTTGGCCTTCAAAAAAGCCACTGACCTCTTTGTATTACCCAACGGGGTACGAACATCACCTCGGAGGACCTCAACCTTCCACGTCAACTACGTGTTCTCCTTCCTGAGGTAATCCCTCTCGTTGCAGCACTCTCTCATTTTGTTACCAGGCCTTGAAACTCGGTGTTTTGGGACAGGCGAGACTTGAAATATCTAATGAACACATCCTTAAGGTGCAACTCTTTGTCCTCTTTTTGGAGAAGCCGCTTAAGGAAAAAGTTCTCCCTTTCCACTTGTTCAAGAGTGTAAGGGATAATTCGTTGAGAGGACATAATAAAAAGTATTAGAACTAACAGAAAGGCATAAAGTAAATAGAATAGTTCATTCTATTGATAGGGGCTTGAAAGCCCGAAATACTTACAAGAATAAGACAAGTAAAGAAAGTATAAAAGTTACAAAGTCCTAAAGAAGCTATATATTATCTCTGCTCTAGGGGACAACCAAGATCAGATCTATCTCCATAGCCATCTCGGTAGATGGGGTGGCTGTAGGGACCTCAATCATTACCTCGGCAGGGGGATCAATAACCGGGCTCGGGGGATCAACAAAGGTAGGAATGGTCACCTTGTCATCAAAAAACTCCACGATGTCCAGATCAGCATCCTCATCGCAGGCTATTAACTCCTCCACCATTAAAAGTGAAGAACGTTGGGCAATGAAGTGGATCAAAAGAAGCTCAGGACAATTGAGAATGGCCCTAATCAGATCCTATGTCACTCAAGACTCAGCACCTGTATCATAGCTGAAGCGGTCACTTCGGACTGGAAGATCCAGGTAGGCCCGAGCAATCTCATCTAATGCCACAACCCTTGTAGCGGTAACCAGCGAGTCGCTCATCAATGAGGCGTACTCTGAAAAAGTGGTGATCTTAGTGATCTTCTCAAATAGGACCTTGGCGAACTCTCCCTACCGGTCCATGAAGTTCTCCTTCAGGTATGCTTCTCCTTGGCTATTTTTGCCCTCTCCTCGGCAGCCTTTATTTTTAGCTCTATAGCCTTTATTTTCATCTCGACCGCCTTCATCTTGTCTCTATCAACCCTCCCCTTTTCCTCGGAGGCCTTCAAACGGACTTCAAGATCTATCCGTTGCGCTCTCTCATGGCGGAACTCTTTATTTGTGCCGCCCACCCACTTCACCAAGGCAAACACTGTCTTAAACAAAGCCTACAAGAAAAAGGCAAATCAGTTGGGAATTAAGGGATAAAACCTTAAGTAAAACAATGAGAAACAAAAGGGCGTCTTACTTCTTTGAGGTCGGCCAGAGACAAATCGTCAGTAGGAGCCACCTGAGGAACCCTTGGCCTCTTTGACCTAGGCTCAGGAAAAGGACTCTCTTCCTGGTCCTCACCGGCCTGCTCAATAAGGTCAACAACTTTGGTCAAGTGAGCTAGTGGATGATAATGACCTCCCTAGCTAGCCCAAGCTCCGAGATTGGCCTAGTAGAAGGGACAAAATGCATCTTCTTCGGCACGAGGCTTATACGCACTACTGAAACATAGAAAGAAGAAAGGTTAGCTCAGGTAGTCCACTAAAAACACCTTGATAAAAACAGACGTCTAAACTACCTAGGGCCCCTTCTGGTGGGACCTCCTCGTACAGTAACACCTCACTATCCTGGTTAAAAGCACTGATGCGTGCCTGAAATATATTGGCATCGGTGAAACGATAGTGGTGAGAAGGAATCATATCGATAAGGTCAAGGTCCAAAGGATCATCACTGTCAGGCGTCACATACTTAATTCGACCAAAGTTCCAATCTGGCAGAAAGTGGCGTCTGTCTAACCTAAAAAAGAAAAAGTTTCCCTTCTAATCGGATACCTTGGAAGGAAAAGTGATCCTAAACCTACGGAGTTTGCTAAAAAAGTACCACCCCCTCAAAGCACCAGAGTTGTTTAAAGTAAAAAAATATTTGAACAGGTCCACAGAAAGCACCACCCCGATAACTGGGCATGGTTGAGATTAAAAGATTCCAGAACACTAAGTAATAAATGAAATACTGGAAACCTCAACTCGGCCACTATGTGCTTAATGTACAGGGTTGGTGCAAAACCCCAAAAGGAGGGAAACAAGCCCTATCACTAGAAGAAGGGAGAACAAACTCAAAATCAGAAGGAAAGTGGTACCTCTTGAGAAAAAGCATCAAATGGTCCACAAAAAGACTACTTGTTACCCTTAGAACTTCTAAATCCCATCCCCCAGAATCCAGAGGGGAAGCAGCCAAAGACTGCATCCGGGGTAGATTGTTACCCACATGGTATACCCTGGCCGCATACCCATCAGAAGGAGAAGAAGACGAAGAAGAGGAAGAAGCTATACTTACTAATGTTATAACAAAAGCAGGAGACGAGAAAGCTACAATAGAAGATGAAAAGTTCTAAGGAAGAGCAACGATATGACCAAAAAAGAATAGATGGAAGAAGTTGGGTCATACATATATAGTGAGAACCCCAAACTTCGTAATTATAAATGTGGTGAGAACCCCAAACGTCAATAATTATGACATTTACTCGGAAAAAGGTGAAAAGATGTAATGCAGTAAAAGTCGCCTATTCCCCTGATAAAAAGGATAGAAGACGATATGTCTCCTACAAAGATTGTGACGTGTGTCAAAAATTAAGAGGATCATGACACATGGAAGGAAAAGGCAGAAAACAAGGTAAAAATCCCGTCGTAGCCCTTTTCAAAAGAACTACCTGAGGTAGGACTGACTTCAGGTCAATCACCGCAGTGACGGGCAGGCTCACATAAAAGCCAGAGTAATTTACCTCGGGGAGGATATTATCTCGGCATACACAAGGTTCCGACATCAGACCTTGTCAAGACGGTCAAAACGGATATATGAGCGCTAAGGCACCTCCTGAGCATACGACCTTTGTCACCGACGTTGATACCCTAGCTAGTGATAAAGAATAATTTACCTCGGCAAAAGCCATACCAACTCACCCCAAGATAAGCACGTGGGACCATGCCATTCTAGGCAAGGTAAATCATTTAAAAATTAATTCACTTCGGCCGTGTATATCAGCTCCGAGACAATTTCGGAAACACGCAAATTGTCATCACTGTTTCAGTTGAATGGCGTAAACACACACTTTGACTCCTGGAGGGGGACTACTGTAGAATAACGGTGGTAAAAGTCATTAATTATATCAATATTATAATTGCTATATTTAGATAATTACCATAATTGGATAAACACTATTAATAACTGAAGAATCATGGTACGATTAGAATACCATAATTAAGCAATAGAGTTATGGTAGGAGATCACTATAGAATCCTAACATCTACCAATCAAGGTTACCAGAAACACCTATAAAAGCTCAAAGGTATCAAAGACAAAGGTACGCTCAATTAACTACTCTTCAATACTATTGGAATTCCTTTCCTGCTTTATACTAACTTAAGCATCGGAGAATTACCCCGGGGACCACCCTGGAACCTTCGTTTTACAGGTATACTATTTGGAATCACTGCAATCAGCATTCATAAAGAAGATTCTTCTACATTCAGGTAATTGTTGGTCCATTTGAATTCATCACAATGAAAATAATTTTGTTATGTCTTTTAAGGTAAAAGAAAGATGGGGGAAGATGATTAACTTTATTGTTCCTCTTGAAAGAAAAATTATACTCACATTTTTATATATTATGGACCATTTACTATATCTAGTCAAGTCTGTTTTTCTTCTATTCTTTTACTTACCACTCACAAGCTATAATATCTAGCAAAATTTTTGTTTCTTGTATTCTTTTATTTTCCGCTAATAGAGAGAAAACCTTAAAAACAGCCTCTGGTAAAAATGTAAGACGAGACTGCATATATTTAATCCTTATGATCGGATTTTTTTCTGAACACCACACATACCTTTTAAAGAGATGAATGCAGCACTATCATGACATTTGAATTCAATATTTTCGATAAAATAAACCGATCTTTAAAAAATTAAATTTACATCTCGTAATTTTAGGTTCTCTATTGTGCCCGCAACCACAAGCCATATATCTAGTATATTTCTATATTATTTTAGTATTCCCTCATAAGTCATTTATCCCATGTATATTTATTACAAAAAAAAGAGGTTATAAGTGATAATTTCAAAAACAACCTTTCTACCTTACCTCTGAGGTAGTGGTACGGACTGTTTACATTATATCTTTCCCAGACTCCACTTTGTGGGAGTACACTGAATATGTTGTTGTAAGTTATAAGTGATATTTCACGTTTGATTGCTTTCATCTATCCTTAATGCTCCACCCACCACACCCAAACCTCTTACTTGGTCCCACCCAACCCCCTCCGCATCACCGACACCACACCTAGCCTGCTATACCCTCATCCATTCCGTTGTTTTGAAATAAAAAAGATTTATAAATGAAATAATTGAAATGGCAAGTGGTTATGATATTCCCCGCACCTTTACAATATTCCCCGCACCTTGCCTCTATCCTCGCCCCTTGACAACCTTAGCTACTAGGGCCTCCATATCCCTGTCCTTCTCACTTCATCCTCAAAATACTTATCTAAATTATATATAAATATTTTTAAAATAAATATTTTCCTTCTAGAACAAAAGTTTACATTTTCTATATTTCTTCACTATTTAATATTACAAATGGTTTTTCTTTTTTTGTTGGATAGATAGGGAGTGGACTTGATCTTCTTTATATGTTACTTATATAATATAATATGTCATGCTGAAGAATGATATAAAAATCTAACATGGCATGGGCCAATACAAACTGAATATCCTCCTTGTTATGTCATTTTTAAATTTCTTATAAAGGAATATCGGGTAAACTAGAAATATCGAAATCTAAAACTTACCAAATATAAAAACGATTACGTCCTTTTTGGACATACTAAAAAGAAATTAACGAAAATTTAATACTAGTCTAACTGTACCAAAATCACAAGAAAATATTTTGGTGCCCCAAATGTATTGATGGATGTGTTTGGTATCCAATACTACCCATCTTTTTTAAATTAATAAAATAGCTAAAGAAACTTAGTATCAGTAATATAGTATAAATATATATATGCTATTATTTTTTCTTAATTAATGAAATGTAAAAATTGACAAAACAATATTCAAAGAATGGAATTTAAAAAAAAGATAAAATAGTATTTATCTAACTTTCTTTTATTAACGCTAGTCGCTATGAATTGTTACATGTGGTTGAGATTTCTCTATTCTTAATAAGAGTCTCGAGTTTGTCAAACCTCAAAAATAAAAAAGCTTTAGTAATAACGCTGCTCTTACAAATAAATCTCGTAATACGTATATTCAAATTTAATCATATTTTAATATAAATATTAAAAATTGAGGAAGAAATAGAAAAATTCTCTTAGAAAACTGTGAGATCATTTTATCTATCTTTTAAAAGTAAGAGGAACTCAGATATATTACCATCAATATGTAAACCTAAATATAGACTTGGTGTAAAATTATTTCTAAATTATCAGAAAATTTACCTATAAACCTCCTCAATATATGAATTTGTAACTATCTTAAAAATATTACAGACTAACTACTATACCAAATAAATTAAAGATGAATAAACTAGCAGACTTAATTCAAAAATAAATTTTAACATAACTGTTTTATAATATTGTTACTTGAGTCAAAGTCTATTGGATATAACCTCTAAAATTTTATCTTCTAAAATAAAAATAATATTACATATATATTATTCTTTCGGACCCTGCTCATAAAATTATAAGTTATTTTACAACTTTAATAAGCGTACAATTTATTGTGTATAACAATGAGAATAAACTAAAGTTGAGTTGCCTTAAGTAATGGTGCAATGTGCATGACATACAGTCCACTTTCCATTACAAAGCACTTTTGGACTCACCAAATTCTTTTACCTCATCTACAAGAAAAGCCAAGTACTCCAAAAGAGAAAAAAAAATAATAATAACATATTTATCAATTTTTTTGTGTAAAAAGTTCCTATCACCAACCCCAACCTTATATTTTTCACAAATCTCTCTCTAATACAATAAAATATTTACTCTATAGTCTAGATTACAAAGAACATGTACCAAGAAAATTAGGGGTTAATTAGGTTTTTCTCTCTATTGAGTTGTTGAAATCCATTATTCTATTATAACTTTTTATGTGTGAAACTTGTAATTCTCTAATGATCATGAAACCAAGACTTTCACAAGGGTACACAGCTTACCTAGCTCCAAAAATTTGCCAACTTTCTTGATCAAGTAATTGAACATGAGAAGCGGAGGTCAATAGTAGAGAATCAGCAACAACAACCTCTTCCAGGTGTGAAGATAGATCTTGAACAACTCATCATTTCCATCTTGGATGATCCTAGTGTAAGTAGAGTCATGAGAGAAGCAGGGTTTTCAAGTACTCAAGTCAAAAGCAATGTTGAACAAGCTATAATCTCACTAGACCTCATATGTACTACTACTCAAAATCCTTCACTCCATAGAAAACAACAACAATAACTATATGTTCCTTCAAAGTGGTGGACTACTGAAAGCAAGTTGCAACAAAGTAAGTAGTACTTTTAATTCTTCTCCCCATGTTAAAGATGAGGATGAGATGAGTATAGTGGAAAGTCTAATGAACAAAAGGAGGAAAAGTGTTGTGATAGTTGGTGAATGTATTAGTAGCTTAGAAGGAGTGATTAAAGGAGTGATGGATAAAGTTGACAATACAAATGGAGATAACTGTTGTAATAGATCAATCTTTGAAGGAAATTAAACTCATATGTTTTCCTCTTTCAACATTTGCTAATATCACAAGAGAAGAAGTTGACCAAAGAATTGGAGAGTCGACTTGCCTTATGAAAAGTCTAGTAACCAAAGGGGCTGTTTTGTACTTAGGAGATCTCAAGTGGATTTCTGATTATAGAGCTAATAATGATAACAATTCAAGAAGTGGATTACAAGGGAAATTTGGCTATTATTGTCCTGTGGAATACATGGTCATGGAACTTGGGAGATTAGTTTGTAGTAATATTGGTGAAAATGGAAAATTGCAGGCTGCAACTCGCCTGCATGAAGTGTAAGGTTTTGCGCGTTGTATCGAATTAAACCACATGCCCAATCGGGTCGATCAGAATGTCCTTATTTCACTTTGGCTAGTGGGAATTGCAACATTTCAAACTTACATGAGACGTAGAAGTGGTTATAATTCATCGGAATCTATTTGGGGCTTGCATCCTATTACTGTTGCTGCTGGAAGTTTGGGCCTTAGTCTCAACTCTGACAGGCAAGATAACATTATTTAAGTTATGTACATAGTCAATGAATAGATTGTTATGATATCCGGTTAAGTTTACAAATGTAATATGTAAATCTTTATACTACAAAATAAAAATTAGTTATAAAATTCATCGTTAAATAGCATGTGATTGATAAGATATCCTCAATTTTCCATTAAACAAAATTAGCGATGATTTTTTATTGGTCCGTAAGAAAAGTTGGTTATCGCTAATTCCTACTTTTCGTAGTGTTCTTAATGAGCCGGATATGATAATGTGTGTGAAAAAAATAGATAATAACCTACTATATAACTGGTTAAATTTTAAATTGACATGACAATACAAAAATTCTTTTAACTATTAGGACACGTCTAGTGTGATGGAAAATTACCTCTCAAGTTCATTCCCTTTATCTTTTTTCTTGAATTTGATTTTAGATTTCCTGGAGTAATATCTTTTCTATCTAAGGTAAATATCCTATGACATTTGATGGGCTGAAAATGTTATATGAAAGAGAACCTAAAAAAGATATTTATATTTATATTCCTCAAAAGATTCACACCTTAATCCTTCTTTTACCTTTATTCTTCTTCTGCTCATTCTAGGTAATTTGTTGTTTGACCATTCACTTTTTCCTTTTTCTTTCTTTTTCCTCCACTTCCATATATGGAATGGCCCCCTATCTCTGTAATCTCCTCAAAATATGAGAAAGTAGAGTTTTCATTTCAAGAACAAAAACTTACGATTTTACAAAGTTAGTATAATCACTATAGAAAATAAAATAAAATAAAATTAGCGACAGATAAGTTTTATCACCAGAAAAAGTCCATTGCTCATTCTATTTGACGATGGATAATCAAAAGCTTCTGTTAACTACGAGCAATTTAGCCATAGTTAATTGTTGCTATTTATAATATTAAATGTGGTTATTTTCAACTTGTTAATTTTTATTTTTTTGTATATTAGTGATACACAACTTGAACTTAGAAGCAAAAATGGATCTTGTAGGATGATTCTTGATAGTGGGGATGTTGATCCTGAGAAGCAATGGACTTGTTGAGCTGATTGCTCCTCCAAGTTAGCAGAAGCATTAATCTTCAAATATCGAAACTTTAGAGAATTGTATAAAAGATTAAAAGAAACTTCACTTTCTTTTATTGATTAGAAACTTC
>JBDJHY010000001.1:2287303-2303017 GCA_039654485.1 Withania somnifera | reverse complement strand
AATTGTAGTATGTGAACACGCTTTCCAGTTTTCCACTTTTTCCAGAAAACTTTTCCAGAAAACTGGAAAAGTTTTCCATTACTAAACAGGCCCTTAACTTTTTTTGTCAACCTTTTCTTATCTCAAATGAACTCTCATCTAAAGCACCTTCTTGTGTCTTTAACAACCTCTCCTTTTCCCGGTCTTCTATCCAATGTATTACCATATTTATATAATACTTTTTTTTACGTTTAATTTTAATTGTCACTTATTTTTAAAATAATTTTTTATTTTTAATTATTATTTTTGACATATAAAAAAATAAATTATGTTTTATCTTTAAAATTAATTATTTATTCCTCAAATTATTTTTCAAGACCTAATACTAAGCATCAATTAATATAAGAATAGTGTGGTAAAATATTCATATCAATTATTATTTTCTTAATGACGTGTCAAGCCCAAATAAGGACAACTAAAGTTAAACAGAGAAAATATTAGAAAGATATGTGAATTTGAAGAAAACGTTTTTTTTTATGGGTGTGTTCGGTACGAAGGTAAATATTTTTCTTAAAAGAATAAGTGAATTTCATAATTATTTCTTTATAATGATACGTGTAGAAAAAGTTTAAATAGGAATAACACATAAGTATCCTTAAACTATACCCGAGGTTGTTATGAAAATTTTTCTCCCTAAATTAATTTTTTCTTATGTTTTTATGCTTTTTATGTGTTGATGTGCCTGTCATGTCAGCACAAAATAATTTTGCTAATTGAAAACCATGTCAGCAAAAAGAAGAACAAAACTATGAAAAAAATGAGTTTAGGAGGGATAATAAAATTCTTGTAGAGAGAGTTTAAATATATCATAACAACTTCGAATATAATTTCAGCTTGGAGAAACACTCTTGCCTTATCTCTTTAAAATATTTATATATAATTTAAATAAATATAATATGACATTGGGGTGCGAAAGTATGAGCATGTCATGATGGCCATAAAGGTTACAATGTGGGTGTGAGGGATGAGCATGAGTCCAATGTGTTGTATGGTGGGAAAAACATAATCAATACAAAACGTGACTCGTAAAACTTATTTTTCTATTTTTTTTCATTTTTCTCATTCTTAATGTACATTTAAAAAAAAAACTATTTTAAATAATTTTGACCAAAATGAAATTTCCTCAATAGCAAACACACCCTATATTAATTATTATGGTGAAAATTAAAGCACATGAATTTCAAAATTGGATTGGGACACATGGCAAGAATAATTGCATATGCTTTTTTTCGAAATTTATTGCTAAATCACTCTTAGATAATAAAATATTATGATAATTCATCGTTAAGTAAGATTAACAACAGATTTTTTCGTTCAGCAAAATGGAATTTGGCCTACCAATTCCAAATGTAATATAAAATGGACATATATTACCGTCAAACCTTTCTATAGTGATAATATTTATTCAAAAAATTCATAGCCGCTATAACGAGGTATTGTTATACATATATAGCGACTATTATATAACATGGAGATGATCCCGAAGAAAATGATATTACTATAATAAAAAACCGTTATAACAAAGAACCGTTATAAAAAGGTTGGATTGTATTAGTAAATATTTGTCTAAACATCTAATCACAATGCTTAATGGAATTGTGAAATTAGTGGAATTACTTGGTTATCCAATGGTTAGTGAACCCTAATTAATTAGGAAATCAAACAAATCCTCTTTATGATTTTTTTAATTTCCCTATAAGATAATAAAGATGATGAATTATTGAGTTTTGAAACTTCTATATGAAGCCTTTATGGAATATTAAATATAATCATTATTGCAAAATAGTCTTTCTGCACTTTGGATTTCTTTGTTAGTTGATGAGTTTTCATTTTTTAATATTTATGAATTTTAAATCTTCATTATAATAGTTGAATTTAAGTGTACATTATTACACCAATTTTTAAAATCATGTGTATTTTTAATATTTTATTTTTCAAGAATCAACTTAATTATGGTAAGAGCAATTACTAAAATTTGTGTATTTACTTGTTACAATATAAACTTTGTCAACAACAAAAAGAGAACGATAAGTATTTGTACAACGAATAAAAAAGCGAAACAAAAAAGAAATGAGAAAATTGTGAAGTTTTGCATAATTTATTTATAATAAACACAAATATTTAAAATTTATTCTGAAGTAACATTAAATAGTTTATAATTTTCGATTTTTCTTTAAATAACTTGTCCTCCAAGTGGCTATTATTTGTACACATCCTCTTTCAGGCTAGTATACATTGCAAATAGATAAGCCCAACAACTTATATATTAGATAGCCCAATCCAACTTAAGGCTCATCAACCAAGTTATTTAGTTACGCCATTTGCTCTTCAAATAGATTGATTATTAATTTGTCCCTAGAAATCAAACTTGTATCTATCGGAGCATAAACTCTGTATCAGCCCAATATATAACTTTTTAAACCTCATAAAAAAAATTAATTGCCCTTAGACGTAGAGATTAATGACTAGCCCAAAATAGAAACAACGACAATAATATATCAATAAAATTTTACAAGTGGGATCTATCAAAGCATAAGTTCTTTAAAGGTGTGGGATTATGAAATATCACGATGCAATAATATAAACTCATACCTCCCGAAGAAGGTAATTGCCTAAGAGGTAAAAATTAATGACTAGGCCAAATTAGGAGTAACAATAGTAGCATATTCGGTAAAATTTAATAAGTGGAGTCTGGGAAGAATAAAGCGTACGTAGAACTTTTCATACGTCATGAAAGTAGACATGCTATTTTCTGTGGATGCTAGGTTCAAGTACAATAAATCAAAGTAGGTAAAAAAAAAAAAAACAACGTCGAATAATATGTAACAATAAATAAAAAAATGATAAAAACAACAAAATAGTGCAACAACCGAAATACAATAAATAACATATGATGATAAAAATAAAAAAGTAAGACACTACAAGAATAAAGATAATACTACGACAAATACCAGCATGTCTAAACTTGACGAAAATCAAGGCAATACTCCACTACCTATTAATCTTTCAATTTAATCCATGATCTCCATATCCACCAATCTAAGATCATTTTCTCGGTAAACATATATTGCTCCAACGCAAACGAACTTAAGACCATAAAAATAAAAAAAAAAAATAACACTCCACTCTACACTAACCTTTTACCCTAATCTGCAACCCACACCCTTCTATCTAAAATCATATTTTCGGTAAGTTGAAACTGTGTCAGTCCAAAATAGGGCTCAAAGTGCAAATGACTCCGAGTTTAAGGGTAAAGTACAAAAAAGACATTGTTATACGGGCCAATTACATTATGTAACACTAGTTTTCAAAATATCAATGCGTAACACTTTTTAGCATCGTGATACATGTTGAAACGTACTGCAATATGTGTCATAGGATACATTTTGTAAATTAGTGATAAAAGCGGTCGCTTGATACATATTGATGCGCGGATACATTTGAACGCGTGATATATTCGGATGCGTAGGATACATCTCGTAAAGTAGTGG
Organism: Withania somnifera; assembly: GCA_039654485.1. Taxonomy (NCBI): domain Eukaryota; kingdom Viridiplantae; phylum Streptophyta; class Magnoliopsida; order Solanales; family Solanaceae; genus Withania; species Withania somnifera. The sequence goes on along the minus strand of JBDJHY010000001.1, from coordinate 2,299,487 downwards.
TAAAAATGGTATTTTTTGAGATTTTTAAAAAGTAGTGGTAATTAGGGTATGTAATTAGGATAAATCTTGAAATTTCTTGATTTTTTTTTTAAAAAAAATTGTGTGATGATATTGGGTGTTTTCTTAAGAGGAAAAAACAATTCAATAATTCTTTTTAATTTTTATTTTCTTGAGTTATTGATGATATTGGGTGTTTTCTTAGAGGGAAAGCCAATTCCAACTTAGCTGAGAAATGAAGAAGCTGCACTTCGCAAAGAAATTGATCTTGAAGATGAAATTACTGCTGGTATATTGATTATTAGTTTTTTGCCTGATGTATTATTTGTATGATTTTCTACATTTAGTATAGGGTTGTGGTAGAATTGGAGTGGAACCGGTTTGGTATCTATATCCACAGTGTCCGGGCTAGCTTATCATGTTTGTCACCTCCCGACAGCAACATGTAGCATGTAATTCTTTGATAACCGTACTGTCTGAGCCAGTTTGTCATACTGTTACCGAACCAGCAACGAATAGCAAGTAACCTTTTTTATATAACAGCGGTCTTTCGCACACCTCGAATAATTTTACGGATATGTGTTACCTCTGCCAGCAATAAATACTAGATAACTCTGTCCACCAAAGTTAGGACAGATGGCAAGAATCACCTAGTGTTTTTGTTTCTGGTGGGATTTGAACCTGAGACATCATGTTTGCAAACTACTTCATTAACCACTAGGTCTAGTCCTTAGGTGTAGGTATCAGGTAACTCTGTTGACCAAGGCTAGAACAGATGTGAAGAAATCAAGAAATCACCTAGTGTTTTGTATTTGTTGGGATTTGAACTTGAGGACTCATGGTGCTCAAAGCATTTCATTAACCACTAGGCCACACCCTTGAATACAAATTGACAGAAATAACTTTGAAGGCCAAAGAATGAATATTTGGCTGAATTTGCAGTGTCATGCATTCCAAGGTGGTGACTCTGTGGTCAGTGAAGCTGGAATGTGTTATGGGAGACTTTGCGGTTGACCTAGTAGCGAATGGAAGCTGGAACGGATTTAGAGAGGCTAAGGTTGAAATCCTAATAGACTCAAGAAATGCTAATCGGTATTTGTGAGCTGTGCTGATAGAAGATGGTGTGTGCATTGGTCGAGGTGTCACTGTGGTTAATATAAAGATTGCAGTATCATTGTTAGTTAACCTTTTTTCAATTAAGATGTGACTCCGAGTTAACTCAGCCTCTAAAGCTTAGATAGGTAATGATTCTAATGTTAATATTGAAGGCTTGTTGTGGTGCCTGGTCATGACTCAACATAGGAAACGTGAAAATTTGTTTCCTTCCTGGAGTAGGTATCTCAATATCTTGAATTTTTGTCAGGATATGTCGTGTAAAAACTATTTATAGTTGTTGATTGCCTTAAGTTGGTTTAGCTAACTCTTCTTATTTTTAGTTATAAAAGTAGTGAAAGTGAATGAAATGTGAGGCATGCTAAGGACACTTCGCTTAAAATTATTTCACTCAACAGACAAAATTTCGAATGATACATACTCGAGGTTTCAACAAGCTCTTATAGTTATGTTCTGGGAGAAGAATAACTGAATTAGATTACTGAGTAGTACAAAGAAGTAGAACTATAAGTCAAATGAGGAAGTGATTTTTCTGACTTACTCAATAAAGGATTATATTTTATATGCTGCTGTGTAAGAGCTAGTTTGCTTAAATTTGAATAAGTTTGGAGAAATATTGTCTGCAGATAAAGAATGAATAAGCAGTAGAGTTGTTTATTGTTGAGCGAATATACTTGAAGATGATGTCCTTCGCATGCTTCAAGCTTCATCCCCTTCATGCACTTTTACAACATCCTTTAGGATTGTAGGTGTAGATCGCTATTGATTGAAAATAGTGGAACATCTGAAGCCAAGAAGAGGAATCTTTTTTTATCTCCATATATGATATAAGATGATAGAAGGATATGAAACCTTTGAAAAACTAGAAATGATTGGATGCTGAAAATCTTTACAACTCCCTTTTTCCTTTTGATGTTAAAAACTGTGGTTGGGAACTATAACCTTTACAATTGTTGGTCCTTTAATGTTGTAACTTTGTAAAGTTTTTTCTATGTCAAAACCTATCTCTCTTTGTTTTTTGGTAAATATAATTCAGATGGGAATTGTAGACTATGCATGTACAAGTAGAACATAGTGGCTAGTTGAGATGTTCTCAAATTAAATTCGTTTTGAGTTGAGTTGTGCATGTTATGTGTTTGCTAAGACAAGGATTTTGTCTATCTTTAATTATGTTGATGCAGTACTGGATCAACTATTGATGATGAATATGCTAATGCAACTGAAAAAGATCCCAAAATTTTGATTACCTCTTCAAGAAATCCTAGTGCTCCTCTTACTCACTCTGTCAAGGTTGGTGTGTACCCTTAAATTGTCCTGTTATTATACTATGCAGTCTTCCATCCTCCTCACTCCTTTCTTTTAGAAGTCATTAAATTGATAACTATATTTTTCAATTGACACTTATCATGTTGTATTCTTCTCTTTTTCCCCTTTTGTTGTATGGAGTCAGGAGTTGAGACGTGTGTTCCCTAATGCTCCGCAAATGAGTCGTGGTGGTCAGGTTAGTCTGCTATTGGGAATTCTGTTCTTGTTTGATACTTTTATGCATTATGAGATAATTAGAGATGGCGCTTGGAGCTTGCAGCTTGCAGCTTGCAGCTTGAAAGATTCATAATATAAGAGTTGGGACTGTTGTCTCTCTTCTTATCGGAATAGGACGAGGTGGTGCATTCGTTTAAATTATAACTTAAACACGTGTATATATACATATCTGTCTGTACGTGTGTACTGGAATACAAAGAGTAAATACCAGAACAATGTGTCAGGCATACATATATACACTTCTGCAAACTATCTAGAAGAGAACCCGTGACCATGGATGTCACACATTTGTTTTGTAAAGAAATGAGCTCTATCTTTGACTTTTAGACACTTGTTTTTTGCAGGGAAAATGATTTGGCTTAAGCACTTATTTAACTTTTATGTACTTCCATAACAGGCTATTAGTTTTTCAAGCATGTGTTGCTCAGATTCTTTAAAAATGTCGTCTTGGTGCGTGTTGGATCCTCCAAATGCAGTTCATTTTGGAGCATTCAACTTGGTGCGAGCAGCATAACTTCAAGTTTTTTACATTTTTTACAAGTAACTTGTATTTGATTATCATGTGTTTGTATTTTACTCTTTTTTCTTATTTGCAGGTTATATCAGAAAAAATTGAAACCTGCCGATCTCATGATTTTACAGATGTAATTTTGGTACATGAGCGTCGTGGTATGCCTGATGGTATTATCATTAGCCATCTGCCTTTTGGTCCAACTGCTTACTTTGGATTGGTCTTACTCTTCCCCTGTAAAGCGCAGAAGTCTTCTTCTGGCTGTTTGAGTTGTGGATGATGTCCTCATCTACCATTTTCATCCAGGTCACAAGACATGATATTAAGGACAAAAAATCTATGGGAGCAATGTCTGATGCTTATCCACAATTGATTTTTGACAAATTTTCAACGAGGGTAATTCCTGACATCCCTTTCTGTTGAAGAGTAAACTTTCACCCTTTAATGCATTTCAATAGACTTGCTAGAGATATTGCCAAGAGAATCAAGATTTCTATGTTATATCCATAGCAAAGTCCGTAGCTTCACAGTGTCTCCCAGCTGGTAGCATACCGACATCAAGATTTTTGAATCTGGTCGCTCATGTCGCCAAAGTAAATTCCTTGAAGTTTAAATAATACATGAATATCTTGTGTGTTTGTATTCTTAGTGTAGCACATTATACTGTTTTATACTCCAGACATATTATAATCATGCAGCTTGGTGAGAGGACAGTCATCCTAAAGCATTTGTTTCCTCTGCCAAAAGCCTGATACAAAGCGTATTATCACATTTGCTAACCAGTCAGACTACATTTCATTCAGTTTAGTTTCTTGTTCATATTAATCAATTGAATTACAACAATAATTATGGTGCTATACGAGCAGAATGAAGCTTATAAGCTATATCTTCGGGATTAGTTATTCTTAAATAATAGCTATATTATTGTAACATCTTGTTTTGTTTTTTGAAGTTGATATTTCTGGGATGGTTCGTTTAGTCATAGCTTCCACACTTTTGTTGCAGCAGAACTTAGCATAGCAAATCGTTTTAGAAATCGTTAAACCTTTCTTTAGTTCTGTCATGGTGAGGCTCATGAATTTTCTTGATTTATTCTAACAAATAGAAAGGGTCTAGATCCATGATATGGTTCATACTTTTGCCTATCAAAAAGTAAGAAGGGAAAGAAATAGACAGAAAAAGGGATTATGACAAGACCATGCGAGGATAATACTTGCAAGTTAAATAGCCTGCTTAAATTTTATTTCCTCTCCTGTCCAGCAAGATAGCAATAGCTTTTCCCACTTAACTCTCTTGATTGAATTAAACCGCCAACCTCATGGTTCGAGTGGAGGGTCCTTACCACTAGGCTATCGCTCACCTGTCTTGTTGAAAGGACCTTTATATAGGACTTAAGCGAAAAGAGTAAAGGCGTTTTCTAATTGACAGAGTGGATAGTTGGAAAAAGTACCAAATATACAACTTCTTCTTCTCCCACCCTTTGCACTAAATTTGATTGAAACGTGCAGAAACCGCGTCTATGAAAAGCATGGAGTTCCAAAATCAATTGAGCTGAAAGAGGTTGGCCCTCAATTTGAACTACGGCTTTACCAGGTAACAACAACTAAAGCGAGGCATGGGTTCATCATATTTGTTCACGTCCATGTTTATGAATAATTCTGAAACTGTGTCATTAGACTTATCTTAGTTTGGTCACTGGACGACTGTTTTCCACATCCAACACATTCCCGATAAGTTTGTTCAGAATGACAAAACCGAAAAAATGCTGCAAGTTCTCTTATCTGCCTCATGATAATAGATGTCAATCAACTAAACCAGAAAAGTGTCTTCTGTAGTACACTTGCATTGTCTTTATTGAATGTCTATTCTATAATGTATGGATTTCATGCTACGTTGTTAGGAATGTGTGATTACCGTAGGTTTTGCTAAAGTTACTTGTAGATCAAATTAGGAATGATGGATCTAGATGAATGGGTCATAAGGCCTTACATGAACACATCAAAAAAATGCAATCTTCTAGGGGACTGAACATGCAGCAGAATTTGAACTTTGAAGCCTCTGCCTCTACCCTTTTGCACCAACGAACTCTATTTATTTTTAGTAGTCATTTGGTATTTCCCCCTTGAACTGGGCATATAATGCTAATTCTTTTTAAATCTCAAAATTGATTTATGAATCTTCTATCTTGAGCTTATTACAGCTTAAATGATGAGGAAAGAGAAAAATAGAATGATTTTTTTTGTTCTCGACTTCGCTACAACAACGAAGTGTTAATCGCACAATTGAGGTCTGGAATCTATGCATAAAAGGGAGCGGTAGGCACATTTAGCTATTCTTGATCTTGTTATGTCTGTTAGCGGTTATCGACCATCGTACAGAGAGTCAAATATGGTTCATCGTGAACTAAACCGTTCAGATCCGCTGGCCTCTTCACAAATGCCCTATAACAGGGATCGTGATCGTGATCTAATTGTTAAAATGATTGTTTGTTGTGATCCGCTGGCCTCTTCACAAATGCCCTAATTGTTAAAATGATTGTTTGTTGTGGTCTGTACATTGAGTTGATTATAATTGGAATTTGCAAAAAAGAATTAGAGCTTATAAAATTCGTGAACAGAAAAAAACGGGTGTTTATTTGCTAGTGCGGTTGGTGAAGTTTTAGATTTGTATGGACTTTGTGATAAATTGGTTAGAATTACTTTAGAATGTTTCTGCTAATTTAAATGTTATAAACTTGTTAAAAGTTAGAATTTTTCAATTTGCCAAATGTTTTTCATGTTAGATGTGTTGTACATATCTTAAATTTAGTTATGAATGATGGTGTAACATTATTTAAAAATAGTTGTGAAAAAATTGATAATGTTTTCTTTTTTCATATGCATAAAAGTAGTATAAATTAATTATTTTAAGAAACTTTGCGAGCTTGCAGGATTTTCCAATCGAAAAGTTTCAAAAACATATTAAAACAAGATGAAATTTTTTTTATGAAATGCTTGAGCTTGCGTATAGATATAGAAATCTTATTAATATGTCTTTTAATGGATATACTTCTAATCTCGAATTTAAAATTACTGATATTGATTGAGATAATGTCAAATGAACTTGTAACATTTTCTAAATTATTTTATGAAGCCACAAATGTTTTTTTTCTGGTTTGTATTATCCTATTATTACTAAAATGTTATTACATGTATTTAATATTGTTATGATTGAAAAATTTATAAATATATTTTTCCTATCCCACAAATTTTTAACCCTGAATATAAAGAAACTGGTGTAAAAATATTAGTTAAATGTATTTATAAAAATTTAGATTTTCAATCATATGAAAAATCATGTTTGGAAACTTGTCAAAATAGAAAAATGTATTTAGAAAAATGTATGATAAATATTGCGCATTACAAAAAAATAATATTGACTCTCCAAAAAGTAGTAGGACTAAACATGACTTTCATAGTAAGATGAACTCTCAGCTTGGTATTGATTCTTTTAATAAATATGATTTTGATGATTATTTAAATCAGGAACATGATAATATTATGGACAGTGAAGGCATACTACATCCTGTGAATTGGTGGAGGGTTCGAGAAAATCAATTTTCAATAATCAGTAAGATGGTGAAGGATTTGCTAGCTATTCAAGGGATATCAGTCGCTTCAGAGTCAGTTTTCAGCACTGAGAGATTTTCAAATTAGAGAACACACACTAGTAGAAGACAACTTGAAAATTTTGGAACTATTTAAAAATTGGATTAATGCCAACCGACGCAACAAAGGAGTACTAAGGTTAATTTCACAGTATGGATTATTTGTAGATTTAGTAATTGGTGACACAATGACAACGACATGGAACATGAAGATCGTTTGTAAAATTTACCAAGGTAATCTATTGATCACGTTCGATCTTTTCAAGAGTTGGATGCAAGTTTTTCTAGACTAAACAACTTTTAGTATTACATTCGAGACTTAGTTAAAACAAAACCCTTCATAAAAGATGAATGCATAAATTAGTTGGTCTACTAATAGTTGTAAAGTGTAATCAAATTTTGAATATTTGAACAAAACTAAGACTATTATCATTTGTTTATGCTTTTAAGTTTTTTAAAATACATTTTTAACTTTTAAGTTATGAATTGAAAAACTTAGAAAAAAATCTATATATATAAAATTCAAATCTTATATAAACTTTTAAAAATGTAAAGTGATATAGAGTTAGAAAACTTTTCTAATAAATTTTAAAAAATATAAAGTTATATAAAGTTAGAAAAAAACTTAGAAAAAAAATGTTACAAAACTTATAACTTACAAATTGAATCACATACAAAAAATACTACGAACTTACCTTACAAACATCAAATTTTACAAACTTTAATAAGTTTCAAGTTTTAAAAACTTAGACATGAAATTAAAATCTTATATGCTAGTTAGAAAAAATTAAGAAAAAAAGTATATGTCGTATACTTTTTGAATCTTATATAACTTTAAAAATTTTTTTTATGAAAATTATAAACTAAAATTACTAGTTAAAAATAATTAATTAAAAAAATTCATAAATTATTTGTACAATAATTATAAAATAAAAATATTTAATAAATAAAAATTAAAAAAAATATCCCCGTGAATCGGCCCCGGTATACAGTAAGATGGGACGCGACGGGATGGGACAGGACCGAGGTGCCGAACCGATTATCCCGGGCTGTTCGTTTCGATACTGATTTTGTCCCGATTTGGACAATATCAGTCCGATTAGATACTAATTCATCCTAATACGGCTTCCCCCGGTCCCGGTGATGTCCAGCCTTAGGTTTGACACAGTTATTTTTGTGGGATTGTCTATTTTAGTCAATTATGTTTAAATTATATTTTTTGTCGTTTGGAGAAAATTTGACATAAGTATAGTTAATGAAGCAAACTACTAATGTATAATAAAGGGAAAGGGGCAAATATCTCTTTAAGTTTATGATTTAGAGCATAAATATTCTTTATTTAAAAAGTGAGGCAAATATACTCCCGTCCTTAAAGAAATAGTGCAAATATGCCTATTTTGCTAACAAATTTGTATTTTTCAAATTAAGTTCAATTTGTTTTGTTTGTTAAAATTTAAAAAATCACGTGTATTTAAATTTTCGTTCGATCCAAATAAAAATAAAATAAAAATTTAAAATAATATATGTACAAGGCCCTTAAGAGTTCAATACACCTAATGAATCTACTGATGAATATACAAAGGTAATTGTGTAGCAAGAAGCAAAAATAATTTTTTAATTTTTGACAAATTCATATTTTCAATAGCGTTAAGATTTTCAATTTCATTAAACTAAACATCAATTATACAGTTGCTCATAATGTTCATCTTTGCTCTTAGAAGAATGTAAATTAAAGGTTATACACTCACGTGAAGAGGTTCAAAGTTTATATATGAATGAGATTCTCTTAATGACATTAGATGTGTTGGAGGCCATTTTCTTTGCTTTTAAAATTGACACAATTGATGGATATGGTCGGAACCCTAAAGAGGATTTTGAGTTTGTCGGTAGTTGTTTGTTTTTGGCTTTAAAGTTAAAAGTATATAGCCTCTTTGTTTTTTTCTTCAAAGTTCACAATGAAGTTGAATAGAAAGATGGGAATCTATGGTTTTGATTTTTGTTTGGGCCGTATGGATTGGATTAGTTAAAAAATAAATGGAGTAGTTAAAATTAAATTCATGTGGTATTTAATTAAAAAAATAAATTTGTTAGCAAAAAAACATATTTGCACCATTTCATAAACGACGGGGGTATATTTGCCCCCTGAGGGTATTGACGCTCTAAATCATAAAATTGAGGAGTAAATTTGCCCATTTTCCTTATAACAAAATGTAGTAGGATATATACAGTAGTAGCATTATTGGAACAACCATATTTACTAAGTAGACGTTTGGACATGCGATATGATGTTGTGATTTAAACTATGAGATGAAATTAATATCTGAACATGCGATTTTAACTATGATTTTATATCATGATATGTTTATAAAGTCTCGAATTCTTCAAATATTGTGATTTGAAATTTCATATCATGATTTAAGACTTTTTAAATACAAAATTGACCCACAAATTTATATTTTTATAAAGAAAACTTCACTATTTATATTTCATATTATTGCACTTATCAATCTTTAGACCATTTATATCTCAAATAACCATTACTCTCGTCAACATAAAATTTATTATTATGTTAAACCAATTATTCTTTTATCATTAATTATTCACCAAATATTATTTTTGACCAAATTCATTCACTTACCAAATTTATTACTACTTTATTCAAACTGAAATTAGCGGACAATGCACATAACTTATCACATTTTTGTAATAGTGTCCTATACTTTTGTTATAAACTTATATTTATTTGGTAAGATTGCATAATGCATTGGGAAATTTTTGATAGTTTTTAAACCTTTATGGGATTTTTATTTTTATGAGAAAAAACTATAACTTATAAATCTCAAATTGCATGTGCAAACAGAACTTCAACTTTATATCATATTTTAAATCATGATTTCATATCGTATTTCACATCCAACTTGCAAATGAAGTCTCGTCGATAGCCTAACCAAAAAAGGCAATTATGAATTTATTGAAGTCTCACATTTATTTGAAAGATATTTATTTCGGATTGGTCATACCAATAGAATGAACCAAGTGAATTCTGCATCATTAACTCTGTAATGTACACATTATTTGGACGAGTTGTGGAAAGGCATATAAGAAGGTATACAAAAATCTAGAATGAAGAAATTGAATATGAACGAAAAGACAAAAAAACTGAGAGAATATTGAATTTTATTTCTTTGGATTTGAGATGGATCTAAGTAAAATATATAAAATACATTATTATTAGAGCAATGACTTCTCATACCATTAGTTTTCTAAATTATATTTCATACTCTTTTTTTATGCATGCTACATAACTTTAGGCACGATACATAAATTGGCTTGGTTCGCAATATGTACTGAATACGCTGCAGATAAATATATTTAGACACACACAAATACATATTAAATTATTCAGATACATGATTAGAGATACGATACATTGTATAATCGCGGTACATGAGGCGTATCAAATATATCTAAACGTTGTTAACTCATCGCACTACATATGATATATTACCACGTATATCTGAGGCAGTTCAGATACATTAAAAAAGTTATATATTTCATAATTTTTTAAATAGTGAAATAAAATATAAATACAATAATTTTTTTAAATTAATTACTCAATCTTTTTTTTAATTTCTTTTTTCACAAAATCCGTTCCTACTCCAAATAGATGAACTAAACCTCTCCCAATTGGGCAATCCACACCCCCATAACATCCCTATATATATATATATATATATATATCAGACCCCACTATCCACTCCACTCAACGAATCAATTCCTCCTTTCCGTTTCTCAAATTTTCCCTCAGTCATGCCGGAACCCCACTTGAACGGAGCATATTACGGCACATCAATTCCACCGCCGCCGTCCAAAACCTACCACCGCCCTGGTCACGGCGGTAGCCGTGGCAGCAACTGCTGCTGTAACCCCTTCACCTGCTGCTGTAAGTGTATCTTCAACTGCATTTGCACTTGCATATTCCAAATCCTCTGTACACTGTTAATCATTACCGCCGTGATCGGATTCATCCTCTGGTTCATTCTCCGTCCAAACAAGGTCAACTTCCACGTGGCAAATGCTTCGTTAACTCAATTCGATCTCAGAAGCAACAACACGCTTTCGTATAACCTCAATGTGAGTATCTCAATTCGAAACCCTAACAAACGAATCGGTATTTACTACGATTCAGTTGAAGCTAGGGTTTATTATCACAGCTTGAATTTCTCGAATACAAATGTTGACCCGTTTTATCAGGGTCATAAGAATACTACTGATTTGAATCTAGGGTTTAAGGGTGATAATAATTTGGTACAATTTGTGGATAATTTGAGATCTGATTACAATAATGAGAAAGATTCTGGGGTTTATGAGATTGGATTAAGGCTTTATATGAGGATTAGGCTTAAATTTGGTTGGATTAAGAGTAAGAAGATTAAGCCAATGATTAAGTGTGATTTGAAGGTTCCATTTAAGTCTAATGCTACTTTTGAGAGGACTCAATGTCATCTTGATTGGTGATTTTTCGTTTTTTGGATATTTGGAAATATAATTCTTGATATTGTAGAATTATTGAGATATTATTTTTGTGGGTATTATCTTTTAGTGTTTGTGAATAAATAATGAGTTTCTTTTATATTTCTCTTTATTATTTGTTTTGAGCTTGGTTTAGTTTGTTACTTTTATATTGCTTTTGTTGTTAAATTTATCCCAGGAAGTGTTGGAGTAACTAAAGTTGTCATGTGATTAGGTCACACTTAAATGTATATTTATTTTTCCAATTCTCATGCATATTGGACACTTTAGTTTATCAATTTTTTTTTTTTACTTTTTTTTCTGTTGAGCTTATCGAATACATGATTTTAAGTAATAGCTTATCCGTTCCTATCATGAATTCAACATATAAATATGGAATCAAATAAAAGAAGAGTCACAAACAATAAATAATTCTTATGAGATATTTCGACATCTTTACTTATTTTGTTATATATACCGAACAATCCCCAACATTTGTATTTCCTTGAGCTTTTAGTTGATGTATAAGTGAGGATATCAACGAGTACAATAACTGTAGCTATGTTTCGTAAATACACAAATTCTAACTACCATCTTATGTAATTATGCTTTATAGCTACTTATGAAATTTATTTTGTAATAAATTTATATCGTAAAAAAAAATTTGTTGCGTCCAAACACACACGCAAGTGTACGCGATCGTACAAGTAATGTAGTGGCTCTTGCTAGCCGGATTGTCGAACCCACTGAGACTTATATTAAATTGATTCTCTTGATAAAGTTACAGAAGGATTTAGGTCCAAAGTATTGATTGAGATTTTTAGAGAGTATACTAAATTAATTGAAAACTAACTTGTAATATA
>JBDJHY010000001.1:2208394-2224315 GCA_039654485.1 Withania somnifera | reverse complement strand
TTTTCCGAATTAGCAAAAACTCTATCTGAGATTTCTCCACTGAACTACGGAAAGTAACCAAGTGATCCTTTTTCTTGATATAACTCGAATTCGCTACCACCAACCCAAAGGCTCCAGCAAAATCTAACAAAGAAGCCCCTCCTTTGTTCCTTTTCCCTAAACCAAAACCTCCATACACATCGTCAATGTGCCCATTGAAATTACCACCTATAAAAAGCTTTTCGGAGTCGGGCACCCCTCTCACCACCTCATCCAAAACCTCCCAGAAGCTCTTATTCTCCTCCTCGTTCAAACTCATTTGTGGCGCGTAAGCACTAATAATGTTAAAAGTATCCCTCCAATGACCAACTTAATCAACATCAGTCTGTCGTTTACCCTCCTAACCTCTACGACCTGCTCCCTAAGCTCGTCATCGATTAGGATTCCTACTCATTCCTATTCCTCATGCCTCCTGAACACCATAACTTATACTCGTCCACATCCCGTGCTTTAGTGCCAACCCATTTGTTGTCCTGACCCTAGCTATATTAATTCTTTTCTTCCTTAAAACCTTAACTAATTCTATAGATATTGCTATGTTAAAGATTTAAATTTGTATAGATATTAGGTTTGGGGTGGTTTTGGTGCCAATTGGGTTTTCTTTCTCCAAAAATGCTGAATGAATGAAAATGGGGCTTTGAGCCTTTAAAGGTTGATAAATAAGGTCATGTGGAAAGCATGCGCTTTTCCATCCTCAGTGATGGTGTTAAAACTTAAGGTGGTGGTATTACGTGCACAGCTAAAAAATGTAGGACAAAGTTACTTGCTACACAAAAAGTAGGATACAAAATGCACGCCTCTATAAATTAATATAACGAAGACACGATTTGCTTAATCCCCATTGTTTAGCACATATGACCCTCTCCATTCGTCCTCCCACTAAAGAATATTTAGTTGCAACTTAATTACAGTTTATTCCTCAATCCCAAACAAGTTACAGTCGACTATATGAATCCTCACTATTGATGTTTCTCCATTTAAGCTCATCTTAATTGAAAAGAACCTATGTTACTTTAATGCTCGAGTTATCAACATACTCTCCTTATTTAACTTATTTGTACAGTAGTTCCTACAAATCATGCAACTGTTTGTCTGGGTAATTTCTTTTTTCTCCCTTTGTACTCAGAATCAATGCAATAGTTGCTTCTCCATGTCCTAACTGAATATATGTATGCTAGGGAATGAGCCAACTGGAGTTGGAAGATGAAGTCCAGGATGATTTGAAACGTGCCACTGGAGAATTTGTCAAGGACGAGAATGATGCTAATAAGCTAAGCCGGGTACTGCAGCTTACAGGGTTTAGTGATCCTGTTTATGCTGAAGCATTTGTGACAGTTCATCATTATGACATCGTCCTAGATGTCACCATAATAAATCGAACAAAGGAGACACTTCAGAATTTGTGTCTGGAACTGGCAACAATGGGTGATCTTAAGCTCGTTGAGCGTCCACAGAATTATACTTTAGCTCCTGAGTCAAGCAAGCAGATAAAAGCTAATATCAAGGTGTCTTCTACTGAGACTGGAGTGATTTTTGGTAACATTGTCTATGAGACTTCAAATGTGCTTGAGCGGACTGTTGTTGTGCTTAATGATATCCATATTGACATCATGGATTACATCTCTCCTGCCGTTTGCAGTGAGGCTGCTTTTAGAGCTATGTGGGCTGAATTTGAGTGGGAAAACAAGGTAGAGTGCCATTCTTCATTATTTCACCAGCATTTGATTAAACTAGCTTGCTAGCATGGAATTGCCAAAATTAGGAATGGTTCTTTCTTTTACTACTAATTTTCTAAAGTCTTTTGATGTCATAAAAGATCTGTTCCTTTGAGTTAGAGAAACTTAGACAAAGTCACCTTTTTGTTTTGATGAATTAAGTCACATGATTTCTTGTTACTTTTTGGGTTCACCAAATTTCTCTTAGGAAATTAGTGGTCCGAAGGTGATACAATTCTCTAGAAAATATGTTTCTTTAATGTGTTCTTGAATCTTCCTATTTCATTTTGAGAAGTGGTAATGTATTCTTCAACCTTAATGCTGGACACCTCAAAAAAATTACAGTAACCTAACAGATCTAGTGTGTGTCCTTGAATCTTGATCCTTCAACAGAGTTTTTTAATTAAATAAATGCATCATTTGACGCTGTTAGACTCTCGTGTGGACTGTTCTCTGTTCATCTGTCAAAATAATAGAGCAACAGACACATGATTATAATTTTATGCACTGATGAATAACCCAGATTGAAGTGGTCTGCTTAAATTCATGAGCACCGCAGGCTAATATTGTACATTGCAGGTTGCTGTCAATACTGTCATTCAAGTTGAAAAAGAATTTCTTAACCATATTATCAAATCAACAAACATGAAGTGCCTGACTGCACCGTGAGTTTTCTCGTCACTCCCAGGATTATGGAAATTGATGTTTGATTTTTTTATTTGCATTTTCTTATTTCTGATTGTGTTTTTATTGATATCAATATAATCTGGATTGTAAAGTATGGTTTTCCCTGTCGTATATATTCTTCATAGACAACATTTGTTCAACTGTATAATGATGCTGCAAGCCATTGGAACAAGACTGCTATTTTTACCTGCATAATTTTATAACTTCATCTCCAAGAGTCATATTTGTGCTAACCAAGAAATGAGTTTCTTTTTTCCAAATTGGATTTGCACTAATACTCTTCTAATTGAGGGTTCGAGTTAGTTTTTTTTTCTGTCATCTCGAGATCAGTTCAGTTTCCTTATTTTACATTTTTTCATTTACTCTTGTTGAACCTACTTTAATTGCTCAAAGTATAGAAGATAGTCAAATTGATGTTTCAGGTTCACAATTACTTCAAGATTAATTTTTGTTTTTCACTCGCTGCATATGATAGGGAGTTTTAGTATTACATCTCTGCATGTATGTGTGTGCACATGTGTACTTGTTATGTCAAATTGTGAGTTACCTGTTACTTGATTTATCAAGACAAAAGAAGTTACTTGTTTGTTGCTCAAGTCATTTAAGTCTTGTTTCCTTGTGGCGCATGGCTGCTGATCGTTGTAGTTATTTCCTGTATTTGCTTTCATACATAATTCCAGGTCTGCTCTGGAAGATGAATGCGGGTTCCTTGCTGCTAACCTGTATGCAAAGAGTGTGTTCGGAGAGGATGCTCTGGTGAATGTGAGCATTGAAAAGCAATCAGATGGTAAGCTGAGTGGTTATATTAGGATAAGAAGCAAAACACAAGGAATTGCCCTTAGCTTGGGAGACAAGATAACACTCAAGCAGAAGGGAGGCAGGCAATTGATCTTGTCATGTTGATATTGTCCTCTCCTAGACAACGAGGTATCCTACTCCATCTTCAAAGACATTTAACAACTTGACTTTTTTTGCCTTGTATGTTTCCATTGATGGGTAGTTTAGGTCGGCTTTCTTTTCTGCAGTTTTTAGGAACTGCACGGAGATAGACTCAAAATATCTATATATTAGAAGTGTGTTTTAGATGACACTCCCTAGGTACCATTTTATGTGACACAGCCCGGATTATGGGCAGTAATCAAAATTGTCTCAGTCGAGTAACAATTTGTTGAACACGTTTGTTTGACCTGGAAAACATTACATTTTTGTTCATATCACGGAACTGGAGATCTTGTAAACGCAGTCTGGAATTTATTACATCAGTTTAAGGTTTTGGTGCACTCATTACGAAAACCATTTAATAGCAATAATCGTAAGTGTTTTTGACTAATTACCCTTTCTCTCCTTAAAAATTACCCCTATCCATGTCCAGACTTTTTATATCATTTATTTGAGCAAAAGGCTTGATGTGGAAAAAGAATTATTAAGGCCTTCATGGTTTCCTAAACTAATGCATATATTTTGGAGTGGTTTTGGCTAAAACAACACGCTTATTTTGGACTGGGGAAGTATTATTTACTAACGCAAGTGTCATGTTTTAAGGTTTCGGTGCACCCACGATAGGCTTTTCCGTTTCATCTTTTGTCGTTTTCTATCTGGACGGCTTCTTTGAGTAGGGCTCTCATTAGTTTTTCTTGTTTGCAGGTTATTAGACATGAAACTAAGACTCCTTCACATCTCCCATTTGTAGCTTGGAGGAGTGCTGGGGTTATTGAGAAAACCTGTAGAAATTGGATTATTGCACTTTTAGGTTTGGATACAAGAAATTCGCGCAACTGTACTCTTCTTTGAGGGCAATTTTTTGTAGAGAAATTGGTAAAGAGGTGCTGCTTTATCTTTCTGTTGTAAGTCAAATGAATTTGGTCTCAAGTCACTCTTTGCCTGTTACTTTCTGTAACTCCCTATTCTTGATTTCCATTGTATGTAAACAAAGGTCAATTCAGTTTCCAGTGCCATATTATATATTGGAATTTCAGTTAATCTCTGAGAACTTTATTACGCAAGGGCTAGTGACTGGAGTGAAGTCGTAACAAGATAGTCATACTAGTCCCTAATTTCTCAAAACATCAAAACAATCTTGGACTACATGAGCCCCTAGTAGTTTACCGGATAAATTGATAAGTCGGGCATTCTCAGCCCACCAAGTGAAACTGTTGGTTTCTTCTACCATTATTGTGATAATACATATTTCAACCTGCTTGAATACCAGAAAAATAAATTTATTAGACATTTGATCTTTTCTCTGAGATAAAAGGCATAAAAATCAGAAAGAGGGTATCGCAAGAAAGCCTGAGACGGGAAAATACAGGTACACTATTGCTTAGTCTAGCTTTTATGGACCAAACTGTCTCACGTTCTGAACCCAGCTCACGTACCACTTTAATGAGCGAACAGCCCAACAGATGAGTTTTCTGAGAAGTTTTCATCGTCTCCTTAAGACAAGGGTCTATCGGAAAACCACCTCTATACCTTTCAAAGCAGGAATAAGGTCATCATCTCCTTAAGAGGGTCTATCAAAAAACAACCTCCACCTGCCAAGGCAGAGATATGGTCTTCCTGTAAAATACATACTGAGACGCAACATATCACACCTTGTTGCATTACATCTAAATAAGGCACTTTCGACGGTAATATTTACAAGTATAATTCAACCACGAACAACCTGAAGAAGAGCTCGTGGTTAATTTTCTCTGGCTTTTTACGCATTATAACTAAAATTACAAAACCATAAACGTCAATACAAAATGTAAGGCGACTACAACAGGAAATCTGTATCAGATGCAGTCTCAATTGTAGTTGCTATGCATATCCCAAAACAGCAGACGAGGAAGACCAAAATCGCCTAATAGCATACGTATCTTCACTCGAATTGAGGCTGGATAGAGTCCATGACAACACAGCTTACACTGACTTGTCATGTTCGTCATGGGCAGAGATGTCTCTCAAGTTCTTGCAGAAACACAGGCTTTTGACCCTTTTGGAAGAATCCATTTATCAAACTGCCAAAGGTGTCACATAGTTTCTCCGCATTCTCAAATCGACGGTGTATCAGAGGGGAATACAGTTCAAGCAGCAAAAGCATAAAATACAAGCTTAAAGAATGTTATTTTATGAGATGTGGTCCTATGACATATTGTAATAATGTGATGTACAACATGCCATTGCATTGGCCGGTGGCGGAGCTAGAAATTTGAAGAGTGCAAAACTAAAAATACACCCATAATAGCTAACCACATAATTTTTCGGGGAAGGGTGTGCTGGGGCACACTGTTTGTCAAAGGTGGCTCTGCCCCTGGCATTGGCAGATTTAGGCATTTATATGTGATTGATAATGGATTCTTACGTCCTTTTGTTAGATTGAGAAATCCCTTCTGGACAATGTCCTACTTACCTGCACAGTTGGTGAACATTAGCTCTTAAGCGTCATCAAAGAAAATAGGATGACGATTGCATTGTTGATCTCTTTGTTTAACATGAACTGCATCGAGTCTGCAGAGAGTAAAGCTTGCCGATTAATGATCATTGAGAGTGAAGCATTCATACTGTGCTGCAAATTTTATTACTTCATTTAGAAACAGACGTTACATCCAAGTCATAAAGCACAAAATATCCCTAGATTATAAGTCAGTTGTGGAAAAACATTATATAGTTTTACGAAACATGCTTAAGACTCTTGATTCATCAAGTCGAATTTTCTACTCGTGTAATCTATACTGCTGTTAACAGACTTCTCAAGAACAAGATAGATTGTACAAGCACACGCACTAGGTACAGATAAGACTTGCCTCAGATACACTATTGCAGGTTAGTGGCATTCCAATGTGCTAACGGCTGCAGTCAGACTGTCATAAGCACTTCGAATTTTATGTTTTTCTTCAATTGTCATCGTAATATCCTCAGAAGACTGCACAAAATTGATTACATGTAATGCACGTCAAAATGAAGCCTTGTACTGGAAAGTGGAAATATAGAACCGGCGAAGTAGTCTCCTATCGCCTCTTTTCCACTGAACAAACCAATACATGGTTTTGTCCAACAATCTTTAATGGAATTAGTTCTTAGCACATAAAGGAAATGACCCTTTCTTCTTTTCCCAGAAGGCAACATGTGGGGTGAGATGGGAGTCAAACAGGCACATTACATCTGAAAAGAGAAAGTTCTTACTTTTGAAAGCTTGAAGCAACAATAAGGGCCTTTCTTTCTAAAATTTCACTCATTTATCCATTTAAATAGTAGCAGCACTTGCAACTCTTGAAATTATTGTGCACTCTAAGCAATATTTATAATTCCATGACTCTGACAAATTAGAACGTAGGGACAGCGACCATTCTATAGATTGCAAATAAGTCATATTATGTGCAAGGCCACTTGAGAAAGTGGAAATCTCTCAGCTCATTTACATCACAAATAAGTCGTTTTGAATGAAAGGTTACTTGAGAAAGTGGAAAGCTTGACGCTCGGTGTTTGATGTCATACCTCTAGTGTGCGCATGCTTTCTAATATATTTCTAATCTCTGTTTTGCATGATAGAAGAAGTTTCTGCATCTTAATATCTCCATGCATAAGTAAGAGAACAGAAACTAATGAAAGAATTCTGCTTGAATGATCCTTCCCCAAGGCACTATTCTGATGAGGCAGAAGTGATGGAACATTTCCCCGGATGAATGATTCCATCAGTTTCAATATCTGATTTAACAGCATGTTGCTCCTATCAAATAGGAAAAAACAGGGAAGGAGGTAATAGTGCCTTGTCTGTCGAATCAAATATTTAGTAGACTCATCATCTTCCCCTGGAATGTTCTACATCAAAGTTAAAACACAATTGACAAGCCATGAGTCGAAGGTATTACAAGCAAATGGCATTAAGCACAAAAATCCACCAAACCATGCAAATCAAAGTTCTGAGGGGATGTGCTTTACTTTTTGTACTTTATATTGCTGTTCGGGGGGTGGGGGCGAGAATCTCTATACAGTCGAGTTAGAAGTTGGCATTTTTTAAAATACAATTTAGCGGTAGAGACATTATCATAACACCATGAAAGATCATGCAACAAGTAATCTACAAAATTTTGAACGGATCTATAACAAACAGTACATAAGGTTACAGGAAATTAACCAGTGATAAACAAAAGCAACTTTGATAAATACTTACATTCACAACATCTAGGAAGTACTCCGGAAGGACCTCGCTCAGTCTATTGATAGTTTGTTCAGAAAGTCTAGTAGGTCTTGAGTCTAGTGTGATAAGCAATCTTATAAAACCGTATCGGTTGTCTACTGGTCGGTTGAGAGACTGCAGAACAAATAAAGCCAAGAGTTCAGTGGCTGGTGAAATATCATGATCATCTATACCAAAACACAAATACCATTTGAATACAGCAACTACGATCCAACTCACTATCTCATCAAGAACACTTTTCTCCAGCATCTGCAAAACGAGCACATCATCCCCAATCTGCGACAACCAAGAACAAACAGCCCTAACAACTGTTTTGAAGGTTCTGCGATTTGACTTCCCTTCGTGCTTCTCAGTAGGATAGACTTTCTCTGCAGAAAAACATCCAGTTTCCAGATTTAATATTTATAAAGTCTGCAGCAAAAAACAAGTAACAAGGTGTCTGACCAGATTTATTGATAGTTTAATGCCTAATCAATGAACTAGCGAATAATTATGTCTTTCCATCCAATATTTCTGAGGTAACACACTGACCATAACATTCAGGCCAGCTTGTACACACCATGACTATTCCACCGAATACTTGCTACCTCTACCTCGCACCAACACAAGTACTGGTACACTGTTCACCATCGCTTTGTCAGATGAGAGAAATCACCTTTGAGATTTAAATGCTGGTCCAAGATTTATAGCCATTTTATCGGTTACTAGGTTAAACCCTTGGGTTCCATAGTTCTCAAATGCTTAAAAGTACTGAAGAAACACCAAAAAGCCTGATTCAGAAGGTACCAGGATAAACTTGAAACCGTGAAAGCAAAGTGATGAAGAAGCTAATGTATTCTGCAATCTGGATATGGCCAGCCATGTAGGCTGAGTGTAGAACTTCCATGATTCGGGCAAGGATGAAAGGGTCCAACTCGTGACCTACATTAAAGCAACCATAGACGAAAAAATATCATGAAGATGACTGCTAATATTCATACAAGAGAGAAGCAGCAAAGAGATGTGTTTGTGCTTCTTCTATTACATTCTGCCTGAACCATCTTTTGCAATACGTGTAGATGCTAACCAAAGAGAATTTCCCTTTATAAGAATATTTATTTAGAATGTGTCAACCAATACAGCCATATCACTTCTCCTGATACAAGAGAAGAAAATTCATTCAAAATATATTTGAACCAACTCAAACCATAATAAGGTCATTCACTGGAACCGTCATGGCCAGAAAGAACATGCACTAAAGTTCCCGCTTTGTGCGAGGTCCAAAAGGGTCTATTGTATGCAGCCTTACCCCGCATTTCAACAAGAGGTTTCCACGGCTTGAACCCGTGACCTCCTGGTCATGTGGTAGCAATATTACCTTTTAGTCCAAGGCTCCTCTACAATTGCCATCTAGTTAAGACGATAAAGATCATTGATATCAAGGAGTTATACTTACATATGCAACATGAGGCTAAAGATTGAAGTAGCTCCTTGTCCAAGAAAGGGAAGTAATACAGGCAGCATACAGAGAGCTCCTGAATATCTCCCGGAAGCCTCAAGAATGGACCATAGCTTACAGTTCCTACAGTGCAAGAAAAAGGGATAGCATGTGAGGAATTAAAAATGTAAGAGTCAGAATGATGAAAGAAACAAAAGTTCGAATTAGATGAACATGAATCTTAAGTACCATTGGAATAGGTGCAGTAAAAATCTCTTATGTACTTCATATTGTCATTGTTTTCTGCTAGCGGATAGTTCAATTTAGCAGCTTGTCCAGCACGAAGCTGAAGACGTAACACAGACTACAAGAGATAGTTATTGTTGAGGCAAAAGAGGATGGTTCAGCTCACCATGAAAACTTGCAGAACAAATGCATGGCAGCTATTTAGGTACCTTAGCATGTAATGGGTGTTTATCTCCTAAGAGGACTAGTAGCTTTGGAAGCTCACGTATCCATGAGGTTTGATGCTTAAGTATTTCAAGATCTTTGGTATCCAGAAAAAAGCAATCCTGCTCCTACAATCACACGAAGTTTGATATTAGATTCAACAAAGAAATCATATAGGGACATCAACCCTGTGCTGATTGTCTAGAAACGATAGATGATCCAGTTACTCATCAAGATGGCTGCTAATAGCCTAATACATGACTTTTTATTCAATTAAACAAATGACAGCAACCAGAAAAAAGGAGCTTTCCCTTCGGTTAAGACAAGGAGTTACCATGAATTAAAAATGTAAGCACTCCAAAGATATGATAGGAATATGAAAAATGTGCATTCTTTTGATAGATAGTCTTACAGGAAGTAGCATTTTCTCAACAGCAGAAAGGCAAGCCAACTTCATTGAGGATTCTGGAATGCAATTCTGGAAAACTGTCGTAAAAGCCTGAAATCAAGTGATAATTTTAACTATTAAAACTGGCAGCATATAGCACATGAAAAGCAAATCAAAAAAGGGATCATAATCCTAGAGACTAAATACAGTTAAAAATAGAGGGGGCATGCTAAAGACTAAAGAATGTGAACATATTCAACATCAAACTTCTTTTTTCTATATCTCTACTATGTGATATTGAAAATTATAGGCTCTTCGAACTGCTTGAAAAGACTGAACCATAGATCAAGAAAACAAAATGGTGAAGTTACTAGAGAGATGCTCGACTTAAAGTATAGGTTTTCCAGTTTGCTGTGCAAACCTGAAGGATACGAGACTTCCAAGCAACAGACACTTGCATAATGAGTTTTGGGATAAAAGCAACCAGCGGAATTAAATGCTTCTCATGATGTACTTTACCAGCCTCTCTGCCATTGCAAATCTGCAGGATGGTAGGTATTATTACAGAATACCATCAGGACTAAGACACATACTCATATAGAGATAAAACTTGACACAATTAGAGATAAAACAGGAAATAAGAACACCAAGAATTTTTCAAAGATTTGAAAACTTTTGGGAAAAAACACGCAACTCCTAAGAATCTAGCTTTGAGATGAATAAAGAAGCAGTAATGATGCCTAAAGTTTAGATTTTTTTCTCAAGCTCGCCATTGGCTGTCGTGCGTTAATTTTATTGCCAAATCTAATTTACTTGTTATTTTCTTTTGTGAAGGGCACTGTCAGAGGATTTGCCAGGATTACATTACCAAAATGTTAGAAAACTATCACTTAAATATCATTCTTCAATGTGAACATTTTACACTTTCTTTTTGAGACAGAAGGGCAAGCAAAACCAGCTCACTGATTTAAGCAACAAAGGAACAGAGAGCAGAAAGTTATTCACCTGTCAGGCAGGTACGCTGCAGAGGACCAAGTGAACATTGAGAAAACAATGACAATTATTTACTTGATCAAAAACAACTGAATACTATTGGGGGACGTTATTCTCTTTGATGAGTTCCACATAACATGCTATTAATAGGAATTGCTTCTAAAATTACACTTGTTAACCTTGAGGAAAGATTTAAATCTATGGTTCCCTCCATACAGGAGGGGCTTACTTATACGACTGGCTCTGACCATGTAAAAACTCCTCGTAGTCTTTAGGAGCAAAGCCATCCAGATTCTGATTGAGCAGTAAAAGAGTCACCATGCTCAAAAAGATAAAAGGGTCCGATGATTTTTCTTATGGAAAAGGCTTAAATACCCCCTCAGACTTGACTAGTATTTTCAGTCTTATACTTGACTACTATTCGGGCCCACTGATCCCAATATTGAGAAGCAATTTGTGTTTTGAAGCAAATTAGAAATCCTTTAAGCTAGAGTTTCATTAAAGTCTCGCACCTGACAAACCTGAATCTAATTTAAGCGAAACAGCAACAACTAAATTTTAATCCCCACTAGTTGGTCACTTTCTCATGGATTCTTTGCTTCCGATGTATTTCTTAATGCAAAATTCACATTGATTCCTGGAGTTTTTAGGTTTCTTGCTATGTGTTCTGTTTGTCTTGATTCTCTTATCCCTGCTCTCTGGATTCCGTGAGCTGTCCAAACTCTAACAAATCCTAGCACCATTATCTTTCTGAATATTCATATGTTAACCCTACACCAACAATATTGTCCTTCAGCTCTCTAATTTAACTCCCAAACTTCTTTTTCTCTAAAAAAAAAAAAGTAAACGAAGGGCTTACTTCTCAGTCATAGGCATAAAAATTACAACCAGCTGAACCAAATTTTTTATGCTGAATTTTCATAAATCAGCATCACGAACCTTATCAGATAGGGAACTCTCGATGAACTCCAGAAATCTTTCCAGAAGGGCAGGGGGTAATTTGGACCCATAACTTAGTTGCAAAAATATCTCTGTTATTACAATATTCAGTATGAAATATCGGTCACCGTCCTGCAATATTTGCCAAAAAAAAAAAGACAAGATAGAGTAATAAGAGGAAAATCACTTTCAATGGAAAAAATACGGAAAGGAAAAGGGAAAAAAAATAGAAAAAGAGAAGTTAATTCATCCATCTTGGTGAAACTCATCAATACACAGTTTTATTTACGTATCAAAAAAAAGTCATTACTTATATATATATTGTTCCACTGCAGCTTTATTACTCTTAAAAATACGGCGATACCCATGCAACTAAAGCTGAACAATGAGATGCATAGAAATTATTCTGCAGGCAATAACCATCCCTTCAGGTTAAGCGACGAGTAAGTTCATTAGCATTTTGCTTTGTTTTGCTATTCCAAATAGACTCGTGATTTTTGTCGTTTGTTTGTGGGGAAGAACCAAAGAAAAAAAGATAAGCTAAGAAGACAAGAGAAACGAACATTAAAAATAAATAGAGAGCGACATGGATGAAGAAAAGTACCATCAATAAGGAAATTGTACCTTCTCTGACAAGCAATGATTCGGACTTAAAGGAAACTCATCCCATAACCTTTTTAAAGTCGCTGCTGAAATACTTTGGTCACATAAACTGAGGTGTTTCTGGTAAGCAGGTGGCAGATTTTGGAAGTCGTGTTGATTTTTGCCAGATGCATGAACAAAGAACCTGACGACAAGATCAATGCTTTGAAGTAAAAACAACATACAATCGAAGGATTGTGCATCTACATGGTCCATGGAGTGGATCAATGGAATAAAGTCCTGGAACGAGCTAACTAAAATGGGTAAGATATCTGTCAATTTGTTGACAACACCAAAAAGACCTGCAAAACAAATGACATCTGGATTCAGTTTCAGTAACTGTGGAAAGGAGAAAAAACATTAGAAAGTCACAATAGATGCAGCTAGGAGCTATATACTGATAGATCATCACTGGACAGTAAAATGATGGTTATTCAACAATTCATATCAAGCAAAAATAATATAATAACTTCCAATGAGATTTTCTTCTATTTACAAACTTCTTAATGGATGTCAGATGTAAAGAATCATGGAGATCTCACAAGCTAACTCACGTCACCCAAAAATTTGTAAGCACCATAGATTTTGTTAGGCAACGAGCATAGTAAAACAACTGACCACTGTCCCACTAGTTAATTTTAGCACAAAATTAGAACATGGGTAACTTAGGGACCACAACACTCCCAGTTCATGTGTTCTCCTAGCCTTGTTATCTCCTTTTCTACACCATTCCTCTACTTTCCTAGCCTCATTCCCTTCAAGGATACAGCCAAGAAATTCTCAAGACGTAAGTACCTCTCCCCAACCCATTCAAATAGTTGGCTTTCCCCTTCAACAATTACTGAAGGAATGCATTCTCCTTCGCTTCCACATTTTGTGCGTTAACAGCATGTTTGGCAAACCGGAGTCTACAGTATGTTTTTGGTCTTTCAAGGCTCTATCAACAACCCCAGGCTTCAGAAGAAACATTTCTGGCTCCAACAAGACAATCGGAGTTCTTCTGAGAACTTAAACGAAACTCGAAACCTTGTTAAAGATGTCACTTTCAACTCTCCGTGGTGCATTATTGTTTGCTTAGATTATAGGGAGCGTGAGCTTTTTTTATATCTGATAAATCCCCAAAAACCAACTAGCAGATAGTTCAAACTCGAAGGATAATGGGTCCATCTCTACCCTTCTCCACTTAGATACCACGTCTTGGTGACAGGGTTCAAACTCGTGAAGTGCGCCTAACCCACACATCATGCTCAACACTCTTCCCACTAGACAAATGCCCTAGGGACTATGTAGTGGAGTTAATAATTGGAGCATGCTTTGCTTTGTTTGGCCAATGGAAGAAAAATAACCCACAATCAATAACACACTTAGTAGATGTTTAACACAATCAAGGAGATCATCTAAGCTTTGGGGGATAAGATATTATGTGATTGTGCATCTAGAGGTTAAAAATTATTACGAACGCAAAAGTACTTAAAGGTTGCATAAAAATATCAGTTCCAATTAAGTATTACAGGAGTATATTTATATCCATTATAAGGATTTATTATAAGCATCCCTGGTTTTTGAAATGAAAGGACATCTGGAAGTTCAATTCAACACAGTCTTACCAGTAGACTTATCAGAGAGGTCAGTGTCAAAAGCGTGCAAGCTAGCCCGAGTTGCATCCTGTACAAATGAAAGAGTAAGCATTGAATGAAAGAAGCTTACAGGGAACGTATTTGAAGCACAATACAGAACAACATTGGCAGCAATTAAGGGCAAATTAAAGCATACCAATCACTAGCTGACAGAACTATCTCACCCCCAACAAACAAGAAAATACCAACAAAAAAAGGTAACACACACACCAAAGGAAGAGGCTTTGCAATGACATTAGGAAAGGAAAAACTTACCCCATAGGCAGGGGGTTTTCTGAATTCGCAAGGACAAACAAAGAGAATAGGCCAATTACTAATCTTTATTGTGTACCATGTTGGCAACTTAAAATATACATTCTAAATTTTACAGTGTTCTATTCAATACAGTAGGGTGATTGCATAGTTACATTCTACTCTATTCTACATCAACTCACCCCCCCCCTCTCTTTGCCCCAGCCCCGTAAAATTATTTGGAGGCTACAAAAATGGTTATCTAGAAGCATCTTATATTGGCTAAGCTTTTCACTGAGATTATGTTGGTTAGGAGCTCTACCGAATACAAAGTGTTTGCACATCACTGTAAGCTCTACTGGCAATACTGAAAACAGAGTTGGTAAGTTCTTCCCTCCACTGCTTTCAAGAACCCTATAGATTATTATTCAAAGGAACGTTAAGTTACTGCCTTGGATGATTGACTAAATCCTCCATAGCACTTACTCATGAATCCTAGAAAAATAACGGAACATGCTTCAGACGGATCATAGAAGATCAGAAACAGGATGGGAGAAAAACATAATAAGTACGCGTAGTAGCGCCCATTTAGAGCCAGACATGTCAACTTTCTGATTTGCTGCAAAATTATATATCATACACTTTCTTGACTACCAAAATAAACTATTTCCTCTGATCAGCATATAAGAATAATGTACTGCAACTAACACAGAACCATTAAACTTCAAAAGGATGCACTTGAGTATGCTGATGGCACAATGAACAAGATATTACATTGTAACTTAAGGAGTCGCCTTCTCCTTGATTATTAAATGGTAACAGTGACAAGCAGTGAACCAACCCAGCAAGGGCATTCTTTAGCCTGCCCTTATCTTGCAAGTAAAATTTGTTCTTCTGCAGAATGTCCTCATAGTTCTGGAGAATCTGTAAAAAATAAGTAAGCTTGTTAAGAAAAAACTCCATCACAGCATTTAAGACAATAAACTTTTAACAGAATAAATGGAATGAAATACAACAAAATGCTACAAAAAGATCTAAATCAGACAAAATGGTGCATGAAGAAGTTGGAAAGACATAGCAAAAGAAGAGTCATGAAACGCCACTATACAACAAGAGCTATTTCATCATTTTAGAGACAATGGGATGAGAAAAACAGAAGCAAGAGTGCTAGACTCTTCATCTCTCATAAGTAACCTAAATATGATTCTATTTAAGCACATTATCAAAGTTTGCATCCATATCTGAACGTGGCACTTTCTACAATGTATCAGTCAACGAAAATATAATAAAGGTCTTTTTTATGTTAAATCAAGATATAGAGAGAGAACTACCATCAACAACTGAAACAGTGCCAAAAAAAGATCAAGTTAAAATTTGGAGCAATATTAAGACTTCCCATAAAGAAAAACTATGAAACTACCTTTTCAGCATACAGCAAAAAGGAAGATGGAAAATACTGGATCAAGAGGTCAAAAAATTTGAAAGCCATCAACCGCACTTCAATAGCCATGTGTGTCATTGCATTAAATATATATGTCATCATCAAGGAATTAATTGGCCCCTTATTATCCTGCAACACACACAGATAGTGTCAGCCCCATCTA
>JBDJHY010000001.1:2166712-2178969 GCA_039654485.1 Withania somnifera | reverse complement strand
TCTGTAGCTGTTTCATGATGCAGGAACAGGTAGCTGTTAACTTCCTAATCTTGTCCACACATATAACACCTTGAACAAATCTGTATACTCTTCTATGTAACACTTCATGGGTTAGACATGCTCTCCTAATCACCAACCATACAAAGCATGACACTTTCAGTGGAATCTTAACCTTCCATCTTAGATTCCAAGGCCACACATTTGTCAGGGAGTGATTTGTGTTCCTATCCAAGTAGCAGGACTTCACTGTGAAGAGTCCTTTGTTGTGAAGTTTCCAAACTAGTTTATCAGGCCCCAAGGAGTTGCCAGGAAACGGATATTGGAGCCTGTAGAAGGCTTGCGACTCTGTCCACCTCTCATTCAGGGACCTTCTGAAGGATAATTTCTTACGCTATAATTGTGGGCATGCACTCCACTTTCCTTTATACTGCTCTCTAGGTCCTGATTCCTTCTCATGAGGCATCTGTTGTAAGAGATATGATAATATTTTCTAATCAGTATTACCTTGACTTTGTTTAAGAAGTTTTGTGCAAAGATTGGAACTGTTTATGGAAGTCTTTTTTCCATCATCAATTTTTTTTTTTTTGCTGTTGAATAAATGCAGTAGTGATGGAGATATCTGTAAAACCATATCTTTGGAAACTTCTCTATACTTGGTGTCATCTATGTACCAGTATATATGCAATGTTTTTAGTCTAGCTTTACAATATTGGTCATAAGGATGCAAGATGACGATGGCAACAACAATATGTACTAGTGTAATCCCATAGATGGGGTTTGGGGAGGGTACAATGTACGCAAACCTAACCCCTATCTCGTGGAGGTAGAGAGGCTATTTCTGG
Source organism: Withania somnifera (assembly GCA_039654485.1). Lineage (NCBI taxonomy): Eukaryota > Viridiplantae > Streptophyta > Magnoliopsida > Solanales > Solanaceae > Withania > Withania somnifera. Next base: position 2,178,127 of record JBDJHY010000001.1, on the reverse strand, counting down.
AAGACCCTCTGCTCAAGAACAAGGAAATTTACAGATGTAAAAGGAAAAAACAAAGAATAGGGAAAGCATTAAACAACATTCAGAAAACAAAGAATAATAGCTATAGTCAAATACTTTGATAACTGAACCACAGGAGGCAACGGGAAGGAACAGAAATTATAGGACAAGAGACTACAGGAAGCAACAGAAAGTGTAGGACAAGAGACTACGGGAGTAATGCTAATATTACTGGTATGAACGGAGAAACAGGTACGGTCCGCCAAACAACCATCAAGCCTATCTCACAGGAAAACGAGATAATGCTCAATTACCTTCTACTCTAAATTGATCTCCATAACCTCCTATCTAAGGTTATCTCCATGATAAGCTGAAGAATCACAAGGGTTCAAGACGAATTGCTTATTTCTAACCACCATCATAACTTCAAAAATACAGTCTTTGTGGTATTTGAGGTTTTGCATAACCATAATTTTTCAGTAGTTGAGACTTTTGTATAGTAGTAATTAGATTCTCCATAGCTTGCTTCGTGGCACTTCTATATGATGTCCTGTGTTTTTCCTTTTTTTAAGTATGTTAGCTTCATGTACCATTGTATGATTAAATTATGTGGCTAAACTGACCTATGGAAGTCGGTAATTTTAACTTTTCTTCCCAAATACTATTTAGGGATTCTCACTCCTGCATAAACCCTATACGTGCTAATCTATTTTGTGCTTATAGCACCAACTCCTTATAAGATACATGGAATACTTGGACATTCTATTTAATAGCATTATGAGAATAATGTTAAGCTGTAAAAAGTAAAAACAATTGTTATCTGGGAACTTAACCTTAGAGAAAACATATTTTTGATCTTCGGCTATGTGTGCATTAATGTTGTATTATTGGTTTCTCCCTAGAAATAGTAACTGGAAAACTTATAAAAATGGTCATACTAGTGTGCAGGTTAAGGAGCTGCAAAACCCAGATGTGGTTTTTGAAACAATCCTTAGTGCTGTTATTCGTTTGGCTGAACACGGGCTTATTCACTGTGACTTTAATGAATTTAACATAATGGTATCTTATAATCCTTCTTTAATTTATTTGAAGCTGTCAATATATTTAACTGCTATACTTTTTCATTTCTTGTGAGCTTGGTTTGCTCTGTGTGCAACTGGAATATGATGATTTCATTTTCATTTCCTTGCCTATCTCAATTGCTCTGAATTTCATTGTATAGGTTCATATTAGTCCTGTTCATCAGCTGTCTGATGTGCCTAACTGGATTACAGATTGATGATGATGAAAAGGTCACCATGATTGATTTCCCACAAATGGTATCAGTCTCTCATCCTAATGCCCAGATGTAAGAGACTTCCCATTTATTCCAAATAAACAGTCTTTCAGATTTCTGTTTCTCTTTCCCCCCTTTCATTTGGAGCAATTTGTGCTATGGGTTGCCCTCTTAGCAAAATATTCTGTCCCTGATACAAGTTTCTATATTTCAGGTACTTTGATCGTGATGTGGAGTGCATCTATAAGTTCTTTGCAAAGCGGTTTGTGAATTACTCATTTCTGTTTATTTGGAGAAGTTTATCTTGCCTGACCAAGATACTATTGTGAAGACTACTTCCACTTATGATGTATTTCAGTGACTCATCTAATGAATTCACTTTTTTGACCTAACAAGTATTTTGCTGCTACATATGAATTTGGGACACTAAATTTTCCTTTGAAATGTGAGCTGACAGTTTTTCTGTCGTTCCTACTTTAGGTTCAATATGTATTTTGAAGAAAACGAAAATAATTCTGATGGTTCGGAGGGTGAGATAGATGAAGCTGGTCGTCCCCAGTTTTCCGAAATTAACAAGAATAGTGGTTTCTTGGATAAAGAACTTGCTGCCAGTGGTTTTACGAGAAAGGATCAAGCTGAGCTTGAAAAGGTACAATCAAATGGATCAATTACAAATCTGAACCTTATTAGAAGAAGAAGAAACTTCCTGGATTAAGAAAGGAAACAAATGAAGTAAACAATGTTTGGAGTAAAAGACTTTTTCTGGAACCCCAATGAAGCTGTTTGTCGTGTTGTTCTGGAACCTTAAACTTTGAATACTGCAACTATGTGACAAATGTGATTGCATTTGTTGCTCATAGTCGCCGTACTCGGACTATGAGCTGTTCATACAGGTTTCCACATGATTGCGGACTGATGAATGCAATTATGGTCTGTGTTAGTAATGAAAAGCCTAGAAGGTGTTAAAAGTTTATACTGTAATCTAGTGAAATAGGATAAGCATCTGAGAAGGGGGTGAAAAACATTGATCATCAGCAAAATTTGTAATCATAGCAACTTCACAAAAAAGGTTAAATTATAGTGAATTGATGGCATAATGTCTCATGAAGAAACTAGGCAGGCAACAAAAGAGAATGGGAAAACAATTATTGTCTTTTAAGCTGGCAGCTTGATTTTGTTGGGATGTACAAATTGTTTTGTTGGGGACCAGTATTTTCTTCTCCTTTTATGTTATGTTGTTCCTCTGTCATGGTTATTATGCAGGCACGGGTATTTTGGTTCTACATTCCCATGCAGCCCCACAACTTTTCTTTTAAACCAAATCTTTGGCTCTATGCCACTTATCTTTGAAGGAGGTAAAACTTTCCAAAAGGCATGAAGTTGCCGGTTTTTGTTTTTTCCTTTCTGAAAGCCTGAGAGACTGGTTTTTGGATATATTTTGCAATGCTGTTTAGAAACTTGTTCTGGCCCTGGGCATATGATTGTCTCGATATTGTCTTTCTGCTTGTGTCGAATGTAGCACCATTGACTCTTTTATATATATATATATTTAAAAAAACTTACTGCAGCTTTGTGATATCCTGCCATTTTGAATTTGAATCGCCCCTTGTACTTGACTTCGTAGTTGTTCTTTACTTTCTTTGCAGTTGACTGAGGGAGAACTTGGAAAGTGTTCAGATTCTGATGACGAAGGAACTGGTGATGAAGAAGATTCAGAAGATATTAACAACACAAACATCAAGCAGCTCGAGTCCTTGTACTTGGTGAAGGTAGTTTCCCTTTCTCCACCAAGAAGGAACGAGAGAAGAGACAAAGATTTTAAGTGATCTCAGTTTAAAATGATAACATGAAATATTTCTGGTTGTTGATGAGGAAATTTGGGACCTAATTCTCTATACTATTCTTTGTTACTTGAACGTATTAATGTGCGATAAAATCAATCTTGGAGCATAAAACTTTAATATGAGTACCACTAGAAATATGGAACATAAGGTGATTCTCAAACAGTTCTTGTATAGTTCAAAATAGAAAGAGATACTGCAGTTGAGCCATCTTTCTAAATTCTTTTGATACTTTCTTGATGTGTTGATGGAATTTTTTTTCAACTCACTAAAAAAAGATTTTATGTAAAACCAAAAGCTGGAGACTCGAGCCATTTGGCATTTTTTCACATATGCGAGAAATTTTTTAATTCTAATTTTCAGTTGCCTATGGGGATGCATATTCCACCTTCTCTCTGGTAGTAGTGTTGTGGACTTATGTCTCATGCAGATGAAAAAAGAGAATGGTTCCCATGCCTCTTGGCATTTACTAAAAGATATTTACCCTTGCAGTAGGACGATAATCATCAAGCTGGGGATGAGCATGACGGTAATCATCAAGTTGTGGATGAGCATGATCCTGAAGATGAGGGGGAGGCCGAGTCTGAGGAAGATGCTGAACTGGAGAAGAGCCTAAGCAAGCAGAGGAGGAAGGCTATTCAAGCTGCTCATCAAGGGAAGAGGAACTTCGCCTCGAGGAACACATACAAGGACAAAGGTGGCAAATCCTCGCAGAGTTCAAAGGTCCATAAGCAATTAAGTGGCTGGTGAAGTACAGGAACTTGGACGAGTCACCCACTTTTGATCACAAGATGGTTGTCTATGCTGTTCAGTGTCCTTTGAACGCCAATCAACGAATTTCTTTGAGGCTAAGGTGTTGAAGATAAACATATTATATAGAGGGAGCTATTTCTAAGGTGGTCAATGATACAGTTTTAACTTGGATATGCATTGTCCTAAATGTCGTCTTGTATATTTAAAATTTTTGGTAGCAATTTTGGCAGAACATAGGCTTAAAGATTGTTAATGTACTTGTTATTTACTAAAAGATTATAAATCAGAAATAGTTATGTAGGTGTGAAGAACTACTTTTGCTAACCAGATGGGGGGAAAAGATTTACTTGTGCTACTTATCAGTACTCCTAATCTCTGGTGTATGAGTTATGTGGGAAGAATTTTAAATGCTGAATAGATTATAGGGCTACAACACATACCAAATGGGGTCTAAAATTTCAAGCTCAACGTCTCCGACGCCAATCTTTATAGTGTTCTTTTAGATTACCTATATCTGCTTTCGGAACGACATTTTTTCGCTTGCTTACTAAATTGCATATAATTGAGCATGACATTACATCAGTCATCTCTTTAAAGGATGAATATCAACTTCAATACACGATTTGAGGTTGAAAACACAGTATTTTAGATACACATTACAGCCCTTTTCTAGGGGCAAAACAGCACGCAGGTACAACAGGCACACAGCCTGAGACACATAACAAAAGGCTCCAATGGATTAAAAAAAAACGTCCACCTTCCGAATCTATAACAGCCCATTATTACATATTGAAATAATACTAGCTAACGGTAGCTGGCAAAGCTGCAACGCTTGGTTCGACAACCTGCAACAAGCCAGTTGTTAGCCTCGTAGCTAGATTTTCCACAGACACCTTCATCACATCCCTCCGCATGCCAATATCAGCTGCATAGCGGCTGGCACAATAGACCCCAACAGCTGTTGCTGCCATCCCGTACACATTGGTGGTGACAAGGCGTAGTGGTGTTGACATCACAGCTGCAAGTGGTCCACCGATGATGGACACTGCTTGTCCACTTTGTCCCATTGTACTCTGATCTACCACGAGCAGGCCTGTCTTACAGTAGATGGCGAAGTCCTCACAGTTATTCTTGAACACATTGTACAATCCAAAACCATTAGAAAGGAGGTAGTTTGCTCGATGGACCACAATGTCATCTGGATCCGAGACTGCAAGAGTGCACGTTCCTCCACGTGCTTTCGCAAGGAAGACAGCGGGAGTTACAGCATATTCAAAGCGATACAGGATACCTCCACCAAGAAAGCAGTCCAAACATGACGAGACTACTCCATGACCATCTGATGGTGGGGTGCAAACAGTACACGGACCAGTAGATCGAGTTGGAGTTGAGCTTACCAAGATATAATCCAAAACAGTCCCAGTTCCTACTTCTTGACCACGTCTTGTGAAGTGAATCACTTTATTATCCCCAACATAGATACCTGTTATTTAGGAGTATCCAATATGATCAAAAATAATCTTTGTATTCCATATCTGCCACCTATATACAATCTCAAGGTCAAGGTAATCAGGATGCTAGATGGTCGAAGCGATTCAGAAGCATAAGCAAGATTAAAGAATAAAACTAAAATGACATGAAAAAAGTGCAAAAACTTGGATATCATTAGTTATGCGCTTCAAATCTTCTCTAACTAATGTGAAGACTGGCAAGGAGCCAACTGCCTTGAACAGTTGAACTTACAGGAATGATAGATTCGATAACCCTATGCTGAAGCAGGCAAATTTTACTCATGTTTCCTAAAGGATATTGGATCCATTTCTGGTTTATAATTAGCTAATCTATTAATTGAATGAGCTCCACCCCACATTCGCAGTGCCAAGGGCTTAAAACTTGAAACAAGAAGGAATATTCAAAATGTTGCAAGGTACTCCAATACAATACCAAAGTAGTGAACTCCACCGACTACGTAACACAATTTCATAAAAGAAAAGCGACTAGGGAAGAATGATATAGTACATTACCCATCACTCACACTATTGCTCTGACCTGTATAATCACATATATTTTCATCAAATGAAGTACTAAATCCAGAAAATAAATTAGACCATTCAAAAAAATCATAAGAGGATAAAAAGTCATAAACGAACTACTGCCGTGCCTTTCCTCATTCTGCACCAGCCTCTAGCCAAGAGCCGCTGTTTAATCAGGAACTCTGTGCTAACCATAATTTGCTAACTGGCATGTTACTAAAATGTGACTATGCTCATATATGCTGCATCAAGTGCAACATTTACTGAAGAATTAAGGCACACTGAAGTCCAATAGAAGTGTGTAATATTTTATCCTTTAATTCTGAGTGTTTAACCATCACGGAGTGTATCCATAGTATTTGTGAGAAATGGATGTTTTGAGGAAAAGGTTCTTTTTTCCTTTGTGAGAGGAATAATTCAAGTTAAGACCTCCACCTATTAGGATGACATGTAGAACTGATAGTTGAATAATGAATATTGTGTGATAGATGTAGTATTCTTTGACGTCTTTTTTGGACAGATTAACTGAAAAATACAAGCAACTAAGAATAACACACACGAACCAACCGCCAGTTAATTTTCTCTTTGAATAGCCAGTAAGTTAATTCCTGTCTATGTTTATACACGTAATATGCTACGCCCTGCATTTTTGGGGGGAAAATGTCAGCTGCTTTCCTAGTGAAACACAATGCCCCATTTCCTTGTCTATTATATCTAATGAGCCATATCTACTTCAGTTAGTAACACATCCAAACTTATGGGATAGCTTTACCAAGTAAGCCAAGTCTAAAACTTAGGTCAAGCAAGATCTGGGACACATTTGTAAACTCAAGTCAATATAAAATATTAACACACTGATGTCTATGTCAGAAAATAGACAAGGGAAAACAAGACAAACAAAGGAGGGCAGTGTGCATGAACACACTGGTAAATTCTCAGGAAATGCTTTCCGCAGTTGCTTTTGAGAGGGAGTTTGTGGATACAACTTAAAACAGATGTGTTATGGTAGTAAAGAAAAGAGAGATCAAACCCATTCATTGAAAAATAATTCAACTTAGAAAAACTATATTGCATTCAAGCTCAAACAATGTGGATGCTCCCAATGCCCATCCCAGAATACTAATACAGATTCGGAAAGGTATTTGGCTTCATATGCAAGCATTTATGACTAATTCACTAAGAGGGTGAAACATGGGGGATGGGAGGCCAACAAAACTGGATATATGGAGTCATGAAGGTGTTGCTCAGGCACATATTGTTTTCCTAGAACGGACAAAACTAATCAATGGACAGCAAGCGAGGCCTCAGTCAGCATAGGTTACTCGCTATTTTTAGAAAGCTAAATAAAAATGTTTCTAGAAAGCAATAGGCCATAGTCAAAGTGAGGGAAAACAGAAAGTACAGATTAAAAGAACATCTTTTCATGTGTATGGAAGCTTCCTAGAAGTATTGGCTTGCATGACGAGGGAGTGCTAGGTAATCCAAGTAAATCATACATCACTTCCCCAGGTTCTATGTGGGAAGGAATTAGCATTAGCTTCATTTATCACATGCATACCAGTCACCCACCAATAGTACAATAATGCTACAACAGACACGAAATCACTTAGAACCGAAAGAACTCCTATGCCTCTTAGCCAACTTTGACAAGCATATAAAACATCTTGCTTGAAGAATCACGGGTCATGAAATTCTGGAAGAGCAAAGGAGTTGATCAATGGAACCCTAACTTTGTATAGCTCTCCCTCAACATTAAACAGATTTAAATCCCTACCTACTCCCACTATCCTAATTTCCTAAATTGAATGGCAACCTTTCTTCTTTGATCAAAGCAATGTTGAAGTTCACTAAAAAAATTGCCACCCAATATCAAATCATGCTATAAAAAGATTAATAATTGTACAATTCTTATTATACTTCCCCTGTTCCTTCTAAAAATCCCAGAGAATTCTGTACTAGTATACTCCACCAATACTTCACCATTCCAACTTCAATCTTAATAATGAAGCCAAGGTGAAACAACCCATTCAGCTTTTGGATGGAAGGGTTCAGAATTACAGATCTTGGAAGTCTTGCATCGGAAAAATTGACCAAATACCATCCCTGAGAATTTGATCCTGAATGGGTCCATACTGCAACTTTGCTCCATAAACTACCTGATCCCCCTTTCTCAACCTCATGAAGAACCCTAAGGTCTATCAGTAAGTCCATAGTTCATCTAACGCCTATTGGTGTTCCAAAAATTCCTTTATGAAGTCCTGGCACGTAGTGCGACCTGTCAAATACTTAGATATTTGGTATTTCCCCGTTCTCTCCAATCAAAGAGATGGGTCTCTCAGATAATGCATTTTGTTCCTAACTTCCACCTTTCACCTAACATGCAACTGTATCAACCAAGGCTTGGACAGATGAAAAGAACAGATTCCTAACATTCACCTTTGTTGAAAGTTCTATCAATTTAGCTATTTAATAGTCGTAAATGTAGAAACAACTGCACAATAGTTGAATCCAAATGTCAGATAAAAAATAAAACACAATCCTCCTGAAAATGCTACCAATGAATCTAGGACAACCCCAGGTATATCTCGTTTCCACAAGATGTACTCTCCTCTGTTTCAATTTGTTTGTCCCCCCCCCCCCCCTTCCCTTTTCATCCATTTAACAAAGAATGACTCTCCTCCGTTTCAATTTGTTTGTCCCCCTTTCCTTTCCATGTGTTAAATAACTCATTCCTTTTTTGACAACTCGATAATTCCAACTTTTCAACAACAAAAAACCTACTATAATCCCACAAAATAAGGTCCGAGGTGGGTAGAGTGTACACTGTCCATACAACCACCTCAGACATTAGGTAGATAGACTATTTCTGATAGACCCGGCACTAATTCCAACTTTCCAACAATATCAACAACAAAACCAGTATATTCCTACAAAATAAGGTCTGGGCAGGTAAATTGTACGCAGTCTGTACTTGATCAGGTAAAGTGTCTGCAGTCTGTACTTGAAGTAGATAGATTATTTCCGATAGAACCTAGGCAGTAATTTCAACTTTCCCAAATTACATATTTAAGACGACAACATTCAAAATATCTTCCTTAGTTTATTAATCTCCATGCTATGTCAAAACTAGACAAACAAATTAAAACGGAATGAGTAGTAAGAATTAAAACATCCAATAAGCATTATTTACCATAAAGAACAAGTTAATTTTTTTCTACATCAACATTTACATATATCAGATTAAAGCCAAAAAAGAAAAAAAAAGAAATTCAAGTACACAAGAAAATCAACATTATTTATACTATAAATAAGATAATAATAACAACAAATCTTACCATGATGAGCATAAATATAAGCAGTGCGCCAAGAATAAATATGATCACCAGGTTTGATGCTGCTCCTATCAATTCTGTCATCATTTTCAATAATATTACAATAAAATAAAAACATAAATCAGAAAAATATTTTCAAAAATCCACAAAAAAAATTGCAAAAAAATCAGATTACCTGTTAGAAAGCAGCCCCATTTTTTTTTTTGGTTAACAGAAAAATATGATGAAGATTTTGTAACTTTTTTTTTTTTTTTTTTAATTATATATACACAAGAGACGCGTATGCTTCGCGTTTGAACCATGCTTTAAGTTATGGAGATGCGTGCCTATCGAAATGACGGAAGTACCCTTATGTCTTAGCCAAATTACTTGACTTCGTTATTAAGCAAACATGTTGATCAGTCAAAGATGGATACCATTTTATTTTAAAAGAGAGAAATTTATTTATATATTCAAAATATATTTTCTGAAAATATTCTGTGGTAATTTTATTTCTGTTATTTATAGTACTACCTGTTTGGATTTTATATTATGTCTTTTTTTAAATTAATCAGATTTTATTAATTTTGTGTCGATAATGTTCTTTTATTTTTCAAATGATAAATCATCAAACTTAAATTCATCTTACATAAATAAAAAATATTTAAATATAAAAAATAAATTTCTAAATATATATATATTATCTAAATATAAAACATAAATATTAAAAATATTAATATTTTTAATAAATATTATAACTGTTATGGATCGTAAATATAATTTAAGTATGGTGGGCCCATTCACCACACCAAGTACATATCGAATTTCATCTATCCATACCTTTTTAAGTGCTCAAACTTGTTAATACAATGCTTTTGTCTCCTTTATTCAAGAGTTTATGATTGTTAGACTCGCATTTTTCATCAAACAAATACAGAAAAAGAATCATATTGTATGACTCTAATTTTTGTCTCATGATTAATTTTTTTGTTAAGTTTTTTTATTGTCTTCGTTCTTAATGCATTTTACTTAATCTATATTTCGTGCCATTCTCTCTCTTGCCTTGACTATAATGGATTTTAATGGTATACATTGGTCGAATCGATTTTATATATTATTAATTTGATTTATTAGTTTTTGATTTTTAAAAACGCTAAATTGATAACTAAGTTAATAAGATATTTTTTTACAGATTTTAAATTTATTAATTTCAATTCGTAATAATTTAATTTTAATTCAACTAATAAAAAAATATACACAATATTTAATATATCGCATTCTATAAAAAAGAAGAAAAATCATTACCTGTTATAAATATCCTTAATTGTGAATGTCCACTTAATACTCTCGCAAGCAGGTTCTACAAGCAGCTTATAAGCAGATCTACAATCAGGTTCGACCAACAGCTTACTAGCAGCTCCGCCAGCAGGTTTCTATAAGCAGCTCCATTCTTTTCTAAATAGGAAGTCATTTCAGTTCATTTGTAATGAAAGTTTGAAGTTTAATAATATTTTAGTTTCTCTATATATACTTTCCTCTGGTGTATTTACTTTATAGTCTTACATTTTATAACACGTTATTAGTACGAGCAAATATTATAACAGGTATAAAAAATAATATTGACTTTGTTTTATTCTTTCATTTTGAAGAAAATACAGTATGTACTAGGTAGAATTTTACCTTGCTTTGAATTCTTCAAGTTTTATAATTTTATTTTGAATTCAAATAAAAACAATACATTTGCTTATAACTCTGGTAAAGTTTAAAAGAAATATTTGACCATCAAAAGTGGTTAATATGATTTATCCCTATAGCGATAAATATGAAATTTACTTCTGAAGTAGTAAATTCAATATTTACTCCTGAAGAGTAAATTCGATTTACTCCTGAAGTAGTAAATTTGATATTTACTCCTGAAGTAGTAAATCTGATATTTACTCCTGAAGTAGCAAACCTGAAATTTACTCCTGAAGTAGCAAACCTGAAATTTACTCCTGAAGTAGTATACATTATAAAGAAATTAGTAAAATTGGGATGTGCAAAAGAAAAGACGTTCTCCACTTTTTCTACCTCGAGTGTGCTCCTGTAGCAGCAATACCGAGAAATGACTTAAAAAAATATTCTGAATTAATCTGACATCTTCTTGTTGCTGAACAACATAACGACCTTCTAATAAAGAATCATGAAAGCCGACCCACAGGTTC
>JBDJHY010000001.1:2143180-2153614 GCA_039654485.1 Withania somnifera | reverse complement strand
CACAATATATACATATATTTATATTATAGTAAATATATCGTTAGTAACTTAGCATATATAATATATATGCTACTCGTTAATTTTCATTTATATATATTTTTATATGTAAATATTATTAATAACTATATAAATTTAAATTATTCACAACGGAGTGTATATTCGTACTAATTTTAAATTTAAACTATATAAATATATATTTTGTACTAATTAAACGAGTTTTATTTTATTTTTTGTAAAACGAAATCACTATTCACAACTGGTTGACTCGGATACTGTTCATGTGGATTGGGCCAGTCCGAATCAAGCATTTTGGACTAGATTGGCCCGGCCCAAACCAACCTGGCCCAGAATGAGAAGAGCCCGGCTCGGCTTGAGGACCGGCCGGTTCAAGGAGCCAGGCCCGGCTTGGACCGAAGTGCAGGTATAATGTATGTAGTCCGCCCATTACTAATTTAGAGATGAGGTAGAGAGACTATTTTCGATAGACCCCCGACTCAAGATAAAAATAATTTAGAAAAAGACATAAAACAAGAACAAGAAACAAGAAACAAGAAACAAGAATGACACGATCATACAACAAACAACAATAACATATCCAATATATTTTTCTAAAGTGGGATGTGGGAATGGTTGAACGTACGTAGTACGTATCACTACATCAAAGGTAAGGTAGAGAGACTGTTTAGACTTCCGACTCAAGACAACAACAATCTAAAAAAGAATAGAAATAAGAACAAGGAACAAGAATGACACGATAATACAACAAACAACAATAACATACCCAGTAAATTTCCACAAATTGGAGTATGAGGATGGTAGAATGTATGCAGTCTGTACCACTACATACCTCATAAGTGAAGTAGAGATGTTGTTCTCGATAGACCCATGACTCAAGATAAAAATAGTCCAAAAAAGAACATAAGACAAGAATAAGAAAAAAGAATGACACGATCATATAACAAGCAACAATAACATGCCCAACATATTTTCACACAGGAGGGTCTGATGAGGGGAGAATACGCAATCCGTACTACTATCACTGAACCCAGAGGTGAGTTAGATAAATATTTTCGATAAACCTCCGAATCAAAACAACAAAAATCCCAAAAAAAAAAACATAAAATAAGAATAAGGAACCAAAATGAGACGATCGTGAAAGTCGTAAATCTCATAATACATTCATATGATAATTTGATTCATCTAATTAGTTATCTAAACACTAAAGCTCGATCAAAAGGAGATTAATATCAATACATTCTAATATCTTGATTATTTCCTTATAGTATATTTGCTTTATTTTAGTTATTCAGAGCTAGATCAAAAGGAGACTAAAATTAATGCATATATATTAATGTCAACCAAAAATAATTTTGACTTTGTACAACACATACAGTTGCCATAGGAAGTCGATATATTAGTATTGCAAGTACATAAGTACTAGTATGAAATTGATAACAATAATATCTCATTTATTTATTTATACGAACAACCATTAATTTTGGAGTATAAGAATATCGTGATAATGAAAGTCAATGGATTTTGGTAAGGCTAATTTAGATATGACTTTGAAATTTTGAATTTGTACGACCGTACATATTGCATGTTGTAATGTTTGTGATGCGAATTAGGATTAATTTTAATTTGAAATCGATGTTGGAATTTATAAGTTTAAAATTATGAATTCGTCATTGTCCTAGCAATTTCGAGTGATCATTCTTTCGTTATAAGTTTGTTAGATTTAGCCTGATTTTCTTTTTATATTTGAACTTTCACTTCTTTTTTTTTTTTTATCTTTTTTTAAAAGAAGAGCGAAAATCAAAATTAACTTTTACTTTTTCCGAAAAACATAGTATTTTTTCCGATTTTAAATTTTTATAAATTGAAGACCGTTCCTTTTTATGCAAAAACACGATAGCATCAAGAATAAAGTAATTAAAGAGTCCTACTTTGGATAGATTATTCTCTTAATAATTATGTTTTCTTTGTATTAATTTTTTCATATGTAGGTCATTAATTAAATTTAATCAAATAATGCATCTTTTAGTATATATTTTCACTTTGTATCTAATTTATCATTATTAGTTTCGGAAAGATATCCTGTTATTTTCTATTCCAACAAGACCATCAAAGAACTAAGACAAAGAAGAAATGATGCAATGTCAAAATGGTGCACTAATTAATGTAAATAATTAATTGTTTGAAATTAAGACCTTATAAAGTTGTTTGGAAAAAATCGAAAATTAATGCTTTTTTTCTAGGCATTGTTGTTTGCGACTTTGTTTTCCCTGGACTCTATTTTTTTTCCATCTAATAAATAAAATTAGTTCATGATTATTTCTCTACTTCCCCTTTTCTTTAATTGTTATTCTCAAGTATCTCTTTCATTTATTTTAACTTTGTGTATGAAGAAAATCAAGTAACCAACCAACAAAAACTTAAATACTCTAAATTAGAAAAAGGAGATAAAAAAGGAAGATAATTTTGTCAAACAAGAAAAGTAACTTGTAATACATACACAAAATATTTACTTATCATACAAACATCCTACCTCTCCACTTCTCTTTATTATTAATAAAACTCTAGGAGTGAAATAAAACAAGTCCAACAAATTCACTCCTTCTCATCTATCCTTCATTTATTTTATTCCTTTCCACATTTTATTTGGAATTATTCACAAAATTTCTATCTTGGATTAACCTCAATTACAATAGACTCGAAAAATTGAGTGTTATTATTAAGCTTTGCATTGATTAAGTTGATAAATTCACTTTTCTTCCTTGACATCTTCGTCTCTTTGACAATTGTTGTAATGAAATTCAATGTTATTGATTAAGTTGATAAATTCACTTTTCTTCCTTGACATCTTCATCTCTTCGACAATTGTTGTAATGAAATTCAATGTTATCATAAAGCTTTGCATCTGCTAAGTCTCCTTTCATTTTTGCTGCTTTTATCTCGTCCGTAGTTATTGTTATTGTCGTCGTTATGTTTCCACGTATCCCAATAACAACGGATCCTTCTTTTCTTGTAGCCAGTGGATTATTCACTCGATTTGCCTCCTCTAGTACCGCCAACCCCTTAGCTGATTCGAAAAATTGAGTGCTATCATAAAATTTTATATCATTTGAGTCCATACATTCTCCTTTGTTTTTTGGTATGTTTGTCTCTTGTACTAATACTGTTGAGGTCCCTCCACGTATCCAAATAAAAAAAGATTCCCCTTTTGTAGCATTTATTGGATTATTATTCACTTGATTTGCCTCTTCTACTATCACTCTCTTTGTTGATTCTACATTATCATCTAACTTGGCCGCAGGAAAATCACCTCTCTCAATATCCTCCTCCTCCTCAACAGCAACAGGGCTCACGGTCCCACGGTGCATTATCTGCGAAGGGGACGATAGTGGGGGCGAACATGAATCTCTTCTCCACCAGCTACTTTCCTTTATCTCAAAATGCGCTTCTCGCGAAAGCTCCTCAACAGCTTTGTAGATTTCATCAACACATTCAGTAAGAACGACAAGTAAAGATACGACAGATGCAGCATGGACAAAATCCATGACCCATGATTCATCGTGTCGAAAGAAAATCTTTGAGGTGCCTAGTGTGTCATTGAGGTCATCAATGACATTACGTATGTGGATTGTAGAAGTAAAAGGTCGTGTCATGGTCTTAATGGACAATGCAAGCTCTTTTAAGGCTTTACTTGATTCCATAATTATTCTTTTGCATGCTTCTTCTGTTCTCTTCTCAAATTCGGTTGGTGCCTACAAAAAATCAACCACGTGTAACCATAGCATTCATCACAAATACTGCTTTAAAAAAATGACATATATATTATAAAGTTTGAATCATATATCAAACATTTTGTGACTCCCAAAATTGATAGACAACAATTTCATATAAATTGAGATGGAATGTCATAGCCTTTTTTCATTTATTGAAAGTCAAATTATGAATATTTTGGAGATGTATAAAAGGTAAAAGCTGCCAATGTTATTTTTAAGAAAGAACTTCTTTTAATTATTATTCAGGCTTTTATTTAGGTAAAATTACAAAACCAAATCGGTATATTAATTACGTTACCAGACACAATATTCTCTTATATGTTATTTCGTTATCCCCTTAACTTAAATGAAGGGCACTAACACATAATATTCTCTTAACTGCTACCAGTAAGGGTTTGAAGAAGGTGTGTTTTATATATATATATATACCTGAGATTTGGAGTTTAAGTGGCCACTAAGAGCTAGAAGATGGCAAGCACATTTTCTAACAAGGCTACCAATCTTCAAGTATTGTTTCCATGGATGAGTTAGGTTGAAAGATCCATGAGGAGGCTCCCACCATGCTAAATTTGCCTGAAATATATGTATTAATGTACATGTTATAATACCTTATTTTAGATAATTTAATAAATATTAATAGATTTAAATTACTTTTAATTAAAAGTAATATGAATTGTAGCTTGTAATGTCTTCTACTTACCAAAGAGTCCTCAGTAGCCTTAGAACCAAGAACATTTGAAAATGCTTCAAGAAGTGCCTTTTCATTGTTCTTGGTACCTTCAACACTCTCCATTTCAGAAATGTGAAAATACTCACTCCCAAAACCTTGTAAGAAGCTTGCTAGGTTTTCAAGATTGGTAATAACTAGCTTATGAAGATCTTCACCAGCCCACACCGGACGAATAAGTAGGGAGATGACCATGACGGTGGAGACACCGATGATAATGGTGTGTATCCTCCGTTGAGCCAACTGAAAAATATCTTCTGTCCGGTAACTGGAGACTGCCACCAAGCTAAAGGTCAAGACAAATATCATGGTTCCATAGTCATACTTTTTCTTAATATGGGGGTAAAACCTTGAAAATGTACCTAGAGTACCTGCAATGCAAATATATCATTAGCAAAAAGGGTTCAAAAGTATATCTTGTTTTTTTTTTTTTCATTTTTGGTTCATCCAATAAAAATAATATATTTCTTGTTTTGTTTTTACTTTAAGATTTCATGTCAGTGACTATCTTTCAAAGATAAATGAATAGTTGATTAACTGTTGTTAAGTGAAATATCTTTTTATATTTTGGTGTGCATGAGAAAGAAAAAATAGACTTCATTCAGTTTCAGATATTTGTATTTTTTTCTATATGCTTTACATTTTCATACCCACAATGAAGACCAAAACTCCAAGAACTATAGGATTTGGTCCTTCTTTTCCAATTAATTCAGCTAGATATTTAGCTCCAAGACCAAGTGCACCCGCTAATGTTGTACCAAACCCTCTATTTAAGCTCTTTGATATGGTTGCACCTGCAAAAAATAAACAAACATCAAAGTTTCCACATGAAATGGGGATGGGTAGGAGATTCATCTCTACATCTGTCTTTATATAATCTATAACTAACAATTTTTTACATTTTTATTTTTCATCCCGTTGTTAGATAAGATTTGCAATAGAAGGTCTTCATTGTTGATTCTTGTTTTTCTTGGGGGTGCTATAAAAATAATTGAAATTATGACCTAATCTATCATTAATCTTGTGATTAACAAAATCTCTTAATTTCCCATTTCTAATACATTATTAAACAGAATGAACAATGTTTTTTTGTTGGTATTTCAAATTGAAGATTGATGGGGAGAAGAAAAACTTACCTGCAGTGAATTCAAAAGCAACCACCACAGTGAGAACAGCCCACATTGCTTGTTGATCAAGATCCTCGAAAAATTGTCTCGTGTAATAAAGCAATGAAACTAATGTGAGAGCTAATCCCACTTTAAATGCATGCCAAATTTTTCTTGGATCATCTTTACCAATTTGCTTTGTGTTCTTAGCAATTTTTCCAACTTTCTTCTCAAACTTTCTGGTAGAATCCTTGAGCTTGTTCCACCACTTGGTGGAAGTACCAACGCTTTCTTGATTTGTTGAATCAATCTCCATGAAGATGAAAAGGATTGAGAAAAAGCAACAGTGTTGGAAGAGAAAGATGAGAGAAAAGAGAAAGACGTTAAATGATTGTATAATGAAAAAATTTCAAGCAACCAATTTATAGTTGAAAGAAAAGTTAGAGTTGAATATTTTAACATTTTTTTTTGTGTATGATTGTTTACGTTGAGTTTCATCTTTCTTGAAAATTATATGTTCATCCAATCTCAAATATTAATCTTTTAGATGAGATAATCGCATATTAAAATGGTATCAGAGCAAAACTTTTTTTTTTTAACTTCATAGAAATATAAGTTAGAAAAAGAGAAATGAAAAAGAAAAATCATAATACAGGAAATCCAACCTTCACCAACAAGGAAAAAGTTTAGATAGTCAATTAACTGATTTACTAAAATTTAATTGAAATAGTTTTAATTTTTTTGTAACACCCATCATATATATAAAAGAAAATCACGCAATTTGGTCCATAAAAAAGAATTGTAACACATATGAAGGAGTGTGTTAAAATAGAATTAAGTTAAGAAAATGCAATATCTCACAAAAAGAAAATACAATTTTAGAAAACCTTAATGATTTTAATAAATGAGAAGCAAAAGCAAAATGAGAAACACTACACTACAGTTAAACATCAAGAATTATATATTAGAATTATCAAAAGGTTTAACAAAAAAGATTTATATTTCGATTTGAATATATAATCTATGCATTAAAAAGTTTGCGCTCCATAATAATTAAAGTTTTTAGATAAGAATATCATATAATTCATTCATCATAGTAAAAACATTTGAGTTTGAAAATGCTAAAATTCACAATAGAAAATGCTTTTTTTTAATTTGACCTATGCAGTGAAAATCAGGATTAGTGGGCTAATTATTTTGAAAATATAATTATATTTTAGAAGATATAATTATTTATATTTTTTCAAAAAGAACTTTAGAATTTCAGATAAAAATAATTTACTATATGATTTCTTCATTTTTAACTAGAGGTGTTGAGCTTAAGACCTAATAATTCTAAAATTGCTATCAAGGATTGCTTCCCCTTTAAATTGAGCATACATGATGCAAATTTGAATTTTCATTTGATAGTAAACTTTGAAGTTGATATTCATAATTTGAATTTTGAAGTTGTGATTTCTGAATTTAAAGTTATTTTGGCTATGCAGTTTAGTTTAAAAGAATTTGATATTTTGTCAGCGAAAGTCTTAAAAATTAATCTAAATAGTTTGTATCAAAATAAAAAAATAAAGTTTTAAAAATTTTTTAAAGAAAGGGGTTGGGGTTGGTGGGTGTGGGGGATGGGATGGTATGGGGGACATAGAGGCTCAAAGACCAAGACTTTGCCGATTAAATGACCTCAAGAAAAACAAAATTGAAATAAGTAATGTTGCTGTGTTTGTTAATTACTTCAACTTCTCAACTAAAGCAAAACCCAAATTTCCATTAATTTTTATGTCATTTGCCATAATGGTAACTAGTAAGTTGTTAAGAACTAGTTTTGTTTATTTTTACTTATTTATTATATTAAAAATAAATATATAATAATATTTATACAGTTTAAATAATTATTTTATTATTTTAATCTATTTTTTAAAATATTATATTTAAAAAATGATATAATAAGTTATTCATAATATTGGTTATTTCTTAAGACGCTGAACAGTGAACAAAACGTAAAAAAGATAGGAGAGTTATGAGTACTAGAATAAGTACGGGCCTTACGGATGGGAATATAGAATGACGACAATTTTCACCGCTTAAAAAGAGGAAAATTTGCAATTTGTAACGCTTCTTTCATTTATTATTTTTTCTTGGATTTCTTGAATGGTTAGAAGTTGCAAATATGAGTTTTATCATAAATGCAAAAATTTCCCTTTTTAAGTTATCTGTATTGTTAGCATAAATAATTTTTCCTGGGGTTAAAAGATTTATTAGAAATAATAACTTTGCTTTTTTTTAAAATAAGAATAAAACTGCGTACACACAAAGTTTTTTGGATTCAATTTGTAAAATTATAAAAAAATATGTTATGGTTATTATTGTAATCTATAACTAATTCTCCTTGAAATGTAAACTGTTGGTCATGTTTCTTGCTATAACAAATAAATGTCAGTATGCCAACTAATGATGTAAAAAAGGCAACTCTATGGTATAAAAATCATGATATTTATATAGATAATGTATATAGTCAGATCAGTTTATAATCGCCATTTTTTATAAAAATATTTATTATAATTTTCATGTTTATTGTGGAACAAATTTACAATGTTTACTCATCTCCTAAAAAATATGATCTTGTTCCTAACTCAACTTTAAAAAGTATTCTTAATTAGGAAAAAATTACCCAGTCAAACTCATATAAAGGGATACTTCAATACTCGCTTCATGTATATCCAAAGTTTCAGTATGAGGCGCTAACACTACAAAACATATATTGAAATAGATTTAACTTTAATATCGTATAAAAATATAAATCTTAATTCTAATTTAACCACAAAAACTCGAATGAGAAAAATGATTCTTTCGGCTTGTTCCACAACTATATTAAATAAATAATCATTTAAACTATTGATTATATGTCTTTTGATAATGCACTATTTAGTTTGAAAGGCCAATAGGACACTACACTTCATTAGTTAATTAATTTCCAATAAATTTCACATTTTAACCATTTGATATAAGTTTTATCAAGATTTCTTAACCTTTAAGTTTTGAAATTCTATGATTTAATGATTTGGCCAGATTTGATACTTTTCCAAGGCTCACAATACTAAAATTTGTAAGTTCAGAAATGCTAAAATGGGCTAGTCTTGATATTTTGTTTCATCATAAGATAAATTTTATAAAAGTGATTTAGATAAAAGGTCTTCTTAATTTTTCCGCTCTGGTTAACAAATCCTGCTCATAAGAAGACGTTTTAACTTTTTCCCCATAAGGTAGACACTCAAAACATTTCAAAATAGTAAACTTGTTCAATTAACCACAAATTTTTCTTTACAAGCAAATGTTTAAACATATTAAACAGGGACAAAAATTTAAGAACGGGACACTTAGGAGGACAAAATTCAAGACCAAATACTTTGGGGGATAAAACTTGGGAAAATTACACAATATCCTAAAGATATATACCCTATTTACCTTCCATACCACTACTTTTAAAAATATGTCAACAAAAGTTATTAGTGGCGCCATAGCATATAAGCTTTTATAATTACAAAATGTAGCAACTGCTAGAAAGTGCGCCATTTAACCGTGGCTAAATTCGGCATACATATATATATGATATATTTGATTTAAAATATATATATAATACATTTGATTCATATGCAAACTGCATGTGAACTCATCTAAACGTATTTGGCAACGAAATTTGATTTAAAATATAAATACAATCAAGTGTATTCATTTCTTGTACATTACATATGATGCAATTATATGTTTAAATAGTTATACATATTTCGTAATATATATATTTTAAGTTATATAATAAATTATATATTTATATAGATTCATATAAACAATTATGTAAATATGAACTATATAAATGTACACATTAAGTGATATAATAAATTATATATATACAATTTCGTGTGCACACTTGAATTTGTTGAAAATATAAATTGTAAAACTGTATAATTTAAATTTGAAAGCTGTATATTCACATAAATATTCTATCTAACACTTGGTGACAGCTTTCCAACGACAAGACAATTGAATTATCCACTCCTACAAAGGGTAAAAATACAAATCAAAATCTCCATAAACACAAGTAGCTAATCCAAACTGAAAGAAACAGTAAGAGAAAGGAGGTCATGACCTTAGGCCTCATGGAGAGGAGAAAGAAAGAAAGAAAAAAAAAAAAGGGGAGAAAGTGAGCGAGAGAGAGGAGAGATCTGACAGAAAAAAAAAAGAGAAAGAGAGAGCAACAGGAAGGGGAGCAGAGAAGGAGGAGAGACAGGAAGAGATCCGGAGAGAGATTTTATTTTGCCTAAATATGTTATATTAGATAATTTTTTTATTAAATTATAGCTATGATATATAATTTGGGCTAAATAATTTTTATAATTTCTATTATATGTAATTTTTCCATTTTTAATTGAATCCCAATATCCCAGCATCTAATATCTTCTAATTGAAGCCCAAAGACCCAAAACCTCAGCCTACAACCTTGTCCATGATTAGTTTGATTATTTGGCATCTCTTTTACTTGTTCAGGATAAGACATTTGTGGACAACACATGATGCAATTTGTTGTGAAAGGGACGATATGACTTTTTTAAAAAAAATAAACAAAAATATGATCAATCAATAGCAACTAAGGATTTTTTTATTCTTATTTTTTGTGTCTATGAACTTTTTCAGATATATATATGATTGATTCTATTTGAGCTGAAATCTTTTGGATTAGTTTGCAATGACCTTTTAAATAATGTATTTTACTTTGAAAGGAAATACTAGCTTATTTTAAAATATATGAACAAGAAAAAGGAAT
>JBDJHY010000001.1:2107187-2118939 GCA_039654485.1 Withania somnifera | reverse complement strand
TTTTAATTCTCATTATTTTTATTCTTGCATTATGTTCTCTTTAATCTGTTTTTGTCTTGAGCCGAGGGTCTTTCCTAAATAACATCTCTACCTAATCTATGAGGTAGTGGTATAAATTGCGCACACTCTACCCTACCTAGATTTCACTTTATGAGAATATACTGGATATATTATTATTGTTGTGGGTATATATATATATATTGGTTTTTTGTGTGGTATCCAATCAACATTCATAAGCCGATTAAACCCTGATTTGCATAGTGCAAGTTCCATTTCTAAAAGACAACGCTCCTTATCGAATTTTTTTCATTTTGAGAGACTTGAATTCGAATTTTCTAATTAAAAATTGCAGCACAACACTTATCATGTTCATCAGTTAGGTATATTCTTAAGAAAGTAAAAGGAAATTTCTAAGAAAATTATTTAAATACTCTTTGGATATATTGAGTCTTTTCCTCAACCAATGGACTCAAATGTAGTGCTCCACATAAAATAAGAAGAATCCAAAATTTAATTTTGTCACAAACATAAAATTATAAAATAGGAACCAAGCCTACAACATCATCCTCAATTATGTTGCTTTCAAAATTAATTAAATAAAGATACACTAGGCATCTAGTGAAGTACTTATAAATTATTGTTCAACTCACACATATTTAAGTGAGAATACTATTTCTTTTCATGCAAAGTCCAATCATAATTTCTTATACTTCAATTGATGTTATGCATGTCAAAAGAATTTAAATATTATATTAAATCTTAAATTTACCTTGGTTAATATTGAGGTCAGCGTATCAAAATGTAGGATTACTATTAAGTAAAAGAGAAAAAAGCCAAGTAAGACTTGATTTTCAACCTCCAGTTTAGTACATCGTTCTACCTTTGAATGCCAACAGATTAAATTATTAATTCTATAAAATAGCTAAACAAATGTTACTTTATAAAAAATTTAAATTATTCTATATACCTTTATAGCCACAACAATCTCATAGTGGCATCAACTTTAACCAAAAGGAGATCTAAGTCCTCTAATACCATTAATAAGATTTCATCTCTTTATTAAAAAAACTAAATTAAATTATCAAAACTTTAACAAATCGAATACTGTCTGGCAAATAGGAAACTCGGTATATATCTTTTGTCTCATTTGTATTTTAAGAGTAAACTTTTTTATTTTAAAGCAATATCTACATATTTAAATCAATCAATGAAACAAAAAAAATTATTTGATGCCAGCAATTAATGTTGTTATTTTTGTTAAGTAATTTTATAACATATGTATGATTTTGACCAGCTTTCAAAATTATTTTTTTTTCCTACACACAAAGGTTGCCTTTTCTTTAACCAAAAAAGAACCTACATGCATGTGCAATCATAAATTTAATTTTTTAAATATATTTTAAGGGAAATTTACGCAAATTGACAAACATAAGTCCTCAATTATGATCGATAGCTATAGTTTTAGATAATTATAATTAATAGTTATTTTAACGTTATTTCGAAATACATATACAAATACAATTTGTATATATATGCCACAAATAATTATATTATTACAAAATCTTGGCATAAATATACAAATTACATTTGTATATGTATGACGAAATTAGCTATATCGACTTAAAAATCTCGGCACCGGAAATATTGTCTATGTACCTCAAAATTCAGAGATTTTTTTGTATATGTATGCCGGGATTCAGAAATTTTTTATATATGTATACTGAAATTTATATATGTATACCGAAGTTCAATTATTTATATTTATATATAATTACAGAATATAATTAACTAATTATAGCTAAAAACATCTTAGCTTTTAAGTTGAAGTTTTGTCATTTTTTTTTCACTTACTATAATCAACATATTCTTGAATTTGGAGTTCTCTAAAAGAGAATTATGAAGATAATGATATTATAACTTTTTAAAACAATAAGTAGGTCTTATGGTGGTTGGCTCAGTGTCTCTTAGCATTAAAAAAAATATATAGTTGCGTTATCATTTTACCCTTTACATTCAACCATAAATTTTTTTTAAAAAGTACTAGAAAATAAAATAAATTAAATGTTTGCATTCTAAAATGTAACATAATATTTGTATAATTATAAAAACAAAATCTATATCATATTGTTTGCATTGATATCTTTTCTGGTATATCGTATTATATTATATTAATATATTATTTCTTTAAGTTAAAAACTCTAATCATTAAAAAAATATTCTTTCTCTTACAATTATATTTGAAAATACTTTAATAATTCATAAATTTTAAATTTCGAATTCATCATTCTAAGTCAAAATAATTAAAATTTTCATACACGTGGGTCCTAAATTTTAATTATCTAAAAGACAGTTTTTTACAGTTTTTCTCTCACAATTATCTCTACCAAGTGGCAACACAAATCAATAATGACAATAGGGCCCTCTTCCCCTATCTCTTAACCCTACCATTCTATATCACTTGAACAAGTTCATAGCATATTTGCTTTCATCTCTATCAATTTTTTTGGGGTATAAAAAAAAAATTAGATGATTTTGATGTTGGTTACGACAAGTCAAGTTTTCGGGTTCTTTAGATGTTTACAGAGATACTTACAGATTATCCACCAACAAAATCCTAATATACTCACAGAATTTGAATTCCTAGGCCGTCCCTTTACAGCTAGGCTAACTTTTGTTAGGCTTAATTTTTAATCCTTATTAAAAGTAATAATGTTTCTTACTTATATATTACGTGTTTTTAAGTTATTTTTATCTTAAATCAAGGGTGAATAGAAAAAAATAACTTTTCTATTTTACTTCTAAAATAGTAGTAAATATTATATATATTTATTCTTTCTCGATCTATTTTATGAAAATATTATGAGTATATTATTTGTATTGTTGTAAGAAAAAAAATTAAAAATAAATAAACTATATCATTAACCAAACATCCTTATTATATTTATATTTTATCCCATAATTTTTATAAAAAATATGAAATATACCACTTTTTAGGCGCGATATATACGGAGTACCGCAATATATAACACATGTTACTTCGTATGTATCGCGACTATATAATATACCACGTGTCTATAATGTATCTGAAAGATTTAATATGTATCCATATATATCTGGAGGGTTACTTGAGTTATGTATCACACCCAAGTTATGTATCGTTATCCTCTATATGTATCACGACCCTCCTATGTATCACATGTAAAAAAAAGTGTATGAAACGTAATTAGCAGAAATTAGTGATACGAAAGTAATTGGCTCCTATAATAGTGGATTTTATGTAATTTACTCTTTAAAAATTAATAATGAATTTAATTTAGATCGTTTATTTTATTTTAATAAAATAAAATGAATAATCACATAAATATTTATGTTTTATTATTTTTAAACTTTATTACCAATCAAACATCTTCATATAAATTGAGATGGAAGACAAATATATTAAATTCATATAATTGTTAAAAGGAAAAATTAGAGTCAGAATTCATATTTAATTACATCATGTGGTTATTCTTTCGAGAAATTACATAAAATAGTTATACTTTGTGGAAATAGTCATTTTATATAAAAAGAATCATATATACAATTATAATTGTATAAATCATACAATTAATTGAATTTATATAATTTTTTGACTATAAAAGTATGTAATTATATAAATCATATAATTGACAATAAAAAGTGACTGAATTATATAATTATCTGAATTTATATATTTTTTAATTATTATTTATAATTAAATAAAATATAACTATAACTTCTTAATTATTATAATTATTGATGAAATTTTACCTTTTTAGCGGAAGTGGACGTTACCTCGTATTTCAGCTGTTTGTTTCTTCTGACATACCTTCATCTTTGATGATGATACGTAGGTAACATTTCATAAATAATTTAATAGTCTTTTCGTTCTAATTTATGTGAAGATATTTAGTTTTGACAATTAAATAACTTTATTTTGGAATTATTGTATGTGTATTTAAAAAGAAATTAAAAAAATTATTAATCATGGTGGTTTTTAATTCTTTTAAATAGCTTTTAAATGTATAAATTTTAATTTAAAATATTTAAAGATTATATGTTTGAACTCAAAGACGGTATATTATTGTTGTTTGTTGCAATCCTTTTTGCTTATGGGGTTTTCATAGATTATTTATTGGCAAAATTTTATAAATAGTCATAAATTTAAAATACCAGGGGGTTATATTTTTATTAATTATAAAAAATAGATAAAAAGATGTGTATAAATTATAAAATTCAGATATTCATATAATTTCAACAACGCGTATAAGATTTTGAAAACGACAAAGTACAATTTATATTATATAGTTGATATTCATATACAACTCAACAATGCGTATAAATATTCAAAAACATCAAAATACAATTCAAATTATATAGTTGAGGAAATATTGGTTGGTGAATTGTAACCCCAAAGATATATATGAAATTCCACATCTAAATTGGCTATCTCATTAAAGTACAATTATTTTTTATAATTTTTTAAAACTTTAACCATATAAGGTAATTAAATATAAATATTATCTATGTCATGTAATTTTTTATTTATTTATATCATCATATTTTTTAATACAAAATACATAATTTGAGGTAAAGCTACAGAGCTACTCTTTCTGTCAAATTAATTCACCCAAAAATTAATTTAAAAAAAAAAAGAAGAATTGTTCAAAGTCTTATAATGATTTTTTCATTCATCAGTAGCTCCGTCCCTTGACTATATAACGTTTAAGATTAAAAAAATGTGACTTTCGATATTTAAACAGTGACACATAGATTTAAGGATAGATTAAATAATGAATCAATTATTTTTATTATATTTATATTTTTAATTTTTTTTATTAGAAAAAAGTAGAAAATATACCACTTTCCTTTAAACACAATACATACAGAGCATGGATATGATGCACAAATCATGACACATAAGAGCTAGTGCTTCCTCTCGAACAACGCTCCTCGCAGAAATTTCAGGTCATTGAAGAGGAATAAAAAATTCCTATCAAGTATGTCCCTCAGGAGAATAAAGAGAGAACCTTCCTCTACTGAAGAAAATGAAAAAAAGAATTTCAGATTGGAAAAGAAAATTGTTTTTCTCCGGAGGTCGACTAGTAAGTATCACGACTATACAATGTATTACGTGTCTAATCATGTATTAGAATGATTTAACATGTATATATGTATGTGGAAGGTTACTTGAGTCATGTACCACGATCCTTTCTTTGTATCTGGAGAATTTCTTAAGTTAATATATCACAACTCTCGATGATTATCGTAACCCTTTATATATATCGCGCTTTAGAAAAGTAAAATATAATATAATTTCAAAAATAAATAGTATAAGAAGTAATTTATTTATATAATAGTATATTTTACGTAATTTACTATTGGACAGATGTTTTTTTATATATATAAAAGCAAAACACACACTCACACATACACACACATCCATCTTTCTTTGTTTCCTATTTTCTTTTCTTTTTTTCTCTCTTTCAAAAAGTAGAGTACTTTTATTAGCTCTCATCACTTCATACAGAAGAAGATGGTCTCTTTTTTCCCTGCTGATGGCTGCATCAAATGATTTGGAAAGCTGAGTCAAATCACAAGAAGAAAGCAAAAAAAGAAAAAAAGTTATAATAATAATCAAAATATTATTATTCCCAGGTATGGTACTTCTTCATTTTTTATTAAAAATATATAGGTTGTCACGTTAATTGTTTGAAGAAAATGGATCTGATAAAGGCGAATTAGAATTTGAAATTTATAAATTTTAAATTCAAGCATTTTTTGAGGTACTCAATTCTGAATTAGTAACTTGTACATATTGTACATACTGAATGAACTTTTAAGATAACTAAATAAATTTAAAAAATGAAGCTACTGAGTTCGATCAAAGTCGAAATCGATACTCTAGTTTTGTCATAGTTCAGAGGCGGATCAAGAATATAAAGTTTATCACGAATTTTGAATTTTAAATACTATTTTGAATTATTGAGTTCTAAATTAAAGCAAATATAAGATTTGAAAGGTACCGATGAACTCATAGCCGAAACTCTAACTCCGCTAATGCTTATAAGAAACAAAAATTTATAAATTTTAAGTTATTTTAACTTTTCATAGTTTTTTTTTATCAAGAAAACTAAATGCATTTATATTAATTAATGGTTCTTTTTTCAATAATTTATTTTTTAAAAACCATTTTGTGCCTTTGAGTATACAAAGTGAATGGGTCGAGTTTTTTGGAACCTCATCTAGCTAGCTTCTTGTCTTCAACAGCAACAGGTACATATAATAATTATCATAAAACAAATACTTTTACAAAGGGATCTTACCATTTTTACCTACAAAAAAGTTTTACCCTAAATCTAACCACCGCCGCTAGAGGGACGAAAGGGGTTCATCGAGTCATTTTTGTTTGAAATTATATTATATATAAAAGATTAAAAATAAATTCTATCAAAATCTTTGGTGAAAATTCTGTCCCTCTATTGATACATTAATTTATAACCGATAATATTATATAATACAACAACAATAATAATATATATAGCCCGTGTAAATCTCACAAATGAGGATACGAGGAAAATAAAATGTACGCAAAGAGTGGTGGAGCCACCTTTATAGAGGTTAAATATTAGTTATTATGAGTATATATTTAATCTTGAACATCTTTAACACAATTAAAATGAAAATTTGTCAAATTCCTGCCACCGCCACTATACTCAAACCGTGCTCTACCTTTGTGGTGCGGATAGTTTTATATATATACGTATGAGGACGGACTTAATTTTGATTTTTTTTTTCCAGATTTTGTTAGAGAAATGGCAGCATATTTTCATGGAAATTCAGAGATACAAACAGGAAATGATGGATTGCAAACTTTAATACTGATGAATCCTAGCTATGTTGGATTTTCTGAAACACAGCATCATCATCAGCAGCAGGAGGTACCATGTGGAAGCAGCAACCTCGTTTTCTTCAACTCCAATCATCCTGGAAATTCTATAAACTTATCTCACGCGCCTCCGCCACCGCCTCCTTCGCAGCAGTTTGTCGGGTTACCTCTCACCACGGCCGCCTTTGCAGCCCCATCTTCTTCATCTCAAGATGGTGGTGGTAATAACAACGATTCCATTTCGGCGCTCCACGGCTTCCTAGCTCGGTCGTCTCAGTATGGTTTTTACAACCCGTCTAATGACATAACAGCCGCGCGTGAGATATCACGCTCTCAACAACAAGGACTTTCTCTTAGCTTATCGTCACAACAGCCGGGATTTGGGAACTTTACAGCAGCGCGTGAGATTGTTTCACCTACGGCTGCTGGCGGAGGCGGAGGTGGAGGTGGAGGATCATCGTCATCAGCTTCCGGGGTACAACAACATAGCAGTACTATGCCTTTGAGTCCTAAGTACTTGAAGGCAGCACAAGAGCTGCTTGATGAAGTTGTTAATGTTGGAAAATCAATGAAAAGTACTAGTACTAATGGTACTGAAGTTGTTAATAATGATGGCAAGAAACCGAAGAATATGGCAACAACAACAACTGATATGGATGGACAGTTAGATGGAGGAGAAAGTAGCAGCAAACATGAGGGTGCAGCTGCTGCTGCAGTGCTAAGTACAGCAGAGAGGCAAGAAATTCAGATGAAGAAAGCAAAACTTGTAAACATGCTTGATGAGGTAAATAATAGGTTATGCTCCTATCTTTTTTTTTTTCTTCTTTCAGGTGTATCTCAAACTCTTCAAAAAGTGTTGTTGCCGTGTTGGCTTAGTGTCTGAAAAACATAGCTTAAGTAAGTCAGGGGAGAAGACTACATATCCTTGAGCGCAAATTCCCAACACAGCTAATCTTCTTCATATTTGTGTCCGTTTGCCAACTAATCAGCACGTCCAGATATGTGTAATTTTGGATTTTTGGGGTGACACGGCATGTCTCCCTCGTTGATAAGCTTGACGAGCAGTAGGCAAAACGATGGCGTTGTTGATTTCCAACAAATGTTATGGCTATGCTCCTGTTGGTTGTTATAGTTTTTGGCCTTCCAAGATACTAGTAATAGAAAAAGAGTATCTGGTCTCTATAAAAAAAAAAGTTGCATCAGATCTTTACTGAAAAAATAATAGAAATACTACCTGTCAAATGATAAAGACTAGAACTTCAAAAGTGTTACTTTCATCAGGTTACTGTCCGTACTCCTGACAATCTTGTCATATGATATTCAAAAAAAATGTCTTTTTGCTTATATGTTTTGATAGTTTGGATTCTTTTCTTCAAACCCTTTGATTGATAGTTATTTCTTGGTTCATTTTTTGTGTCAATATGTAGGTGGAGCAGAGGTACAGACATTATCATCATCAGATGCAGTCAGTGATACATTGGTTGGAACAAGCTGCTGGCATTGGATCAGCAAAAACATACACAGCTCTGGCTTTGCAGACGATTTCAAAGCAATTTAGATGTCTAAAGGACGCGATAATTGGGCAAATACGGTCAGCAAGCAAGACGTTAGGCGAAGAAGATAGTTTGGGAGGGAAGATTGAAGGTTCAAGGCTTAAATTTGTCGACAATCAGCTAAGACAACAAAGAGCTCTGCAACAACTGGGAATGATCCAGCATAATGCTTGGAGACCTCAGAGGGGATTGCCCGAACGAGCTGTTTCTGTTCTTCGCGCTTGGCTCTTTGAACATTTCCTTCATCCGTAAGTACTAAACAACCCTTTTCAGATACATTGCTCAGACTTCCTGAAAATGTTGTCACACCCATGTCGTTTTGGATGATCCGACACCCATCAGATTTTTAAGAGTCCGAGCAATATAGCTAGTTAGCACTACGTTTTGATAAATTGTGGCAATTTGTGTTTAGGTATCCCAAGGATTCAGACAAAATGATGCTAGCAAAACAAACAGGGCTAACTAGGAGTCAGGTAAGTCATAACATTGTCATTGTTGATTTTCAATGGCCTAACATCTTTGGATTTTCCATTTTTGGGTTTTGACAAAGTTTGTTTTTGGACAATTCAGGTGTCGAACTGGTTCATCAACGCTCGAGTTCGTCTTTGGAAGCCAATGGTGGAAGAGATGTACTTGGAAGAGACCAAAGAACACGAAAAGAACGGAACAGATCAAGAAAAGACGAGCAAATTAGGCGAACAGAACGAAGATTCAACAACATCAAGATCCATTGATCCACAAGAGAAAAGCCCTGGTTCAGATAGCCAAAACAAAAGCTTTGTCACAAAACAGGACAATCATCTGCGAAACCAACAGAACACTGCTTCAACAATGCCAATGTCCAATGCCACTTCCATATCACCTATCAGTATGAGCATCCATAACCAGTCTGGTTTCAACCTAATTGGATCACCAGAGATCGGAAGCATCAACATTTCTCAAGGAAGTCCAAAGAAACCGAGGAGCAACGAGATGTTGCATTCACCAAACAGTGTTCCATCCATCAACATGGATGTAAAGCCTAATGAGGAACAAATGTCGATGAAGTTTGGGGACGATAGGCAGGACAGAGACGGATTCTCCATAATGGGAGGACCGATGAACTTCATGGGAGGATTCGGGGCCTATCCAATTGGAGAAATAGCGAGGTTTAGCACCGAGCAATACTCAACCAGTGGCACAGTTTCACTCACTCTTGGCCTTCCACATAATGAAAATCTCTCAATGTCAGCAACACACCACAGTTTCCTTCCAATTCCCACACAAAGCATCCAAATTGGAAGAGGAGTTGAAATTGGTGAAGCAAATCATGAATTTGGTAGCCTAAACACACCAACATCTGCTCACTCAACAACAAATGTTTACGAAAACTTCAACGTTCAAAACAGAAAGAGGTTTGCCGCGCCCTTGTTACCTGATTTTGTCGCATGACAAAGAAAAAACAGGAAATAGCAACAGACAACTTCAGTCGCTAAGTACGAACAGGAATTAGCAACAGACAACTCCCGCCTCTAATCTGGAACATAAATTAGCGACAAACAACTTCTGCTGCTAAACAAGAACATGAATTAGCAACGGACAACTTCTGTTGCTAAACAAGAAATATGAATTAGCGACAGACAACTTCTGTTGCTGAACAACAAAAAACGTGTCTTTAGTATATTGTTTCTCGTCTACTTCCCTATGTAGAATTATATGATCATGGTAGTGTAAAGAATCAAGAAACAAGCTTTACATAGTTACATAGTGCTATACATTGCAGATGAAGAACCATTTAAGTTCTTCAGAATAGATAGATTTTCTAGGCTATTTCTAGAAGATATATATGGTTGAGAGTTTGTATATTAATTTTGTTGCTTCAGATACCATAGTTACATTGAGCATTGTTATATTGGATGTGGGAAAAAATTTAGTTATTTTAGATGTTATAAAAAGAATAATACTCCATCCATTTTAGCCAATCTTTGTTAACACCCTTTCACTGTATTATTTCCTTTGTTTAGAATGTTCTTGTCTTGATCCCGAGGATCTTTCGGAAACAAACTCTCTACCTCACTTATAAAATAGTGGTATGGTTGCGTACAATCTATCCTCCACATATTTCAATCATTAATCTATTACTACTAATTCTTTTTTCTTCATAATTTTACTTTTGTTCTAGCAAATGAAAGCATGTAAGTACAATTTATTTCCTTCTACACTATTTTAGTCTAAAGCTTCAATTTGAGCCTAAAAGTCAAAAATATGTAAAAGTAAGTCACTCTCAATTATTTGATGAAAATGATTTTTCTATCATTCTCATCATAATAGATAATGGGAATTCAGTTCAAATCATTTCCCTCCTAGAGATATTTTAGAAAGTCAATATTTTGAACTTAGTTATTGTCACTATAATATATTAATATCCTCCTTGGTTTTATCATTCATACTTCAACACTGGCTGCTTCCAACACCTTTGTCAATTAACGGCGGGTTCAGAATTTTCATAAACAGAATTCAAAATTTGAAAAAGTATACACATGAACTAATCGAAGGTGGTTCGACATTTATTATAATTACATAAAAACTAATATTAATCATAAATAAAATAGTATAATTTTTCATCAAAGAGCATTCGAATAAACCTCTTACGACAAGCTGGATCCGCCACGGCCTCCAATACTAGGAATGGATGTACATAAGTAAGTATCTATAACAAAATATGAAATATCCTAAGATATCCTAGTAAATATTGTATATGATTTTCTTGCATTCTAACCATTAGTATACAAGACACATTCATATTGATTTGTTTGATGTAAACAATTAGTGAATAAATATATTTTCAGTCATTATTTCATGTTAATTAATCAAATATTCTACTTAATTTTTATATTTTATTTTGTTATTTTTTATTTTTTAAAAAATATATTATTTTTTTAGACGTAATACATCAAGAAGGTCGCGATACATACGGAGGATTGCAATACATACGAATGTTTGCCATATATTAGTCATGATACATCTCATGTATCGTGTATCTAATCATATATCTAAACGATTTAATATGTATCCGTATGTATCTGGAAAGTTACTTGAGTTCTGTATCGTGACTCTCCGTATGCATCCGGAGGGTTTTTTAAGTTATGTGTCATGATCCTCCGTACTGCTCGCACATAAAAAAAAAATGGTATTAAACGTAATTTTAACAACTAGTGATATAAAAAATAATTAGCTCCTAAAATAATGTGTTTTACGTAGTTTATAAAAAAAAAATCTATCTCAAAATCTCAACATAGCTTGAAAATCCCAA
>JBDJHY010000001.1:1985325-1997648 GCA_039654485.1 Withania somnifera | reverse complement strand
ATGTACGGTGAGGAAGGGATGAACCACACGGATCTATTGTATGTAATTGTACCCTGCATTTCTATAAGAGACTATTTCCACAACTCGAACTTGTGATTTCTTGGTCACATGACAACAATTTTACCTATTACACCAAAGCTCCCCTTCAACATTGGTCTAATTGTGTTGATGCAAACTTCCAGGATAATCCTAAGTTTAAACTACTAGAAGTTTAATACTACAAGTAGTTGAATATATGGGCATTGAGCATTTTACAAAGAGTTATCTCTATTGATTCTAGTGATAAGTTATATTACAATCAAAATACAATTATTTGCTAACTAAACAATTTCAGAAAATGTACAGGCAATGTAGTAACACAGCTTACCTGCATCAAGTTAACATTCAAAAAGATGAAGAGGCTGCAAGAAGGTTACATAAGCAGGAAAAAGCATGTCTCCGTTGCATATAAAACTTTACATATCTCTCCAAATCACTGATTCTGTTATGAGGTGAGACTAGAAAGTATTTCATCGCTCTTGGAATCATTTTCAGGACTAGTTTCGACGATTGGTGGTGAAGATACTGGAGTCTTCTTCCCAGCCACGTTTAATCGCAATGGCCGTCTTTCAAGATCCTAATTGCATTATAAAAAACTGTGAGAAACAAGGAATATGTCAAATTGTCCTAAGATACTTCACCACTACTATCCTTACCACTTCATTCATGGTATCGAGTGCATTGTTCATTGCTTCAGCTGAAGAAAATGTAATGAAACCAAAATCTCGAGCTCTTCCCAAGGCCCTGTCGTAGATGACTTTTGCACTCAAAAATCCTGGCTGGTCAGCAAAAGCGTCTTTCAGACTTTGAGAAGTGAGGTTCCAGCTAAGATTCGAAGCATATAGTTTGTGAGGACTGTCTACAAAACCTTGGTAGGTGCTTCTTATCTTTGCGCTCATTACTTCCCTTTCACCTCCTCTTGGAACCTCGGGGAAGTTCACCTTAACCATACGACCTCCAACTTGCTGTTAAAAATTTTACTGCAAAGCAAGGAAAGAGAAAGAAAGGGATACGTAAAAAAAGAAATCAATTTCGAGTAAATCAATATGACAAACAAATTGGTCACAATGGGACAATAAGCACTACTACAAACACTTTTGTAGTGGCTTCCATATCAATATATATATACTGGCTTCATTAAGTTGAACCCAACTTACATTTTTTCACATTTATGATCATCCGTCAGGCAAATATAGAACTTTTGGACCTTGCAAGGGCAAGCTATTAATTAGATTCCAATTTGCTTTCAGTATCATCTAAACAGTTTTGTTCTCAATTTAAGATTTTCCCAGGCGTCAAGGAAACTGTTGTGGGAATTCGTGCATCAATAGATTGCAATAACCATCTGATTTGCCAGAATAACCAGAAGAGGTTACAATCTTTTCTAGCTGTGCTAAAATGGCGGACAGGATATCTTCTTGGACTGCTAAACAGTTGTCATATGCTGGGAGAATACAATTAGTCCAAACAGTTTTATTTGGTCTCCAGTCCTACTAGTCCCAACTTTTTCAGATTCCTTCAGCCTATGTTGCTCGGGCCCTTCAAAAAATGTCGACGGGTGCATGTTGGATCCTCCAAAAATAGTGTATTTCTGAAGGATTGGAAACGGGTGCGGCAACATTTTTGGAGAATCCGAGCAAGTTAGCCCTCAGCAGTTATGAAGGCTATTGAGGCTCATTGCAGGAGCTAAATATGGTCTGGAACAAATACTATCTCTAAGAAGTCTCTGATTACATGGGATAGGCTCTTTTCACCTAGATGTGTTGGGGTTTTTAAATTGATAAACATGAGACTGCGGAACAAGGCTGCCTTAGCCAAGAGCTACTGGGATTTAGCTCAAAAGGGAGAAAAGCTCTGGATTAAGTGAATGCACATTTACTATATAATGGCTCAGCAGATTGAAGGCGAGAATATTCCCAAACAGGCTAGCTGGATGCTCAAAAATATCTTTTAAGCCAGGCGAACTTTCCTGGGGTGCCTCATAGCGTGTTACATGATCAGAAGATAACAAGACAGGTGTACCTGAGATTGCTTGAACACACACAAAGAGTTGATTGGAAGTGTTTTATGATGCAAAAACTAAAGCTGTTTTTACACTTTTGGTAACATTTTCATGACAGATTGCTCCCTTTCTTAGAATATAGAGATCATTTATTTTCTCAATGCACCTTCCTAGTGGCTGCAGAGAGATGGCTATACAGCTCTAAACTGGGAACAACACATGACCTGCTGCCTTCTACATGCTAGAGTCAAATCATTAAGTCTTTAAGCTGGTTTATACTGAGACCATTCAAGCCCTCTGGCTGGAAGCGAATGAGAGGGTAATTTGAGGGGGCTAAGCAGATCAGTGGAGAGTATTGCTAAAGAAATTGCCTTTGTTTGCAGGGTTAGAGCTACTCCCGGTGTCCGGAATATGTTAAAGTTGTGTCCTTTCTAACTTGCCTGTTTTGTTCTATTAGTCTCGTTGCTATCCAGTGTTAGGTCGAAAACCTCCCAAGGAGGTGTGCCAGCTTATAGCTTAGGCATAACTGGTGATAGTCTTGGTGGAGTTTTATATGGGAGAGTAGGATGGGTTGTATCCGGGCAGTGATTTTGTAATGTTTTACTTGGTGGTTGATAAAAATTGCAGTTAATTACAAAAAATAAAAAAAATAAAATTTTTTTTCTAGCTTTGAACATCAAGCACTCTGTAAAATTGAAGTAAAAATGCCTAACATGGCCCATTTGTTAGTTTTTTGTGAAACTCTAATACTTTATTCAAATGTCTTAGATGATTGAATTATTAATTTTGGTAGAAACTTGACTACAAATAATTTATTCACTACTTTTTCTCCTAAAAAATATGAAAACAGAAGAAACGGATTTTAC
Source organism: Withania somnifera (assembly GCA_039654485.1). Taxonomy (NCBI): domain Eukaryota; kingdom Viridiplantae; phylum Streptophyta; class Magnoliopsida; order Solanales; family Solanaceae; genus Withania; species Withania somnifera. The sequence goes on along the minus strand of JBDJHY010000001.1, from coordinate 1,994,741 downwards.
CAGATAAAAGTTAAGGACACTAGGAAATAAAGAGGATTCATGGTACATATTGCACAAGATAGAACTCCATCTTCCCGTTGTATGTTTTAGAAAACAATATACCTTAACCATCCAAATTGAAGTACAATTAAACATCTCTATAACAACGTCGTTTGTTTGGATATTTTTTTATTGCTACAGTAAAATGTTGTTATATAGAACATATAATATAACATAACTTGAATATCGATTCCAAAGAAAACAAGGCCATTATAGTGAAATGTTGTTATAGAGGATGGTTGTTATAGAGAGGTATTGTTGTATGGGACAAAACACATTTGTGAGGAGATGCATAGGTAATAAAATCCAATATCTAGATGAGCAATAAATGGCCGTGGAGACCAAACTGTTTGCTTATTGAGACAGAGAACGTCAGTCCAAGATAGGTAACTAAAACAAAATCTTAATCATATTGCTGTTTGCTTATTGGGATAGTGACATCATTTCAGGATAGGCGACTAACCAAAAATCTTCATATTGTTAATGAATGACTATCAAGATTCAACATGCATTCGGTATTTTCATATTCTGGTATTGCAGATTAATTCAGTGTTTTAATAAACTGATGCAAAGCATACAGGAAAAGAGAACTTGCTAGTAAATGATGAGAAAACAGCTAAACTTACAAATCCATCAAACAGCCGAATTGCTTCCTTTGCTTCTTCAACACCTCCCATTGTAACAAATGCAAATCCACGACTCCTATCTGTAACTCTATAGGAGTAAGATCTGCATACACGCTACCCCAGACCACACTATAGAACTACACTAAGTATGTTGCTATTGAAATTTACGACATATAATGAGCCGAGGGTATATCGGAAACAACCACTCTACCTCCCAAGGTAAGGGCAAAATATGCATACTCCCCAAACCCACTTGTGGATTACACTAGATATGTTACTAATCATAATTTTCCGACATCTAATGAGTTGAGGATATATCAAAAAGTACCACTCTACCTCTCAAGATAGGGATATAATCTAAAGGCCCAATTTGTGCGATTTCACCAGGTATGTTGCTATTGTAATTTTCCCATGTAGGAATGTTGAATTTTGTATTAGGACTTTTTCTCCCATAAAATGTTGATGTCTACATTTATGTACCACAAGATTTTTGTTGCATAAGATTCAAGAATTGGAAACATCCTCTCAATCTTCAAAAGGTACGAGTAAGGCTCCTTACACCACCAATCCCATTTCAGGCACAGACCAGATGGGCCAAGGGGGTTCGGATGAAATCCCTTTAGTAGAAAATTATACTATTTATACATGTTTAAGATTATTCTTTATGCATATACAATAGATGTTAAACCGCTTCGGCTTCTTCGAGTGTTACTTCTTTCATATTTTAAATAATTAGTAAAAATCCTAGAACTATCACTTGCCAGACTCCACTTGTGAGATTAAAACCTCCCTATCTTCACAAGCTACGAGTAAGGGTTTGTACACCACCATTCCTATACTAGGGACAGACTAGGTGGGATAAACCCCTTTTGGCAAAAAATTACACAATTTATACATGGTCAGGATTATCTTTTATACATAAAAATCCTGGACTGCCACTTGCCAGCCTATGTTGTTGTAAGATTTAAGAACTGAAAAGCTAAAAAGCAGGAAATGCAAGAAAAAAAAAAAGGCAAAGGCAAATCAAACAACAGAAAGCTGAAAATAACACAAACCTCAACATTAGTAACATTACCAGCTTCAGCAAAGATTTCAGATAATTGAGAAGGTGTCACTGAAAATGGCAAATTACCCACATACAATCTACCATCTTCTTCAGTTGACTTAACCACATTAACACCTCCTCCATCTCCTTCTTTCTCTTCATCTTCTTCTTCTTCAATTTCCTCATCTTCTCCTCCAACAACGAACAAGTAAAAATGGAAGAAACAGGCAAATGCAGTTCATATTTTTTGGTTTTTACAAAAGGTGAAAATGCAACTTCGTCAGACCCGTGGACCACGAAGTGCGAAGAACAAGAAGATGACATTTTTTTCTTTGTTTCTTCAAATCGAACAAAGTTTCAATCAAGAAATGAGAGAAGATAAAAAGAGGAGGTTTGATTTATTACATTTTGGCGGATAAGATGTATATTACTTGTAAAAAACAAAAAGAACAACCATTCGGGAAAGGATTGTTTTCCCGGATCGAAAATGCCACAGCAATTTTATCCATTACTGTAGGATTTCCTTTAAAAATGTATATTACTAGTATTTGGTTTTTCACTAATATCTGAAATTTCGTTATAAAAAAATTTATATATTATTTTATATAGAGTAAAAAATAAGTAATTAATTACATAAATAACTAAACCTCATGCAATAAAATAATATTACATAAATTTTCTCATAATTAATCCCTACGTACTAATTTTTATAGTCGTGCATTGGTTAAAATTTAATGCTATGGCAAGTGATTTAATTTGCTTACTGGTTTTAAAGGTAGGGTGGAAAATACTTATTTGTATTGAATGATTATATTAAATAAAACAATTTAATCTTAGCAATCAAAAGTGAAAATTAATGTGAAGTATGAAAGACATTATTTGAGCTTATTGGTTTAGTCGTAAGCTATTCCGTGCAAATAATTTTTTACTCTATGGCGTTGTACGACATACAATTTATTGTTTGTCTTGGTTACATTGTGAAAGTCTATCGTTACATAACAAAAAAGGGATGAGTTAACACGATTAGTTATCATTTTACCAGACGTTATATGAAGGTGGCATATCCCATGTCTGAAGTTATTGTAGTGAAGTGGTAAGAAGTAAACATTTTCCCCCTCAAGACCAGTGGGGGATTTCCCGATGCAAATACAAGTTCCGTCACGCCCAAATGAGGGTATCGGACAACCGGTGGGAGGCTAAAAGAAGAGATTGAAGTTTTTCAAAGTGCATGATGAGAAGGTAACAACAATGGATGAGACATGACAGTTGCAAACATTTCACAATAGACACTCTCAATATACAAAATTCTGCAAAAACATTTAGCTTATCCCAGTCCCAAAACACATCTTATCTGGATCAAGTTCAATCATACATCACTGTATTTTCAGAAACCAACATCATAGAACAGTAATCCAAACACACTGCATCATCATAGACCCGATAGACAGGGTCATCGTCTTCTTACTCAAGGCAAGTTTATTTATCCTACAAGTGCTGAAAATTAAAGAGCATTAAGGCTTTAGCACCTCTTACCATCCACGTTGCGTGATAGCAAATGGAACGATAGAGGCAGCTGCGTTAATGCTAAGCCAAGGATGAACTGCCCATAATAGCCAAGGATGATCCGCCAATTGCAAGCTACAAAATGCGTATGCATTAGGTTGCAGCACGGATGAGGTCAGGCTCAACCCGTGATATCTGACCTCATTCTGAAGCCAAGGCTATCAAACTTTGAGGTTGCAACAGCTATCAGATGTGCAAACCCACTTACCAGCCATGAGAATACAGTGTCCAGTATTCATCATGTCAGGTATTGCCTGAAACTGAGGCGGCATCAGGTTCTGGAACGAAAAAGGGTCAAGATTTCCCCTAGAGTACATGTTAGTGATCCCTGATGAATCACAGAATCTGCTGTCGGTTGTTTCTGTCGGTGAGCTCAAGTTGCTGCTATCAGACAGCAACACTTCAGAATTCTGGGATCCAGTGGGGTAAAAGTTTTGAATGTCGCCTGTCTTGAATGTTTCGATGGTGGTGCTTTTTCTATCCTTTGTAGTTCCATTCATATTCCCCGTGTTCAAGAAGCGGCCACCACACCCCCTAGGTCGACGCAAAGCATGGAGATGGCGAGAAAGGTGCAAGTATGGCTGCAAGCATTAAGAAGTGCAAAACTCAGCAACCAAAGGGTGAACAGAAGACATGCTTTTGTTTATCCCGTGCTACTGCCCTGCCCGCAGGCCAAAGGAAAATGGCAGAAGTAGGGAGGTAGTTGGCTAAATTTCTGTTTCATAATCCAGGAACTGCTCTTCAATCAAAACTTCCTTTGATTATTCATATCGTGAATATTATCCGTGGTGGTCTTTTTTGATTGCTTATTTTTCGCGTTAGTCTTACAAGTTAAAAGAGTTGATGAAGATCAAATAAATATCATGAAACTTTACCTTGCGTGGTTTAAGAGCTTTTTTCTCCATTTCCTTGGCCCTGGACTTTCTACGCCTCAGTATCCCATGATACTGCTTGGCATTTACGAATATGGGACCTTCATCAGAGGCCAAATTCAATGGTAGCATAATGCGGCCCTGCAAAAATTGTGAAGTGAAATTATATGAATATGAGAGCCTCAAAATCATTTGTCTTGAAGAAGTCTGATACAACATGTAGAGTCAGAGATAAAAGGCAAAGCCCTTTGGCTAACATCAATGCCCAACTTACAATGCCATGTGGGCAACATATTAGCTTAACCAGTATTTATATGCTGTTACTGATACTCAGTTAAAGGAGTAAATACGAGAACCGAGGACATTACTTTGTTTTGAGTAATCATACTACAATCAGATGCTGTCTTTATGAATCAGTTGATCCAACTAACTTTGCAAAATCAACGGGCATAAATCAAGATTTCTTGAACTCTCTCGTATCTTTTTCAACAAAAAATGGCAATCTTCTTTTTGATGACGGAGATAGAATAGTTTTGGAAAACTTTTCCAAATCAACCACATTAAAAATTCCAACTCAGCTCAGCTCAGCTCAGCTCACTAAATTTACGGAATATTATCAATGAAGGAAACATGACAATATAAGCTGTCATAAAGTTAATATTGGTTGTCATTGCAAGTTTGAAAAGATTCAGAAGACTTTATATAGCTGAAGTTTGTTGTCAATAATTCCAGAGGAAGCATAAATTACCAAACCCACATAACTCTAATGATTGGGAAGTGATGCTATCAGAAAGAAGTGGTACCGAAAGTTGAGGACCATAAGCTGAAAATAACCCAATGTACTGCTCTCCATGATATTTTGCAGAAATCTGCACCATTTAATAGCACATCATGTAAACCGAATGAATATGCACAGAAATGAGATTTAGAAGACATAAGGGCTTTCATGATGGAAAATTTACCGGGGAATGACCAAATCCTAGCTCAAAGTGACCTCGATAGTTCATATTAGCAGAGTGAACAGAAGTAGCAGCATGAAGGTTTGGAAGTTTTTGCCCGTTTGCTGTAGATTTGCAATCACCTGAAGGATATACAACACAAATGCCAATATGTGCTTTGCAAAAGTGTGCTATAAAAGAATAAATCCGACCAAATGGTAAAAGAATTCAAAATAATGCGAATTTCCTTAAAAAGAACTACAGATGGAAAGTATAATGAGTCTAAAGGAAAATGAGAAAACAAAAATACACAATCACTGAGATTCTCTAACTCAAGAGATTAAATGGAATTGAAAAGGAATAAGAATAAATTCTCTTGTTAACACGTAATGTTTATGATATTCCACAGCTGTATTTGGGAGAAAGGAAACAATACATATATTTCTCCGTGATTTTGGCAGAATATGCAAGGATAGGATCATAAGCATTCAGCACTTTTATATCTCACGCCTAGACAACAAATACACCACTAATCTGATATTGGGTTGACACATGCATGTAAAGCGACATCATTTCCAACAAGAAGCAATCGACTTTGAGAAATATATGAATAATGAAACATCTAATAGAGGCCATCACAAGTTATTTTCTTTCTGGTTGCTAGACCACTAAGTATATCTTTTTACTTCAGTTAATTTTTTCGGTTCCCTAGATAATTAGCAGTTTCATCTGTCTTCACTGTAAAATCTAAATCCAAGATAACTATTTTCTCCCTCAACCTACACAGAGGAAACTAACTATATGCATCTCCCTAAACACTTGGATCTTCACTTAGTTGTCAAAACAGGACTCTTACGAAGGTTCGTGGTATAACTTTAATAAGGGAAAAACTTTCAACAAAAATTAAGGAAAGAGAATTTGAGATTACTCAGTCCTCACAAAAATACCAGCTTATTGTTATTATCATAATGATTGTGCTTGTGATATTGATGATAGGAAAAACACTAAGAACTATTTTTTTTCTTTCTTGAAAACTCTGCATTTATATTGGACTCCAAGATGCAGCAACTGTAGTTTTCATGCGATTAAATTAAGAATTTTGTTAGAAGAACTTCGCCTACAACAAGAAAATCTCACGTTGGCTGAGAACGGAAGTTCTTGTGCAATTAAATTTGAGTTCCAACTGCAGTTTCTCGTGCATTTAGAGATTGCATATTTACGAAAGAATTGGAACTCAAATTTGAGAGGCCAGGATGAGGATGTTTTCACTAGGCCATTAAGGTTGATGGTTCTTAGAAATTACGGATGTCTCTTTGTGTGGCCAATCAAGTTTATGAGGGGTAATGAATATGTAAACTATATATTAATCCCAATTGCATATATTTTATCTTCTTAGATCATGGATTTGAAAATTAGAAGTATTTGTTTAAGAATTGATGGATTGATTAATGACTTTTACTTCTATGAGCAGAGATAGGAAGTCATAAAGTACATGAATTCTTGAACAAATACATCTGATCCCCTAATTCAACTATTTCTTTATGAATTCACGAACACTTTTTAGCAAAACAAAATATCGAAGTCAATTGCTATACATGTACAAAACTAGTGTATCCGAGACAAATGGCAAGCTCATCCAGTATTTGTTTCAACTACATTTTTAAGAGTATTGTCTATCAAAAAGTAAACATCTAGAATACAATTGAAAATGTTTTAAAAATACATTCAGGTCACTAATATCCTTGCTGTTAGAATAGCTCTATTTTCCCTTGACCCACAACGTACTTCCAACATGTTTTAATCTTAATACAATGGATTTCTCTTGTCAAAATACTTGATGCAAATATCCAATTTACCCCTCTAGTTTAGTTTTGTTTTAAAACAACCTACCATTATACTTAAACAAAAATAAAAGCAGAGGGCAAATTTATAACTTCTTCTGAAGTACTTTGAAACTAAAATCCACTGTATCAAGATTTGGCCGGGTTCAAAGTGTATCAGATCATGCTGGAGCTCTGTTAGGAGTAAGGTTAAGTACAAATGATTCTGCTAATGACAAGGATATCTGGCTATCTGCCATGCAAACTTGGAAAATTTGCCTGTTATCAGATATGACCTACATCAAAGGGCAAAATCTAGCCTAGTAAATAGATCACTCTATATCATTTCATTATATTTCCCCAGGGGTAAGTTCAGCCACTCACTTTCCTTCCACATTATTTGTGGATATTCCCATCAGTCAATGACTCATAAGCAAGAGAGTTTAACAAAGACAATTCAGCTGTGAGATAAAGGAAAATACACTCACGAGGGAGTATTATAAGTTTTGCTTAGAGATTAGTTATGATCTAGCCATTATTTGCTATTATTAACTATTCAATACACAATAAGTGATACCATTAATTAGCTAAACCATCATATCCATGTATTCGTGTAAATATAAAAGTAAAAGATAAAGGACTATGCAACTATTCAATAAGTACCCTCACACTAAGCATTCATATAGACGTGGTGATGGGATCAAGATTCAAGTCTGGCAGCCTTATCCCCTACCTTGAGAAGGTAAAAAGTTTGTTTTTGATAGACTTTAAACTCAAGTAAAGCACATCAAAGTATGTAAAGCAAATACATTGCAAATGTTGTTGTAAAGCAAATATAGTAGTGAAAAGTTCCAATATTTAAATCAATGGAGAAGAGAATAGTAGCAATAACAAATAATATGATAACTGAAGTCAAAGAGACAATAAGATAGAAGAATAAGATAGTAGGAAGAGTAATAAAGACAAAAGTGATGGATCATGTTATTCTTGATCAAAGGAAAAAAAAAAGGCAATAAGATAACGAAGCTAGGCAATGCTCGAATACTTACTAATCTCATATCCTAATCCTCGACCTCCAAATCTTTCTATCCAAAATCCTGTTCTTGATACGCTACAAGTGTAGCATGGCCTATCTAATTACCTCTCCGCAATACTTTCTCAGTCTACCTTTATCACTCTTCGTACCCACTATAGTCAACCTCTCACACGCTCTCACTGAAAAATCTATGCATCTCACGTCTATCACAACATCCTACATCCTTATTTCTGCTACTTTCATTTTCTGCATGTGCAAATTCTTGTCCGGCCAACACTTCGCCCTTTATAATATAACTGGCCTGATCACCACTTTATAAAACTTACCTTAAAGCTTGATGGCATATTCTTATCACATATAACACATATGATGTGTAAGATCCTCATCAATCTCCCCAAAAATGGGGATTATTGATCCCAGATACTTTTTTTATTGGTAAAGGGTGTTGTATCAAAAAGCAGCAAAATTGCTCACAAGTATTTCCAAATGGAAGTCTCCTTAGAAGTTGTGTAATTAACTCAAAAAGTCAACCATGGCTTCTGTATCATTAGCTATTGTCATGTTGCACAAAAACATACAGAAACACGTTTGTACTTTAACTAAATACAAATTCCTTATTCCTTTCAAATTCTTGAATTACTGTCCTTCCAAATACACCACCAGGTAGCAGCAGACATTGAGTTCCATGTTCTTCGTTTGCCTTTTTTTCAGTCCTTTCATGTGCCAGCATTGTTGTAGCTCGCCTGCCATCTTAGGCATCACCCAATTAACCAGACATGATATTTAAGAGAAAATACCAAATTGTAAGTTATCGGGGCAATGTAAGTAACGGTGATCGACACTCTCCCCTTCCTTCTCACACAATGGACATATATTGCAGATTGTAATCCTTCTTTTCTGGAGACTATCATGAGTTAAACATGCCTCGTGCACCACCAGCCACAAAAAATGATCAACCTTCACAGGTACCTTATTGACCCTAGATACTTAAAACTCTCTCTTAGAGATGCCTTGTGTGTCAATCTTCACTTCCACATCTGCCACATAGTAACGTTCCTGAACTTTTGCACTCCAAGTATTCTACCTTAGTCTTGTTCAACCTGAAACCTTTGGACTCCAGGCTCTATCTCTAAACCTCCAACCTATCATTAACTTCATCATGCATTTCATCAATCAAAACTATGTCATCTACAAATAGCATATATCATGGCACCCCTCCTTGGATATGTTACGTCAGTTCACCATTTACCAAGGCAAATAGAAACAAGCTAAGAGTTGATCTGTGGTGCAAACCTATCACGACTGGAAAGTGCTTCATGTATCCTCTAATATCCTCACTCGGGTCTTAACTCCATCATACACGTTCTTAACCACCCTAATGTAAAACATGGTTACATCTTTAGCCACCGAACTTCTACATAAAAGCCCCCTAGAGACTGTTGTAAGCTTTTTCTAGGTCAATGAACACTATATGTAA
>JBDJHY010000001.1:1892124-1902562 GCA_039654485.1 Withania somnifera | reverse complement strand
CCCATCAGATGTTTGTAAGTTAGATTAAAATCTCAACTGTTTTGCCTTTTATTCACTGTTTAGAGGTGATTATTAATCAAGGTTACTTCCAGAAAGTTCGTGTTGCTTTAGTATTGGACAACTTTTGTGATAAAAACTGGCTGTTTCAGGTTTATGCATCTCGTGGGGTGCAGAGTTCTACAGTAAATGGTGAGGATCCTGTATGCTAAAGACTCGTGCATTATTTTAGTAGCCTGTCATGTTTTTAGCATGCAACAAAATCATTTAGGGATTTCTTTTTGTTGTTGAGATAATCATTTAGGAGTTGTTTGCTGCGCTGCTTCTACATGTTCACAGTCAAGGAGCCAAAAATACAATAACAGCATAACAGTGTAATCCTATAGCCGGGGTTTGGAGAGGGTAAATTGTAGGCTGACCATACCCCTACCTTGTGGATGTAGAGAGGTTGTTTCAGATAAACCCTCAACTCCAGTAAAGTGCAAATAAAAATATAAAAATCCGAGGCTTTGATCTCCTAAAAAGTAATGTTGTCTGGATAAATACTTAATATAGATGTTCACATTGTCTGCCAGATGAAGTGAATTGAATAGGTGGAGAGCTTTTGAACTACAAAACTTCTAGTTGTAATGGAGGTATTGTATTTGTATCAGGAAAATCACTGTGACACTATAAGTTTGACCACGAGCATTAGGTTAAGAAAAATAGTATAAATTTGGCAGATATGAGGCTGTAGAACTGGTGGATAGGTGTCATTTCAGGCAATTCACGGAGAACGACAATCATGGTGAGTTGGTTAGGGGAAGAGATTGTGAATCGAATCAAATTGTATCACAGCATCCTTCCAGAAAAATTATTACCACAATTCAAGTAGCTAATAAAACAAATAAAATTTATAATACGAGCACATTTATATTTTAACAAATATACTACACAGGAATACTTGTGATGTAGTAAAACCATAGTTTCTTGGTTTTATCTCTGTTGGGGAGTGACTGCTCTCATATTTTATCAAGGCGGTTATGTACATTAAAGCTGCTGATAGACTTAATGCAGTAAATGTGTTGATGCTAAATAAAATATCAGTGAAGTTTCAAGATATCTTACATGTTCATTGAATGATATGCTAGTTTTGCTTGAATACTGGTTCAAGGGATAGTCCCAACAACTCGTGTTAATACATCTCATTTTCACATCAGGTGGCCGCAAACCACAATTCCAACATTTAAGGTTGTAGCCAACAAGTGTGTGCAGAAGGTCAGAGAGGGTGAACAAATATGTCTAGTAAGGTCTGTCATCTTATAGTAGTCCATAGATGTTTGTTCTGTTCTTATTATATATCTCTAATATGCTGATAAATGGTTAACTACTTGGAAGAAAGGATGAAGCTCTCATGGCCATTGTCAGCGAGGGAGGCACTTGTACATTTCTTTGTATTTGAGTACCTTCAAGATGGTCTAATAGTGGTGCTTCTAAATTCGGTAAGCTTGTGAAGGTCGATGACGTTTTTCAATTTTTTCACATCAACATTGGAGTGACTGATTGTTTTGTTAATTTCTCCAGATCTCTGACATAGATACTGTTGATAGAAGTACTCATGGGTACTCGAAAGCCGGAATACCACTCCCGCAGGATGTAGTACGAATTGATATGGTGGGAGGTTTTGCTATCCAGAAAGTTACCGATAATCGTAGCTACTTCAGGTAACTATTAGAAGTACTTATAGCTAATAGACATGCAGGCATAGCTAGTTTGACATAGACAGTGTTATCAGCTTTGAACGCTTCCTTTTGCGTTTTCATATTATCCTTTCTGATGTAAATTCTCGCTTTTATGCTTTCAAAATTTACAGGACTATAACAAACATGGATATCAAACTGGACTTTATTCCTCCTTCATTTATCAATTTCATTTCAAGGCAGCTCGTAGGTGCTGGTTTCAAGCTTTATAAAAAGGTTAATGCCAATTCAATTACCACTTCTGTTTCTGATTGTTCACTTTTTGGGAAAACAATGCTGATCAAACTGAGATTTAAATTCTATAGATCGTAATATACTGGATTTGTTTTTTGCAGGAAGTAACTTCAGTTACCAAAGGGGACGAGGATTTCAGCGATGCTCTAAAAGATGCACTGTATGCTCGAATACGAAAAGCACTTTATTCAGATAATATACCTAATGTCAATGCGGCTTTAGAACAGAAGAAAGATGTGTGCCAGGTTGATGGAGAGAGAAGAAATGTCAATGGGGCTTTAGAATTGCAAGAATTCAAGGAAGAAGCATGTATTAGTCTTGATGAAGGGGCAAAAGATGGCAGTGGGGCTTCGGGACAGCAAAAGGACTTCAAGAAAGATGCACCTCTTCGACTTGCTGAACAGGTAAGAGATGACAATGGTGCTTTAGAACACCCAGACTTGATAAAAGACTCCTATGTTCAACCGGATCAAGTAACGGGAACAAATATTCACGATAAAAGCCCAGAGCAGAAGGTGCACGCTGATAATGGTCTAATCAGTTCATCACAGCAGGATAACTCTGTGGCTAAAGATAAAAAAGTTAATAATGAAATTGAGGAAATTAATGAAAACACAAGTGAAGTGATTGAAAGTTCAGATGAGAATGACAAGAAAATCTCCAATTCTCCAGCTAATCAACTTGTAAATGTGCCTGCCAACAAGGAGAAGGTCATGATTAGCTCTGAGGTCCGACAAGCTATGGAAACTTTAGAGAAGGCTATTTCTATCATAAGGGATTTTGGATATAATTTGAAAACTAGATCTGTTTCCGGAAACACTACTGTTAAGTCCTTAGTTGTAGAGGAGGATGGACGTAAAGACTCAAAATCATCAGAAACTGATCTAATTCATGGAAGTGACATAGCTCGTGCTAAATCACCCGAACAAAGGAACAGCTCTGCTAGTCATGGTTCCAGGTAAATTTTGTTTGCTTAATAGCAAGACGCTTCATTGAAATATTGAATTATGCGAATATTATTTATTCTACGCCATACGTGTTACTACGGTTCCGGAGAAATTAAATTCTTATTTTCCAAACGGGCACATAGAATTTGCTAAACATTCTAGTCATTTAGAGACTTCTGCAACTCCTTTACAAAGGAAAATCTGAAAGTTTTGACTTATATACAATGAAAAGGTTGTTCCGAGCTATGTTGCTAGGACTCTTCAAAAATATTGTTGGGTTTCTGTCGGATCCTCCAAAATCTATGCTTTTCTGGAGGACTGACACAGGTGGACCTACATTTCTGGAGGGTACGGGCAACATAGGCTCCAAGAGCACTTACTTTTTGTTGAAATGACATGATTTGATGACAATGCATTTCCTATGGTAACGCCTTGACCATGGGCTTGATGACTTTCGTCTATGTGCATTATCTCAAAATTGGCGTAATTATTTTTCTAGGCGTACAAGTTCTAGTTTGTGCACGAGGGAGGCTAACCACATCAAGAAGATTGCTCCTGCATCACCAGATGATTATGTTGAAACCTTAGGCGACGCTCAATACGCTGCTGTAGGTACCTCAGTAGACCAAAGGAAGGAAGACAATGTCACGTCCGTCCATGCAGATACCGTCCCCAGAAAAAAGAATGGTAAAAGGAAAAAAAAGGTACCATTTTACTGGTGCTTGTATATTCAACCAGGTCAAGTCAGGAGTTAAAGAAGGCTATTCTGTTCATAGGAAAGCAGCTAGAGTTTACCTGTTATTACAGATGTAACATTCTTATAAAATGTAAGGTCAATATCAGTGTATTCTGTACCTATGTTTTTCTCGAACCTTCTAGAAGTGTTGTCGCACCGTGTCAGATCCTCCAAAATTGCATAGCTTTCTGATAATCTGACACACTCTAGACGATACTTTTGAAGAGTCCGAAGAACATAGTTCTGTACAACATAATGCAACTAAACATGCTCATATTTGTAACACTGTAATTGGATAGTGACAGAATCAGAAACTTCTCTATCTCCCAAAATAGAGGTAAGGTTTGACGTTTGTTGTAAAGCGACAGTACCACAAATACATGAGCTAAATGTATCAAAAATTCAGAATAAGAAAAAGGTAAAAGGGGAGTAGCTATTTTTTTACCCTTTTCAATTTGCTTGTTGAGATACCTGTATAACTTGTTTGTGGATATATCCTTCAATAAAACACGGTGTATGTATACCCTCTTCGTGTAATAAATAGAGTATATATGCTCTTGCTATCTAACAAATGATGCATATTTACCTTTCACCTTTAGCGGTGACTAATTCAATTTAATAATAATAAATCTAAAACTAGTTTTTTATTTTTCAAAAATGCCACGTGACTTTAAATATTATTTTACTGATTTTTTTATCCTTCCCGGGTAAAAAAAATAGGTGAGGCAATTTTTAAATTTACGTGATATTTTTTAAATTAAAAAATAATTTTAATTTTTTCAATTCAGTAAATATAAGTATTTTAACAAAGAGGGTAAATATTACTATTTTATTAGATGGAGTAAACATATACGCACCATGAGAAATATATTCAATTTAATTTAGTTTTATTACTTTTCACAATGGATCATACCTCTCTTCCTCCTTTACGAACCAAATTTCAACGAAAATGGTGTCAGTGCGATTGGTAACTTTCATCCGATCAAAAATGGAAAACAAATATAGTATTATTGGAAAAATCAAGAATTCCACTTTCCATCAAGTCTAAATAGATACTCTAAATAACAAGGCTTCGAAGAATTATTGGTTTGTTTTGAGAGTAGGAGCGATACTACATTGTGCGTTCCATAATTTTTGAAACTAGGCAGAATTTTTAATAATCTCAAATTTCTAGTTTCGCCAAGATTGGAAAAGAATTGGTGAATAAATAGCACCTAAAGAAAAAAAGTTATGGGAAATTAGTAGTAGAAGGTTATTTCCGCTATCGGCTTTAGCTAATAAATCTAGGAAATGTGTTCTCTTTTTTGTTTATATGTCTAACAAATATATATTTCAAAAATGAGGCATAAAATCATTTCCAAATTAGTAAAAGTATGTCATATAAAATCATTCTCAAAATATACAAAAGTAGTCTGACATTTTAACATAAACGAGTCTTATTCAGTAAGTCCATCGACCTTATTAGTGTTGCATTTAATAGTATTTCAAATGTAAATCTACACCATTTTAAATAATTTGCCTTGGAGAAAGTTTATAATATTTGTATCTTCACGACTAAAATCGATCACTAATATTTATTGTTGGTATTATTATGTCAAGTTAACTAGTTGTTTTAATATATTACCTTAGATTCTTGTTGTCAAAAACTTTATTGATCAATATAAAAATTTGAATAATTTAATTTAAAGTTCTAACACGTCATTTATTTTTTAAAAAAGGAAGGGCGCAAATTTCAATTTTTATTATATACATATGTCCAGTATATTTTCATTGACCAAAAAACGAAAATTCCTCATGGAATGCACCAGTTTTTGTGTATTGCCTTATTATAATATTATGAATTTAATTTGGAAATTTATCTTACGAATTATGTTTTGATGTATTCTTTTAATTATATTTAATTAAATTATAATTTTTTTACGTTCTAACAAGGATATACTTAGGTACAACCCCTAACCCTAGCATAGGACTCGACCTCAACCATAGATCCAAATGAAAAGGGACCCGACTCCAACCCAGGATTTCTGAGCTGATCTCAACGTAATATTTGAACCTTCATAAGGCTCTGACTTGAGACTCAAACCTTGACCTCTAAACACTGACCTCAACCTCGATATGAAATTTGATCCTGACTCATGATTTAATTACTTGTCTCTCGGTCTGACCCCAACTCAAAACCTATCGCTTAATCCTCATTGTAGACTCAACCCCTAACCTTGATCTAGGACTAAACTCCAACCTAGGAGCCAACCCTAGACCATATCCGAACTATGGATAGACCCCTGTTATGGACCCTATCTCCAATCAATCTCGATATCAAAATTCGAACCCAGGATCGACTCCAACTCATAACAAGAAACCCGACCCTTGAACTTTGATCTAGTTCAAACCTAATAATATGTACTCCCTCCATCCCAGCTAATTTTTGTAGCATATTTGAATTTCGAGAATTAAAACAGTTTAATTTTGATTGTTAACTTGAACAAGAAATTTTAGGTTTATTGAAATAAAATTACATATAACACTACGTAAAAATTACTATAAGTCACAAGGATTCATAATTCAAGATATTTAAAAAGTATTTGAAAAAATTAAAAAAAGACTTACTTAAATCTCGAAATCCTAAAGGTGGTGCCACATAAATAAATTGGGACGAGAGTAACTTATTTGTGAATATTTGATTAATAAAATATTTGATATCTCTAAAACGTTAATTGAAATTGGAGCGGGTGGATTACGAATGACACCATCATTTAATCCAGTCCAAGTAAGTTTGTGTTTAGGCATTGATTTATTTATTAATTTAACCCATCTTAAACTGCCCAACTTCAAACTAAAAATCTCATTTGCCAATGCTCGAATGGAGACCACTTTACTTTTCTTCTTGTCATTGTTTTTTAGGGATCTTCACACGAATGCTTTTATTTTAAGATATTTTTTAATTTTTGCCCCTCGAGTAATGATTTTTAATTTTTTTTCTTTTTAACAATTTAAATAATAAAAGAGTGGTAAAAAGTATCTCTGACTTCAAAAAATTCCAAAGCAAAAAATAATGTGTTTTAATCTAACACAAGTTATACTGTGGACATAACAAATTATGCAGACTTAATTCCTAATTATATTCATAAAAATCATAAATAGACATAACATAAAAACATGTCATTTAACTCAATCTTAAATTATATCTATACTCTCTAACTAATTTTAAATGTTCACAAGTATACTCTATAAACAATTTTATATCTTACTTAACATCTCCTATACGTATTATATACCCTAAAATGAATATTTTTACTTATTTAATTTTTATAAAAGTATAACTGCCTGTTTAAACACGCTTAATATTATCATTAAATAAAACTATGAAAATAAGATCCATAGAAAAGCTCGAATCGAAATACATGCCAAGTTAAAAGGGTAGTTTATGTATTATGACATAGCTTTCTTTTGTTCTCCATTATATTTGGAAGATTTAAGAAACAGAAAGAAAATGTGGAGGAAAAAGCTGAGAATTTTGGCACCCTTTTCACAAACCCCATTCTTGAGAAGAAGGGAAATACCTATTTCTTCTTCTTGTTCTAACACCCAATTAAATCTTCCACACGTAGAACAATTTCCTCAGTTTTTACAATCTACAAGGTTTAATTTTCTTGGAAATGATTTGGGGTTTTCTGGAAGAACCTTCTTCTGCTCTGAAGCTGCTCAAAAGATTCGTTGTTGGAATTGTTGTAATTGTGTTTCATCAAATACAGCACCTTTTCTTGTTTGCAGTTCTTGTGGCTGTGTCCAACCTGTGGATCAGTCTGTTGATTATTTCCAGATTTTTGGATTGTAAGTTGTGTTAACTCTTTATATGTCCTTTTATAGACTGTTTTTGTGTTAAAGGCGAGGGTCTATCGGAAACAAGTAGTACGGACGGGTTACACTCTTATCCTCCCGACCCAACTTTATGGGAATATACTGGGTTTGTTGTTGTTGTAAGTTGTGTTAGCTCTTTATAAAAGTCTGCATTCGTTATCTGTCCATACCAGTAGTTATAGTATTGCTGTGTAGTTTCTTGTCCTTTCACTGTCGTATTACTTTGTTGTAGTTAATGTGCTTGAGCTGTTACTGTCTGCTGTTTTTGTTATTGTATGCATTGGTTATCAGTTCATATTAGTAGTTATAGTATTGCTATCCTAGTTTCTTGTCCTTCCATTTTTGTTTTTATTTGTTGTTTCGTGTACTTCCACTATCATATTATTTTTTTGTTGTTGTTGTGCTTATGCATACTATCTGTTGTTTTTGTTATTGTATGCTAATTTCGGTTGCTTCTTTTTTTAACTGCTTTGGACTATTTTTTCCCCGAACCAAGGATCTAACGGAAATAGACTCTCTAGTGCTGAGTTCGGAGTAAGGTCTGTGTACCCTTACTTTGTGGGATTATACTGGATAATATGTTATCGTTGTTGTTGTTTAAATTGGAGATATGGAAAGGGGAAATGGGGAGCGTATTACAAGGTGAGGAATCGAACCGTGAAAGTTTAAGTAGTTAACTAACTGAGCTACTAAGATTTTTCCATCGGGTATATTGTTAGGTCATGCTTGGATTCTTTTCTCTTTTTAGTATTTGGAGGATAGCGTTGAAGTAACTAGTAGGAACTAGTCTCCTGCAGAGATATAGGTAAGACCGTACACAATAGACCCTGGGTCCGGCCGTTCTCCAGGCCGTATGTATAGCTGGAGTTTAGTGCACCAGGCTACCCTTTTAGTGTTTGGAGCAAAGGCGAATCTAAGATTTGAACTCCGGGGTTAGAAACTCAACAACCATGAGTTCGTTGAACCTAGTAGTGTTTGCTCAAAACAGTGTAATTGTATTAAGAAATTCATTATATATATATGTGTGTGTGTATATATAGAATCTGGAATCAGTTATTAGCACTTGAAATGGTAAATACAGAATCCATAAAGTTGAAACCTTGGCTCCGCCTCTGTGTTGATAGTGTTCTGAACTTTATAACGGTAACAACAATAACAAATTGGGACAAGGAAGTATCATTTGGTCCAATAGGAGACAACGATGATTACTTAATAATGGGGAGGTTTGGGAGTTAATGATTTGAGGGTCTTAACAGTGCTTTGCTGGGGGAAATGGTTGTGAAGAGTGGTGGAGGTCCAATCTTTATGTCAAGAGGGTGATAATAGATACATATGAGGTGATGGAAGAGGGTCGACGAACTAATGATATCACGTTATTGTTTGGATGTTGAGTGTGGAGGGATTTTTCTGAACCCATTTCCTTTAGGGTAGAGAATGGAGTAGAGTAATTTTTGGGATATTATGTGGCGGGGAAATATGTTGTTAAATGATGAGTTTGCAAGCATTTATGGGGTTATCTTGTCGAAGGGAGGCGGCAGTCCATCAAATTAGGAGGATACAAGGGGATGAGACATTTTGGGAGTTGAGGTTTAGGAGGGATTTTAAGGATTGGCAGGTGAATGAATTTAAAAGGTGGCTACCTTTACCCCATCAGCGTTGTGAGCCAGTTGAAAGACCAACACCATGAGATGGAACTTGAGGAACAAATGCGTTTTTTCTGTCAAATCCTTTTATGAGAAGCTTCTGGTGAGAGCGGAAGAGCCTTATCCTGTCAAATCAATTTGGATTCCTAAGATTGCATTGAAGGTATGCTTCTTCACATGGTTTGCCATAGAGGGGCGATTTTGATGGCGGACAACCTTTGGAGAAGGAAGGTTGTTTGTATTAGTTGGTTTTACTAGAGGCGGACAAAGATGTAGATCATCTTTTACAACACTGCAGCCTGGCCACAAGACTGTCGTAGGAGTTGTTCAATTGGTTTGCTATGTCTTGGGTAATGCCTAAGTCTGTGGAGGATCTGTTGTTTTACTGGAAAGCAGGAGGAAGAGCAAGACATGTAATGTTGTTCCTTTGGATTTGATGTGGATCATTTAGAACGGCTTTTGAAGGGGCAGAATTGAGTTTTGGGAAGCTGATAGTAGTCTGCAATCCCTTATGTTGTATGGGGTAGAGTGTTGGCCAGTCAAGAACTCGCATATCCAAAAGATTAAGGTGGCGGAGATGTGGATGTTGGGGTGGATGTGTAGGTTGACTAGGAGAGATAGGATTAAAAATGAGGTTATTCGAGACAAGGTGGGAGTGATCTCGGATGCGGCATATTTATTTATGCCGGGGCTCTATTGGAGACCCCACTTTGTTGTTGTTGTTGTTGTGAATTTAGAGCATTTAGGAGAGAGGGTAGAAAAGAGGTTCCTTTTGTGGCTCTAAAACTATGACTGTAATCATACTTGTAATCTCTGCTATGTTTAGATTTTATGATGTACTGAATCTCTTTGGCTGATCAATTTTCAAGAAACGGCTCTTAGTTTGGGATAAGGGAAAACAAGTAAAATATAAACATGATATAGAAAAGAAAAAAGTTTTATCCTTGGTAGTTGTTCAGCGATGGCTGTAGTTGTACTTAAAATATCAAAGGGGAGTGGAGCTGCAATGATTCTGAATATCCAAGGTTGAAAAGGAGTGCGAGACACGTTCCTATTAGTTTCTTTTTTCAAGTTCTTCTATAAGTATTGAAGATTTTTTCTTTTATTTCCTGGGCTGGTAATATTTAGATGCTAAAGATTCTCTGCATTCTTACAGGGAGAAGAAGTATGGAATTGAGGGGGAGAATTTAGAGCGCAAGTATAAAGACTGGCAGAGGAAGCTACATCCAGACTTGGTTCATACAAAATCTCAGGTTCATAGAATTGTACATCGTGCATATTTCA
>JBDJHY010000001.1:1848375-1859368 GCA_039654485.1 Withania somnifera | reverse complement strand
TACACCTGATCACTATTCGCCGAATATGGTTCATCACTGTCCTTTACTTTTAATAAGAAGTCTTGAATTTGAGTATCTAAAAATGAAAACAAAATTCTTGTTGAAAAAGCTGCCATGCGTCGTATGAATTCAAATATAGTCGAGTCTTAATACGAACACCGAACACCGAGTTAAAAATTAATTATTATTATTATTCTTATTTTGAATTTTTTTTTTATACTCTACTTGAAATGGATATTAGATTATCAGTAACGTGTTCTCCACATGCTGACTTTTGGACTCAAAATTAATTATAACTACAAAAATATCCATTAACAGTGAAAATAATCAGATGCTGCTATTAATTATTGATGACTTATAATATAATAACTATTTTTACTATTTTGTAAGTATGTGGGACCAAAATTATATAAATGAACATAAAACATTTACTTTTGAACTCATTCCCACTAACAAAATTCAATTTCTTTTAATGAAATAAAACACATATAATACAACTTTAACCTCCAAATATTATAAATTAAAAAAAAAAATTAAAAATTTTAGATTTATAGTCAAATGAGAGCTTAAGCTGGTAGTAAACTCTCAAATACTTTTGAGAAATTCAATTTAAGTAAAGTTTGAATTAAAATTTTAAAATGTGTGGGCCATACTTTTTTGAAAACATATTTTACTTTTTTGAAAATGAAAAATCATTGCCCATTAACTGTAGCAGTAAGTTTTAAAAATTATCAGAAGTCATAAGTTTGATATAAGATTATTATTTTATAATTAAGTAAATACTATATTATCTTAAAATTATAATTCGATATTTTAATAAAAATTAGTAATAGTCTAATCTCTAGCAACTACAATATGTCAGTAATTAATTAGAAAATTCATTTAAACAGTATAAATACTAATTATTGCGATGTGCAGAATTCAAATAAGAATCGGATTACAAAAAATCTATTGTACATAATTTTATTTTTAAGAGACTATTTATATGATTTAAATTCGCGATCTTTCGCCACATGATAATAACTTTATTATTTAATAAATAAATAATAATTAGTAATTATAAATATAGAATAAATTACATAATTAAGCAAATATTCTTATCATATTTATAGTTTATCTTACAACTTATTAAAAATTACAAAATATATCATTTTTGGTGCGATAAACATGAAGGATCACGATACATAACTTGGGTGTAACACATGCGATATACATAACTCATAATGTATCACATGTATTGCAACTATATAATATATCGTGTGTATAACTATATGTCTAAATGATTTAACATGTACTCGTATATATATATAGAAGTTTATTTGACTTATGTATCACACTCAAATTATGTAGTGCGTCGTATATATCTAAAGAATTTCTTGAGTTATATCTCGCCAAGTTATGTTCCGACCTTGCATATGTGTCACACATAAAAAAAAAATAAGTATAAAATATAATTTTAAAAAATTAATAATGTAAAAAATAATTAACTTTTATAATAATATATTTTATCTAATTTACCTTAAATGTTTTTTTTCATATTCTACTAAACAATATCTTCATGGGGAGCATACATTTTAAGATTTACCAATGGAAAAGAAGAAAAGAATTAATTTCCCTTTTAATTTTTAACTTCCATTGAACAACTCCCATCTTCTCTGTGCCTGTCCTGTGCTTTACTTCTACTTCTAACCAACTTTACATTCCAAAGTAAGCATTTTGAATTCTTGAATCATAATTGATTTTGTACCGTTTTGCCACCAATCAGCACCCAAAAAGCAAAAAGGTACTATTCACTCTTTTGCTATTTTGTTTTTTTTTTTCAAGACTGTACCTTTTACTGTTTTTTACTCAATTCTTGAATTCATTTCTGTTAGATCTTTGTGTTTTCTTACTTTTTATAGGATTTTGTGATGTGGGGTTTCCATTTTTTGCTTATTGGAAGTGGGATTTGGTTAATTCTTACCATTTATGCCTTGTTTGGTCGGTTCTTGAATTGTTTGTTGAATTTACACTGTTAAGTTTGTTGATTGTTGAAAATTTTCATTTATGGGTTGTGTGTTTCTTTTTCATCGTATTTATGTGTTTTGTCATTTTCTTTGAAGATTTTTTTTTGAGAAGAAAGTGACTTGTTTGTGGAGTTCTCTTTTTTTTTTTTTTTTCAGTATGTGGAAGTGTACTAGGTGTTGAAAAGGGTTGGTTTATGTAGTTTTTCTCTTACAGTTTGTTGATTCGACTTAAAGCTTCAATTTTTCTTGTGGATTTTGTCTGTGTTACTTTTTTGGACTGCTTTGGACTATTTTTCCCATGAGCAGGGTCTATCGGAAACAAGTCTCTCAAATGATAGAGGCAGAGGTAAGTTCTGCGTATACTCTATCCTCCCTAACCTCGCTTTGTGGGATTATACTGTGTATGTTGTTGTTATTATTGTTTGTCTTTGTGTTACTTTAGATATTTTATATAAATGGAGTGTGAAAATGGGGTTCCATTTGAAGAGGAATAAATTGGATTTAGGGCTGTGTATCTTTCCTACAGTTGTTGATTCAACTTAAAGTGTCGATTTTTCTTGTGGATTTTGTCTTTGTGTTACTTCAGATATTTTGAATAAATGGAGTCTGAAAATGGGGTTCCAGTTGAAGAGGAAACTATTGTTGTGGCTGAAAAGATTTTGGATATGAGTAAGGAGGAGGAGAATGTGAATGAAAAAGAACCCAATGCAAATGAGGAAAAGGCTGACGAAGAACCTAATGTATCTGTTGTCAAAACTGAACTGTCTCGAAATGTTCCGAAGAGCAAAGGGTCGAGTCAAAAAAAGCTTGCTACGGTTGGAACTACAAAGACCAGTAAGATAGTGAAAGATGAGGCGAGTTTACGGGGCACAGCTGCGTTGACTCGTTCGAAAAAGGTTAGTATATCTCAAAGTCTATCTTTCCCTGCACGAGGTGTTAGTTCTGATGTAATGAGGAAGAGCATTGATGTGTATCCAAAGAAATCTGATGCCAAGGAAGTGAAAACAAAAGGGGTTAGCAATGAGACTTCACTTTCAAAGGGATCATCGGCTTCTAGTTCTAATCTGTCTAGCAGGGGTGTATCTGGTGGAGTCTTGAAGAATGCAAACACAAATGGAGATGTTGCAACCAGCAGAAGAGCAACTATAGCAGCTGTCCCCAGTCTCCGTCAGTCTATGGTAATAATCCTTGTAATATATTTGCATTCACCGTATCTGCTTTACTTAAGCTTAGAGTCTATCCGAAACAACCTTTCTATCTTCACAAGGTAGGGGTAAGGCTGTGTACGCACCACCCTCCCCAAATGTGGGATTACACAGGGTATGTTTTTGTTAATGGATGCTTTATTTCACTGTGTGTCGAACCTTTTTTTTCTGTATCAGTCTGTGAAGTCTCTTTCAGCCAATGGAAGTGCAAAGAAAGCTACATCTGAAGTGTAAGTGACTTTGTTGCTTTGCATTTTTTATGAAGCTTTTTTGGTCTACGATAGTTGCGTTTGGCGATGAAATTTTTAGTTTATATTACGTTTCATTTGCAAAGAATTTTTCTTCAGTTAATTTATTTCTTTGTACTGCAGATCGAATGATGAAAACAAGAAACCTACTAAAGCTGCATTACCTCATAAAGAGGAAGAGGATGCTCGTTCTACAACTTCCTCGTACTGCTTTTATCTTTGCAATACTTTCATTCTGTTGTTCCATTGTCCGTTCGTCATCTTTCATGTTCTAGGCCTATTAAATCTACTCCTTTTGTTTCTGTTGTTACTAGGAGTACCACTCCTTCTGGGCAACGAAGGGCCAGTATTGCTGGATTTTCCTTTAGGTTGGAAGAACGTGCTGAAAAGCGGAAGGAGGTTTTTAGTTCTGCTCTTGTTTCTGGTTAAACAATGAGAAAATGTAACTTTATATGCAAAGCTAACTAGTACAAGGTTTCTTTCTTCCTTAGTTCTTGGCGAAGATAGAAGAGAAGATACAAGCAAAGGAAGAGGAAAAGAATAACTTGCAAGCAAAATCCAAGGTTGGTTCGAAATATATTAAGTCCTCCTGGTTAACTACTCAAGACTAGTACCTCTTAAGCATTTTTTATTTTTTTTTTGGGAATTTGGGATTTGATACAGGAAAACCAGGAGGCCGAGATAAAGCAATTGAGGAAGAGCTTGACATTTAAAGCTACACCAATGCCTAACTTCTACAAGGAACCCCCTCCAAAAGCTGAACTGAGGAAGGTAAAGTATTAATCTTAGATCTCATCCCTGTTGACATATTGGTTCGTTACTTTCAAAACACATAAATGTGTTAGCTTTGACGTCCTCTCGCGGGAAAAACCTTCATCTTCTGCATGACTTGACATGTCAAAATTTTAGTGTGCTTCAGATATTAACGAGACGTAATTTCTAGTAGAGCTTTCTTTACTTCCGAAAATTCTTTCGAAATAGTAGATCATAGTGATGGCATAGACATTGGCCATGAAGAGCATCCACCCCACTGCTCCCGTCAGGATGCCCTCTAGTAATGGCATAGGCATTGTGGCCACCTTGGGATCCAGTGATCCACCCCACTTCCCCGGATAGGATGGGGCATTGGGATCTCTAGTTGCAGGAAAGGGGTGCGTACAGAGTTTTCATCATAACTGTTGATTTATACTAGGATGTCTGCAAGTTCAAGTTCCCCATCACGTTTCTCAATTGTCACGTCTTTCTAAGCGATGCATGGGGGCAAACCTGGTGAAAGAACAGGGATTTGAAATAGGGAAACAATGTGCCTCCATCTAATGCAATACATATCATCAGTAGGCTTTCAATGATACAAATTCTTGACCACAATGAGCAGATCTAAAAAAGATTCTGATTTTGTTAGTGTTTGTGATCGTCTCTTGATATGAAAACCGAAACACTCACTTATAGATCTTTTCTTCCCTCTAAAAAGGACATCATAGCTACTAGCATCAGACATTGACAGCAATCAACGAATGAGTAGTAATGCATATCCTATGATACCTGAAAAGTGAAAACTGCTGTACAAACCTTAATTATCTAATTATCGAAGCATTTGTTCTCTTCAAGTGACCCCTTCGGAAGATAAGGAGATTGTTTTGTAGTCGGATGTATTCATCTAATCGTATGGTTGTTCCTCTTCCCTTCTCCACACCGACTTATGCCAGATTACATGTTAATATTCCATGCTTTCTAGACTCATCATGTTATTCTCATCCTGTACAGATACCGACAACACGTGCTGTATCTCCTAAGCTTGGAAGAAACAAGAATTCCACATCTACAACCAACAGCTCTGAAAGTGGAGGATCATGTTTCAGTCCAAGAGTTGCCAAAGAACAGGTAAAGTCACCCCGGGCATTGCTGTCAACTAGCAATAAAGTTACCGGTGCTTCAAAAGGGAAGCCGATTGAAACCAAGAAGCCAGTGAAGAATTCCTCAACTACTAAAGTTAAAGGGAAAACTGTTGGAACAAAGCCAAGAACTGCTGAAGCAAAAGAATCCGGTGAGAACATTTCTGAAGACAAACCACAAGAAATGCAGGTCAAAGATCAACCGGATGAAAAGTACGAGATGACTCCAGCAGACGATAATGCAAAGCAACCATTAAACGTTGTTGTTATGCCATCTGCTCAAGTCACTTTTGAAGGTTAACGGATTTAAGGAAGTTCTAACGCGCGCTATATTCATATATATATATATAGGTTTCTTTTTGGGGGGGTCTTTTGGAAATGTATGCTTCGTTAAGTTGTGTA
The DNA here is from genome assembly GCA_039654485.1 of Withania somnifera. Taxonomy (NCBI): domain Eukaryota; kingdom Viridiplantae; phylum Streptophyta; class Magnoliopsida; order Solanales; family Solanaceae; genus Withania; species Withania somnifera. Next base: position 1,853,615 of record JBDJHY010000001.1, on the reverse strand, counting down.
TACATTGTTATGTGTTTATGTTTATAAGTTGTATATGTTGGTTCAAAATTGTTTGATATATTTTCTCTCTTGAAGTACTTCTCATTACAAGATGTATCCTTATGCTTAAATGACTGTCATTCTATGATGAGCATAGAATAGTTTGAGTTGGGATATTTTGATACTGTCGTTTAACTTTGATTCACTCTGCTTGCTTACACAAGGTATGCCCCCAGACTATACGTATGAAATTTCATTAGGTATGTTGTATATAAGCTATACGAAAATAACCTTTCGGCAAGAGTTGGGAGTCATTGAACAATTCGAAATGGATCAAGTATACCCTCCTTTTATTTTTGGGGTCAAAAATACCCCTCTCGTTCATCTATTGGGTCACAAGTACCCCCCTCTTAACAGAATTCCGGCAGTCATGCCCTATATGACGTCGCCCCTCCACGTCATCATCCTAAATATAAATGAAGGGTGTATTTGATCCACTTCAAATAGTCCGAGAGTATTTTTTTATCCTTTTCCGTAATAGTAATAACAAGGGAAGAGGGTAAAAAATACCCCTCAATTTTGAATTATTGGCTAACTTTATCCTCCATCATCCTACATCGCCAAATATACTTGTCGTTAGTAAAGTACTCAAAAATATCCTTAATTGGATACATTCCCTCAATAAGTTTTAACTAGCAAATTTACGTACTTAGGTCCTAATAAGTTTCTCATTACTCGATGAAGCATATATATTTTTTTTTATAGTGAAAGAATCAAGTTTTTTAGGGTGATATCAGAATCTGCACTGAACCTTTCTATATTTTATGCCTAGCTGTAACTAGCACTAGTTGTGTGAGGTTAGCGAATAATAAAATTTGGATCGACCAGTTTGTGGGACAAGTGAACACTCTCACGCAACTAGTATCAATTGTGTGAGACACAAAGTAAAATAAACTCATACACAACCAAAATTTAGCATAATTAACTTTTAAAAGATAGATAAAAGGAAGATTACTAATTACAACAAGGAGTAATACATTACAAGAAATTGTTTTTTACAAAAATGACTTAAAGAAAAGGAGACTAAAGTTATCAAGTAAAATCAACTGATTAAGAAAAAGTTTAGATTATGAAATTAATTATATGTATTTAATTTCAAAATAAAAATAGTAGTGAAGTATCGATATAAAGTTATGTCAATGGTGTATATAGACTTTTGTTAAAAAGCAAATTTCATTTTTTTTTTTTTTATTATCTTTCGTTTATGGTTTACACTTAAATTGAATCTAACGAGATTCGAGCTTTTCATTATATGTCGAAACTATGTAAAAATAAAATACCATAGAAACTTCGCAACTTTATCATACATGGCAAAATATGACCAAAATACAAATCACATAAAATAAAATAATTACAAAAATAGAAGTATCACATCACAATGGTAAAATTAAATAGTCAAAATCAAAATAAATAAATAAGACAAAAAACCCGTGAATATATTAAAGGACAAAAAAGACTTGTATATTTCTGCATACAAAGTATTGGTAACAACAAACTTTAAATACAAATTAAAAAATTGATATATAGTAATAATTACAGTATTAATAACCAAAAAAAAAAAAGGAGAAAAAAAATTCTGAATTTTTTTAATTCATTTTTTTTCTCCTTCCCTAAATTTTACAAGGTCCTCCTAGAAAAAAAAAATTGCCATTTATTCAGAAAATTTTGTAGCTTTTTATTTTTTTTCCCTCCTCTACCTACAAATTCTTGATCTTGAGTTGTTTCCTCCTTACGTAGAGATTTTGTTTTAATGACAAAATGATCCCAACATACTACATGCTACTTCCATCAACTTTCCTGCAGATCAAACACAAATCTATGTTATACTCGAATATATTGGTGGAGCCAGAATTTTGCTAAGAAAAATCAATGTATACACATAGGATATGTACATAAAAAACAGTGTCATTTTTACGGGCGAAGAGGTGTCACTTTGACTCAGTGGCAGAGCCACCGTTAGTGAAGGATAGTTAGACGTAAACCCTTCATCAAAATATTATATGAAGTATAAAGGTTAAATATTATGAATATATATTTAATTTTAAATACCTTTAATATAACTGAAAAAAAAATTCATACAATTTTCATTAAATTATTAGCTCCGTCATGGCTTTGACTGCCTTAGTTGCCAACTCATAAGAGGAAAATGAAATTGTTGAGACATGAAATAATTAAATATTTTGTGTCAAGCAGATACAATAAGATGGACAATCATGATTACTATTACAGAGCAGGTGGAGGCAAAGAATTTGTCAAGAAATAGACTAGGCTAGCTGGTCTATAAAGCACTCAACATCCAACTTGGAAAAATCAGTTCATACAGCTGTACTTCAACATAAAGTCGTGTAGCACATCCAAGAAGTGATGTAATTGGTTTTGATTCACTGGTAAAAGCATAGTATATATAATGTGTAAATTAGACGTACCTAATAAGTTTAATCCTATTGAGAACACAAAACTAGTGTATAAAGAGAAGGAAGATAGAACGGTAAGTTCATCATTCACCGAGTCTTGAAGCGTGTGCCTACAGATTATTTTTTCCAAATATTTAAAAAAAAATAAAAGCTTTTTACTTTATCTCAGTAAAATTTATCTGAAGCCGATCCTTTAGAATAAGGGTCAGCCTTCGGAACTTAAGGATAATGGTCTGCCTCTCTATTCTTCTCGACTCAAGACTCAAACCTCTAACTTAGGTAAGAAGTTCCTCCACTCCTTTTTTAGAAATCTCACATGGGGTAAAAGTGCTCACTGGTAAAGATAATATCATTCCAATTCAAAGCTAAATAACCGTAACCCTTTGTGTTTTATGGTTAGGTATGACCAAGCCTACTTTTTTCCCCTTCACCTTCTCCATCAAATGGTTTTAGAATAGTCTACACATAAAGCAAAGGACTAATTCCTTTCTCTTCTCAACAACTAATACGTAAACAAACTTGTCACTTTCTATAAAAAGGTGCAGGCCTTTTAATACCTAACAATTTATGGCTTATAAGAAAAGAACTTAAAACAAAAACTAACTAATTAATGAAAATGATGACAATGAGATCTTAACTCACACACAAATAAAAGAACAAGCAAACAAGCTTGCCACTTTATTTTGAGGATTTTTTTTTAATAATCTTAATGTTTGAGTTAATTTTCAGATCACAAGGGTCTGACGTATATCCTACTCAAGATCACAAATATGAGAGTATATGCATCAAATTTTGGACAAATGAAAATAAATTTCCCACTTTCCAAAAAGTTGGATACAGATAGCTTAGATGTTAAGTCCAAGAATTCCACCACAAAAAAAATATTAGCAACAACTGGAAGCACAAAAAGGCAGAATTCCATTATTCTCATTATGTCCACCACCAAATTTTGTACTAAATCACATTCACTTGTAAAAAAGAACCAATTTTTAACATCAAACATCCTTTCAAAAACACTGCTACTATGAACTGAACGTCTATTCAAATTAACCTCTCAAGTTAGCTATTTTATATGTTTACTTAGCTCAAGGATTTATCAAAATCGTCCGCTCAAAATAAGGTTACTACGCACTGACCATACCTCACTTGAGTGAGACTCTTGACTTAAGACTAAATACGTACCATAATCCCTTATGGAATTATGGTATTACATCGGATAATCCATCAAAATCAGTTTTTTGGGATAGAGATACGTACACACCTCAGTCACCATACCCCACCATTTGTAGGATTTAAGGAGTAAGGCTACATATACATCAAATTTATCATACCCCGCTTATGAAATTACATCGAAAGTACGTTGTTGTTTATTGCATAATTAGGGATGAAACACACAAACCTCAACAGTCTAAGGCCCCAAAAATAATAAATTAAATGTATGATAAAACTAACAATAACAAAAAACCTCAACATGCGAAGGTAGATTATACGCAGATTATAATACTATCTCCAACTAAGGTAAAAAGGTTATTTCTAATAAATCCGGCACAAGACAAATATATGATAAAACAAAAATAGATTAAAAAAATGAAAAATTCAGTTACCTCTTCTTGGCTTAGCAACAACAGAAGCAGCTTTGGGAGCAACCTTAATCTCCTCCACTGGAAAGAGCACTCCATCAATCCCCTGAACGGAAATCCTGCCGTCTGTATAAATATCCGGGTCAAATAAATAAGCGGAACCTTCTCCAAACCCGAATTTCACAGACCCATCAGCCTCCTCAGCAACAACTTTATGGGGTAATCTCAACGTATCATATTTAACTCTACCAAATCTTCGTACTGAATTGTACATACTTTCCTCAGTTTGATACTCAGGTATCAAATGATAGTACATTATTTGTTCTGGCGCCCCAGGCTCGCTAAGCTGATCAGTTGTCAGCTTAGCCATAGCCTCATCATTAGGCGCCAGAACAGTTAGTACGTATCCTTCTGACACTAATCTCCCCATTTCCGTTGCTAAGGATGTCAGGTTGACAAGAATGTCAGCTAGTTCGTTATAACCGCCGTAATGTAGTAGGGTTTGAATAAAATCCTCCACTTGTGCTTCGCCATCGAAATGATGGTGAGGTCCACCTGGTCCTGGTGCTGGTGCTGGTGCTAGTGATGGACCTGGTGCCATAGCTGAGTATATAGGCAGTACTGGTGGTGCTCCTGCTGGTACTTCTTTAGCGGAGTTCTTTTTCAACCGGTTTGTTCTTGGATCAACCTCTGGTGCACCTTGTGGTATTACAGCCGCTATTGACCTGCACCATTTGTATTTGTTTCCATAATTTACTGCATGATACTTGTTTATATACAAATAAAAATGATAAATTTGACATACAAATAATAGTACCTGAGATTTCTTCGGGTGTTGAAGTCTTGTTGTACTGATTTGGGTATCAAGACTCTTTCAATACCATGGATAATTCCATCAGGTTTGATAATGTCATCCTGGCGAATAACTTTCGCCAGGCTGATCATTTTTTGACCCGAGTTCTCTTGAGTAATATGTTGTTTTTCTCCACCAGGAAAAAGAGTTGAATGGTGACGCCTTTGAAGCCAATGTTTGGAATGTATACGATTAGGAATCATGTGGAAGAGTAACAGGTTTTGAAGTGATTTGAGATTGCGGGGTTCAAGCAGGAAACGTTTGAACTCGGGATCCAAATCACGTTCAAGAGCTTCATTGCTTGGTGCGAAAATGGTGATGTTGTGTTTGGTTAAAGCATCTTCTAAGGTTTGA